>JAABOM020000101.1:1862699-1898164 GCA_011800125.2 Solanum clarkiae
GTAGAGTTTCCTATATCTTTGGCATGAGTTAGTAAGATTGACAATCTTTAAATATTTGAAATTTTCCTTGTCCCTCCCCCCCCACCCACACACACACAGAGGAAAAAAAAAAGAGGAGGAAGTTATAAGTTATATTATTGTTTACTTCCTTTTGACATATGTAGGGTTGTCAAAAAACTTAGTGAATAAATGTACAGAATTAGAAATGGAGTTTCAAAATCTGTGATGCCAGTGTGATGATAAGACAAAAAAAGGAACTGAAAGATTAGGCAATATTTTAGAGGACAAAACGGATAGGAGAGGGGTGGGGGAGATATGATTTGTGGATCGTGGTCCTGTCATGTCTGTAGTTTGGTTGCTTTGACTCTTGGATATCTCTTGTGGTTAAGCTCTTTCTTTCCAAACTTAACAGGTTCAGGTTATAATGACAACATGGTTGCTAGAATGCCTACCCAAAGTCCTATGATGAATTCTAATTCCCGCTCACAGTTTGAGAGCACTCCATTTGCAACTCAGCAGCAAATAACCAGCACTCATCAGCTCCAGAATACGAGATATGACAACAATGTTGGCCTCGCTCTTGGTCCTCCACAATCATCTTCATTCCAGACACAATCCAATCTTAATCCTTTTGACGACTGGTCGCACAACAGGGACAAGGGAGTTGACGAATTCTTGTCTGAGGAGGAAATTCGAATGAGAAGCAACGAAATTCTTGAGAATGATGATATGCAACACTTGCTGAGACTTTTCAGCATGGGAGGCCATGCTTCTGTAAATGTGCCTGAAGATGGATATGGTTTCCCATCTTTCATGCCTTCACCATCTCCTAGTTTCGGTTATGATGAGGACCGCACACGCCCAGGAAAAGCTGTTGTCGGTTGGCTGAAAATTAAGGCTGCAATGAGGTGGGGGTTCTTTGTGCGGAAGAAGGCAGCTGAGAGGCGTGCACAGCTCGTGGAACTGGAAGATGACTAAGCCTGGTTTGGAAACTTTAGGGCATTTAGACTTAACCATCGACCGTTTGAATAACTATTCACAAGGCCGTGGTGATGCAGGCTCGAGTAATTAGGTTTGGACGCTAGACAGTATATTTTCCGAGGGATTAGTCAATGTGATTGTTTTTCTTCATGTACAGAAGCCTGTACAGTAAATTCACTTTTAACTCTCTCATTGTTAACTCCATTGTGCTCACTCTCTTTTATCTGTTTCAAGATGTAATGTATTAGTCTGCAGACCCAAAGGAAATATGCTTTTAAGAACACCAGTGTGTTGAATTCTATATAAACTTTTGTGATAAAAGGGATGATGATTGGCTTTGCATTGGAGTGTTTGGTTAACTTATATGATGGTTGTTGCTCTATCCATTGCCTGATTTAGTGCCAAAAATGATGGTAAGTTGCAAGAAAAAGAAACTTTATATATCTTTTGATATCAATGCTGTTTTTCTGTCCAGTGGCTAAATACCTTTGGTTAGATTATATGTCCATGCCAAGAAGGATTGGACCCAAATATCTTTGGTATCAATGCTGTTTTTCTGGCCAGTTGGCTAAATACCTTCTGTTTGATTATATGCTCCACAAATGGGCTAACACCCAGAAAAAATTGTCAAAATCGTCTGTTTTCTATTGCTTTGCGCATAAAATTCTATCAAGCATCGTCGGGCCACCTAGGCCTCTTACCAGTCTTGTTATTGATGGGCCAGTATAATTTTTCAAGAAAGTTTGCCCAGATGTCTGAGCAGCGCGACAAATCGTAGGCTAACACCCCACGAAAACGGTCAAAATCACCTGTTTCTTGTTGGTTGACACATAAATCTTACCAGGCATCCTGTGGCATTGTCAGGCCATCTTGGCCTCTTGCCAAGCTCGTTACGGAGGAGTCAGTGTAACTTTTCGAGAAAGTTGGCTCGGATCACCAGTCAGCACCCCAAATCGTGGGCTAACACCCACGAAGCACTGCCAAAATCACATGTTTACTATTGCTTGGCTCATAAAATTCTATCAGGCGTCCTGTGGCACTGCCAAGCTACATAGGCCTCTTTTCGGTCTCGTTGCGGATGGGTCGGTGTAATTTTTTGAGAAAGTTGGCTCAAATCCCTAGGCAGCACTACAAAAAAAATTGTCAAAATCGCATGTTTCCTCTTATTTGGACCATAAAATCCTACTAGTCATCCTGTGGTGCCATCGGGCTACCTGGGTTTCTTATCGGACTTGTTACAGATGGGTCAGCGCAATTGTTTGGGAAAGTTGGCTTGGATTCCCGTGCAGCGCCATAAACCATGGGCTAACACCCACGAAAAGCTACCAAAATCATCTGTTTCCTGTTGCTTGGCCTATAAAATCCTACATGGCGTTCTACGGCGCCGTCGGGCCAACTGGACCTCTTGTCGGGCTCGTTACAGACGGGTCAATGTATTTTTTCGGGAATGTTGACCCGAATCCCTAGGTAGCGCCACAATCTGTGAGCTAACACTCACAAAAATGGCCAAAACCACTTGTTTCCCATTGTTTGGCTCATAAAATCCAACTTGGCGTCCTGCGACATCATCGGGCCACCTAGGCCACTTGCTGGTCTCGTTACGGATGGGTCGATGTAATATTTTGGGAAAGCTAGTCCGGATCCTCGAAAAGTGCCATAAATCAGGGGTTAACACCTACGAAAAACTGTCAAAATTATTTGTTTCCTACTATTTGGCCCTTAAAATCCTCTAGGCATCCTGCAGCACTGCCGGTCCAGCTAGGCCTCTTGCCAGGCTCATTAAGGATTGATTGGTTTAATTTTTCAAAAATGTTGGCCCGGATCCCCAGGCAACGCCGCAAACTATGGACTGACACTTAAAAAAATGGCTAAAATCACCTGTTTTTTGTTGCTTGGCGCAAAAAATCGCACTAGGCGTCCTGCAACACTGTCGGGCCACTTCGAACTCTTGCCTGGCTCATTACGGACAAGTTGGTGTAATGTTTCGAGATAGTTGGCCGGATCCTCGGACAGCGCTACAAACCATGGGCTAACACCTAGGAAAAGCTGCCAAAATCGTCTGTTTTCTATTTCTTTGCGCATAAAATCCTATTAGGCATCGTGCGACGTCGTCGGGCCACCTAGGCCTCTTATCGGTCATTGTTACTGATGGCTGATGTAATTTTTCAAGAAAGTTTGCCCCGATCCTTGAGCAGCGCGACAAACCGTGGGCTAACATCCATGAAAACGGCCAAATTCACTTGTTTCTTGTTGATTGGTACATAAAATCCTACCAAGCGTCCTGTGGCGCCATCAAGCCTCTTGGGTCTCTTGCTAGGCTTGTTACAGACGGGACGGTGTCATTTTTCGGGAAAGTTGGTCTGGATCTCGGGCAGCGCCATAAACCGTGGGTTAAAACCTATAAAAAATGGCAAAATTTACCTATTTCCTATTGCTTGGCCCATAAAATCCTACCAGGCGTCCTGGAGAGCTGCCAGGATACCTTGGCCTCTTGTCGAGCTCGTTACGAAGGGGTCGGTGTAACTTTTCGAGAAAGTTGGCTCGGATCACCAGGCAGCGCCCCAAACCGTAGGCTTACATCTACGAAACACTACCAAAATCACCTGTTTACTGTTGTTTGACCCATAAAATTCTACTATGCGTCCTGCGGTACTACCGGCTACATGGGCCTCATTTTGGTCTCGTTGCGGACGGCTCGGGTAATTTTTTGAGAAAGTTGGCTCAGATCCCCAAGCAGCACCACAAATCGTGGGCTAACACCTACTAAAAACTCCTAAAATCATCTGTTTCCTCTTATTTGGCCCATAAAATTCTACCAGCTATCCTACGGCGCCGCCAGGCCACCTGAGTTTCTTATTGGGCTTGTTATAGACAGGTCGGTGTAATTGTTTGGGAAAGTTGTTTTGGATCCCGTGCAGCGCCATAAACCGTGGGCTAACACCAACGAAAAGCTACCAAAATCGTCTGTTTCCTATTGCTTGGCCTATAAAATCCTATATGGCGTCCTGCGGCACTGTCGGGCCAACTGGACCTCTTGTTGGGCTCGTTACGGATGGGTCGATGTAATTTTTCAAGAATATTGACCCGAATTCCTGGGCAGCGCCACAAACCGTGGACTAACACTCACAAAAAATGGCCAAATTCACTTGTTTCCTATTGCTTGGCCCATAAAATTCTATCAGGTGTCCTGTGACATTATCGGGCCACTTGAGACACTTGCTGGTCTCGTTACGAGCGGGTCGGTATAATATTTTGGGAAAGTTGGCACGAATCCACAGAAAGCGCCACAAATCGTGGGTTTACACCCACAAAAAACTACCAAAATTGTTTGTTTCCTATTGTTTGGCCCTTAAAATCCTCCGGGTATCCTGCAGCGCTACCGGGCCAGTTGGATCTCTTTTCGGGCTCGTTACAGATAGGTTGGTTTAATTTTTTGAGAAAGTTGGTCCGGATCCCCATGCAACGCCACAAACTGTGGGCTGACACCTACGAAAAATGACTAAAATCGCCTGTTTTCTGTTGTTTGGCCCAAAAAATCCCACCAGGCGTCCTATAGCACCGTTGGGCCACTTCAGACTCTTTTCTGGCTCATTACGGACAAGTCGATGTAATTTTTTGGGAAAGTTGACCGGGTCCCTGGGCAGCGCCACAAACCGTGGGCTAACACCCATAAAAGACAACCATAACAACATATTTCCTGTTGCTTGGCCCATAAAATCCTACCAGGTGACCTGCGATATCGCCAGGCCATTTGGCTCTCTTGTCAGGCTCGTTACAGACAAGTCAATGTAATATTTTGGGAAAGTTCGTCGGATCCCCCAGGCAACGCCACAAACTATGGGCTAACACCCATGAAAAATGGCCAAAATCATTTGTTTCTTTGTTGCTTGGCCCATAAAATCCTACCAAGCGTCCTCCGGCACCGCTGGGACACCTGGGCATCTTGTCAGCCTTGTTACGGATGGGTCGATGTAATTTTCAAAAACGTTGGCTCGAATTCCCATACAGGGCCACAAACGTGGACTACCACCTACGAGAAACTGCCAAAATCGCCTGTTTATGTTGCTTGGCACATAGAATCCTACCAGGCTTCCTACGGCGCTGCTGGACCACCTAGGCCTTTTGCTGGGCTTGTTACAGATAATTCGGTTAATTTTTTAGAAACTTGGCCTAGATCCTCGAGAAGTGCCACAAACCGTGGGCTAACACCTATGAAAAATGGCAAAAAATTGTCTATTTCCTGTTCCTTGGCCTATAATATCCTACCAAGCATCCTGTGGTACCGGCGGGCCACCTGGGCCTCTTGCCAAGCTCATTATGGATGGCTCAGTGTAAATTTTCGAGAAAGTTGTCCCGGATCACTGCGCAGCACCATAAACCTTGTGCTAACACCTACGAAAAACTGTCAATATCGCATGTTTCCTGTTGGTTGGCTCATAAAATCCTATCAGACGTCCTGTGGCAGTGTCGGGCCCCCTGGTCCCCTTGCAGGTCTTGTTACGGACATGTCAGTGTAATTTTTCAAGAAAATTAGCTCGGATCCCCAAGCAGCGCCAAAAATTGTGGTCTAACACCCACGAAAATTGGATAAAATCGCATGTTTCTAGTTGCTTGGCCCATAAAATCCTATCAAGAGTCCTGCGGTGCCACTAGGCCACCTGGACCTCTTGTCGGGCTCATTCTCGGTCTGTGTAAATTTTCAAAAATGTTGTCCCAGATCCCCGGTAACGTCACAAACCGTGGGCTAACACCCATAAAAAACTGCTAAAATTGCTTGTTTCTTGTTGCTTGGTCCATAAAATACTACCAGGCGGCCTGTGGCCTCCCCGGGCCACTAGGACCTCTTGTCGGGCTCGTTACGAATGTGTCGGTGTAATTTTTTAGGAATATTGGCCCGGATCCCTGGGCAGCACCACAAACCATGGGCTAACACCTATGAATAACTACCAAAATTACTTATTTCTATTGCTTCGTACAAAAAGTCCTACCAGGCATCTTGTGGCATCATCGAGACAGCAGGGCCTCTTGTGAGGCTCGTTACAAACGTGTCTTTTTGAATTTTCAAGAAAATTGGCTCGAATCTCTGGGCAACGCCACAAACCATGGGCTAACACCCATAAAAAAGGGCATAAATCGCCTGTTTCACATTGCTTGGCCTTTAAAATCCTGCCAAACTTCCTGCGGTGCCTACGGGACACCTGGGCCTCTTGCCGGACTCGTTACGAATGTGTCTGTGTAATATTTTGGGAAATTTGGCCCTAATCCCCGAGCAGCGCCACAAACCATGGGCTAACACCCATGAAAAACTACCAAAATCTCTTGTTTCCTATTACTTGGCCTTTTAAATTTTACCAGTCGTCCTGCGGCCCTGCCGGGACACCTGGGCCTTTATTCGGGCTCATTACAAATGGATCGGTATAATTTTTAGGGAAATTTGGCCCGAATCCCCAAGCAGCGCCACAAACTGTTGGCTAACACACACGAAAAATGGTCAAAATCGCTTGTTTTCTGTTGCTTGGCCCATAAAATCATACTAAGTGTCTTGTGACACAGCTGGACCACCTGAGCCTCTTACCGAGCTTGTTACGGATGAGTTGGTGTAAGTTTTTTAGAATTTTGGCCCAAATCCCCGGCACCGCCACAAATCAAAAACTAATACCCATGAAAAACTGTCAAAATCGCTTGTTACCTGTTGTTTGGCCCATAAAATCCTTCAAGGCATCCTGCGGCACCGTGGGCCATCTAGCCTTTTCTCGGGCTCATTACGAACGGGTTGGTGTAATTTTTTCAGAAAGTTGGCCTGGATCCCCAGTTTGTGGGCTAATACCCATGAAAAAACTACAAAAGTCGTCTGTTTCCTGTTGCTTGGAACCTACTGAAAATATTAGCAAGGCTGTTATGGACGATAAAAAAAATGAGTTTGTTTTTACATGTTGATGTTTCATAATGTATCATATTATCTTGTTTTGTACGTTATGTACTTTATTGTACTATATTATTTTGATAAATACAATTTGATAGATTGCATCATTTAATGTCGTTACATAATATTACATACAACAATTTGTAGGATAAAAAACTTCAAAAAAGTAAGATACAGAATAAAACTATTAGTTAAAAAAAAAGACAAAGGATAAAATAGCATTATTTCGGTAATAAGCAAAGACAATGAGGAAACAAAGAAGGTAATAATCGGATCACAATAAATTGATCGTTAAGACTTTTTGCCTTTATATAATGATAATTTTAATGATAAGATATAATAAAATTTAAGTAATAATTAAAATAAATAAAGTATTATATTTTTAAATTAACTATATGATACACTATAGTAGTATAACAACCATCCAAGAGTGGGCGTCAAAGCTGGTTCTTTTGTCACGTGGATTTTTCTTCCTTCGAAATATTTGATAAAATATATGGATGTTTATATGATTTGAAATGCTTACACGATATGTGAAAATTATGCACAATATTTAATCCTTAATATGGGATAGTAGTTATATTTGAGTAGGATTTGCATTATATAACGAGTTTTATTTAAATTATTAATTCATAGGGATTAACAGAAAAGATTCTATTAAATTTCAAATTATATTCGTTCCGATCAAATAAAAGATTTGTTAGACTATCTGAGGATTGTTAGTTATCTTAATCAATGTACAACTCCTTTTCCTATAAAAATTGGTATAATAGCATTCTTATTATAAAAACTCATAATCCTGTTAATTAGACTTTTAATTATCAACGTCTTCCATCTAATAGGGTTTTTTCTTGAGAGTCCATAGCAGCATGGAAGACAATCACTTATCTCCTACAAACAATGCTGATATCTCTAAAGATGACTTAACTATTGTTAGTCATATAAATGAGCTCCCAGTGAGTGCTGTGTTTAGCAACAAAAACAGCAATGGTGAACTGATTATGTCTGCTGAAGAAATTGAATCTTTCATGGGAAGTTTCCCTCCGGGATTTCGATTTTACCCTACTGATAGTGAGCTCATTACTCATTATCTGGAGAGGAAGATTGGGAATTTACGTTTGGAACCTAATAAGATTTATGAGATGAATATTTATAAGTACGACCCCGAAACGATTGCTGGTAAGAATAATGATTAATTAGTTTGATTTTTTAACATAACTAACTAGGGTTTATCTTGATTAATTTTCATGTAATTGTTCGACTCAACTTTTTTATGTTAGGGTTTGGTTTTTGTTTAAGATAATTAGCTAGGGTTTATGTGTTTTATTTTTTTTTAATTCATGTAATTGTTCGAGTCAATCTTGTTTAGGGTTTGTAATGGAAAAGGCTTCCAAGTCATCTAATCAATTTATTCAAAATACTTGAGGTTAATCTAATCATGTTTAAGATAATAATTTAAGCCAAAATTTTCTTTCCTTTAATAAGTATGATCTATCTATGCTTGCTTTAATTAATACCTCATCTTGTTCAACATATTTTATAGGTTGGTATATTTACATTATAGTTCATGTTGATGGTGTCATTGTTTAATTACTTGTAGACATTCTAATTACCCTAATATTTACATTGATAATTTCGATTTTTGCAGCACATGTTAAGCCGACGACTGCGGAAAAAGTATGGTACATACTTACTCCAAGAGATCGTAAATACCAAAATGGACATCGACCCAGCAGATCTGCTGGGAATGGGTACTGGAAAGCTACTGGAGCTGACAGAGACATAAAGGATGATAAAAATGTTAGAGTTGGAGTGAGAAAAGCTTTAGTCTACTACTATGGAAAGGCTCCAAAAGGACAAAAAACTAATTGGATTATGCATGAATATAGACTTCCTGGAGTTCCAGATATTTCTCAAAGAGGTCCCAAAGATTTGAAGGTATTTATTCAATCAAGTTCCTAGTCCATTTTTACTTGGTTTATCAAGTACAATAGTACTATCTAGTTGTCATGTTATTGTTAGCAATGCATGCCAGAGAAAGGATCAAAAGTACCTTAATAGGGTTGAGGGTAGATAGTTTATCTTAACGCAAGTATCTGTAGTTTTGAATGCTCTCTCTTATTTGTCTAGTGAGATTGTAATTTTATCAGGAGTCAAGCACATTAATGCCCTAACGCTCAAACTTATTCTAATAATTCTTTCTTTTTATATGAACTAAATAATCTATACCGTCTTTTTCTAACACTATCGAGTCACCTCTGAACTTTATCATTTCATTGTTTTCCTATATTATTGTTTGTTATTATGTACATGTCCTAATTAACTATGGTATATATGTTATTGGTTTCTTTTTTCTTGCAGCTGGATGATTGGGTTTTGTGCAAGATGTACAATAGAAAAGATATGGATAAAACTGTGTTCACCCAAAGAAAGAGAAATAGGGAAAATTATGAACTAGTTATTGATGAAGTTAAAGATACTCGTGATGAAAATTTGAGCAGTCCTCAGTTGCATGACCCTGTTTGCGAGGTTATAGATGCAGACTCTACTAGAAACGACCTCATAAACTATGAGTACAACTTCAATCAGGCAACAACATTTCACCCTCAAGTTCCCACAGGACTTTGTCCCTTCCCTCAATGCACTTACATGCCAGCATTTTGTAACTGCCTTAGTTGTGTACCTCAATTCGACAATGGTAGCTTCGCTCATGGAGATGATACATCTATGACAAACAACGTATATGACCACCAGACCGCCCCTGCACCTATGATGATGGAACCTATCTCCTCCATGATGCCTACCACCAACTCAATCGGATATGATCATGATTCCATGCAATACCAAGGGTTTGACGTATCTTTCTTCACTTCATGTATTGGTGGTGGCCGCGATGAAGAGTATCTTGAACTTGGTCGTGATCCAATGGACGAATTCCTTGTGAATAATGATGAGTTGGATGCTACTTCATCAGAATATAACACGAACAACTTTGTTAATGGTGAGATTAATAAGCCGAGGGAAGATTGCTAACATACGTGGTATTTTTACCACAATTGATTAGCTTTTAACTATTATTAGTTAGATCTAGCTAGACTTTAACCTATGTTGCTCAGACTCTTCAAAATGAGTGTATGTCGGATTCTTCAAAATCCGACATGTGTGCGTCTTTGAAAGTGAGTTTTAGCAATTATGTCTTAGAATTTTGATTTATTATGAACTCTTAAGGATTATTTTCTTGTATGTATGTGTAGTGCTTGGCTACCTCTTGAAAAACTCTGTCCAGAATTAGTGATTGCATCTATATAACATATATTGTGATAATGTGGTTGTTTTAGTTTTTATTTTATCTGATTTGTGTTGAATCTTGATAGCTTATTGGCATATTTACTCATTTATATTTTTACATCTCTTAATCATTAAAAGTTAGAATGATTCATAACTTACTTAAAATCTAAATACTTGTGATGTTATGTGACATATAATTAATTATACTTGTGATGTTATGAAATATAGCTCTAATCTACCTAGTTAGTATTAACCTTTTGATTTCAGATTGACTTCTGATGAATGAAATAAACCAATAAATTGGTCAATTAAGTGGGTATTAGGTAAAAACATAAATATTTATTGATTTCACCAATATATTTATAAAAATAAAGCAAAATGTTGACATTTTCAGACTGTTTTCTTTTGCTATGGGAACTTATCTGTAGCTATCAAATTTTTTCAATGTTGGATAGACAAAGTAGAAATTACTATTAAAGTCAAACACTATTAAGAGAAAGATATTTATCTTATTTAAGTCCTAAAAGTAAGAGGATGAGTCCCCACAAACCTACAACAACAAAAACTAAAACTAAAAAATAAGGGAGATTAACTTTATTTTTTGATAATTCGTAATTCTCATTTTAATTTTTATGATACATGATTTAAAATATTTAACTTTTAGTTAATCAAAATAGTGCATCCTTTTATGTAAGAAATAATTACTTATATATAAATTAATATACAATTATATCATCCTTAAATGCGATTTGACACATAAACGATAAATTTATGTCTCATCTATTCTATTTTCAAAAGATTGAACTCTGTCTTTTTCTTTTTTTGGAGATTCTTTTCTGAATTATCTAGTTTTTAGTTTTTGAAAGCATGTAAATTGATTAGCAAACGTTGTGTCTGACTTGTCCTCTAGGCACCAGTATTCATTAGCAAATGGATTAAAAATGCATATTTTACAAAATTGATGATTAAATAAGCTTAGCCAAATACTAAAATATGATGTGGATGCGGTGTAATATTAAACATCACCGGTAGCATATTCCACGTTGTAAAGACAAATAATTACTAAATACATTTAAATATGAAGATTTGACCACAGAAAAAGTTAGGTGATGATGATTGAAGCCAGCAAGAAAGAAGGAATTAAGTAGTTGGTTACCAATATGAACCCACTACCAAAGAAGAATTAATGAATGAACAAAAAAATTGTGATATATTATGAGTGAGAGAAAAAGAAGAATGCAAAAGATCAAATTAGTAGAATGGCATTATTTCAATCAAGGTATTCATCAAGGTCTAGGTCCTCTCTTCCATACTTGGTGTTCCTATTGATTGCTGCCTTTTTTGTCTTCAAGGTACTTTTCTATTTCTTCAATTATCATCTCAAACATATACATTTGAATCTTGTTTATTAATATTGGAAAAATATTTTCATCGAACCAATTGAAATTCGATGAGAGAACATTAGTTTGAAATTCGTGTTTTTTAATGAATGCATTGACATGAAATTCAAGCAATATGATTGTGTATAAGTATTGCCATTTCAATTCTAGCTAGAATATAATTTATCTTGTTATTAGTTATAAGAGTTTTCTCGAGAAATCACATTTTCGATGCTAGATCCTTTATAAATATTAAATTCTACATACTAAAAGAAAAAAATTATGATATGATTTAGTGTGTCCTACTTGTCTTGAATGATTATGTTTGGATAATTAGAAATTAATGATGTTTACATGAGCAGGTCGATATATTGATATCTCAGTCATTTAGTTCATCCCGTCGAAACCTGGAAAATACTCCTAACCGTATCCTTGTCAAATCACCAGAACAACCTCTTCAAAGGTACACTAATTTTTTTTGTTATTTTTATATCATATACTTTAATTGACTACCTACTTTATAAAAGGAAAAAAAAATTGTGCTAAAAAGTAAGCTATTCATATTTGTGGAGCTATAAATCATTTTATTAATATTAAAATAAAAAGTTTCAAATTAAATTATTTTCTAATATAGAAAAATAAATATCATTTTTTACGACAGATTAAGTATTTCATAAGTACTGGTAAACAATAAAAAGTAGTGATTCACAAATATGACATGAGAGCAGTATCGGAGCTCACCTATAGTCAAGGGGTTCATTCGAACTCTTTTAGGAAAAAACTATACTACTATTTATACATGATTAAAATTATCTTTTATATATAGAAAGTAGATATCAAACCCTCTTCAACTAGTTAATATACTCACTTCTTCAGATTTTAAAATTCTTCATGAAACTTCTGACTCCATTACTGCAAAGAGAACCACCCTCTTATATGTCAAATATAATAAGTTTCAAACTATTGAGTTAAAAATGGAAAACATAGAAAAAGTAAGAGAAGTTAAATTTTTATATATATCGAGATAAAGTAAAGAACTTTTGTTTCTTGATATGGAAACAACTAAATATTGTGTTTTTTTTTTGGAGCAGCGTCCCTGTAGTTTTAGAAAATGGTACATTTAACCAGCACATTATGGTATCATGGGGAGATGACAGAGGAAAAATACTTGAAAATGGAGAGGTTTTAACACTCTCCTTAGACAAGCTCTCTGGATCAGGCTTCCAGTCCAAAAAAGAGTATCTCTTTGCTAAAATTAATATGCAAATTAAGCTAGTCCGTGGAAACTCAGCCGGCACTGTTACTACATTTTATGTAAGCTCTTTCTATTATAAATTAATTATTTTTTTTAAGTATGTGGTACTTTTGGTCCTCAATTATAGGTATATTATGATTTTAGTCCCTGTTTTTTGCAGCTATCATCACAAGGGTACAAGCATGATGAAATAGATTTTGAATTCTTGGGGAATTCAACAGGGAATCCTTATACTCTTCATACTAATGTTTTTAGTTTAGGAGTAGGCAACAGGGAACAACAATTCTTCTTGTGGTTTGATCCAACTGCAGATTACCACACCTATTCAATCCTATGGAATCCTAAATGTATTATGTAAGTATTACTATTATATTGCTTTACATTTTTCTCTTAATACTATATGTTTACTCTTTTCACTTCAACCTTTTTTTTCTTTTCAAATTTATCTAATCAGTGGGTAGTATGACAATTTATCTCCTTGAAAAATACTAACTAGCTTTAATAGTTGAGCTACGCTTAATTTTATATTCTTGTTTCACCTGATCATGTTGGGCTTCCACGTTTTAGTTGTCAGACCTCGACGTGCTACGAGGGGGGAAGCCAATTAATTTATCTCATTATAATTGGAATTGAATTAGGCCGAAAATTTATTTTCTTAACTTTTTCCAAAATAATAATATTTTCTTACGAGATTTGTTGTTATATTTGAATGTAGATTCTTTGTTGATGGCATAGCAATTAGAGAGTACAAGAATCCAGAGAGAATTGGTCTTTCATATCCAAAATACCAACCAATGAGACTTTACTCAAGTATATGGAATGCAGATGATTGGGCTACACAAGGTGGTCGTGTCAAAACTAATTGGAAATTGGCACCCTTTCTTGCTTCCTACAGAAATTTCACTTTTGAAGCTTGCATTTATTCAAGATTAACTAGCTCGTCTTCCTGCGAAAACGACTCTCCTCCCTCCCCAAACAACGCTTGGTTATCGTATGAGTTAGATCGAAGAAGTCGCGTTAGAATGAAAGCTTTGCAGAAAAAATATATGATTTATAATTATTGCAATGATAAGTGGAGATTTCCTAAAGGTCCTTCTCCCGACTGCAAGCTTCAATAACATTATAAATTTGTTTAGTATGTATTAAGGTTTCACATATCTTTTTTATTTTCCAAAAGTTTTTTTTAAAAAGAGTTATGTTGTAGATTGTTGTCAATTGAGAAATATGTTTTGGATTCCTACTAGAAAAGAAAGAGGGAATATTTTGGTCCCCTTTTAGAAATTAAAAGTGTTACTATTAGTTTGGGCCATTATTGGGCCTAGAACTTTGGTATTCCAAAAATGATTTACAAGTTGAATCGTATTTGAATTTTCGCATATAACCTCTAAAAAATATTTTAACTGTGCTTCATAGTTATAGTTTGATAATTATATTTCATAACTATAATTATAGCAATGTTTATATAATCATCACACCATTTGTATAGTTCGCTATACAATTCACAGTTTTTGTATAGCTTTTTATACAATTCATGCACATCATTTGTATAATTCGATATACAATTCACAGTGTTTGTATGTTACATTATACAATTTGATTCGTGCACATTGTTTCTATAATCACGCTAATTATACAAACTCAAACTGTAATTACAACTAACTATTAGCCACGAGCCGTAATTAATTCAAATTATAACTATGCCAACTAATTAACTATCTGAATAATTTTGAGTCATATTCATCAAGAGTAATTTACAAGTTATATTTAAGAAACATGATTTTAGTGCAATATATGACAAATGTAATAAATTATTGCTAAAAATAAAATGACAAAATTCACCAACATTTCCAAGATGGTTTGCACTTGAAAGTAAAATCATTTATTTTGAGGATCAATTTGCATATTTGGACCATTATTGTAACATGAACATTGCATATACATTATGCTAGTAGTCTGCATTGACCAATGGAAAATGAAAAGATCTTTCTAGTAGAATCCGAAATATATAATATATATAGTTCTTCAACTAGAAAGTAAAATGTGAAGAGAAACTTGGGAATGTACTAGAAAGAAAAAGAAATATTATTAATCATTGGTTCTTAGAACAATCTACAATAGCCAATCCTAGAACTTTCCCCTTCCCACTTGCTTATGTATCCCCCTAGAGTTGTATTTTTATATGAATATCAAACAAAAAGTAGCTTAGATTGTTTCCTACTAAAACCCCATTGTTTCACTTGAAATACTCAATTAAGTAAATTTTTATTATTTTGTTAGTATTCCAATTACCACATTAATGACAATTATCTAGTTAATATAATATAATTGTCGCTAAAAATTTTCATGATTTTGAATGCAGTTACACTAACTCAATTGTTCTGCTAAATATCTTTATTGCAATTAAGAAAAATCTCTTATCATGAAATATCTCTTTTATTATAGTATATAAAATAATAAAATAAGATATTTATACGTATATACGTCATTCTTCTTTCTTACGTAAATTTAATTTAAAAAATATATTAGTAATAATCTCAACTGTGCAACTCCTGTATATTAGTGCATAATATTAAAATTTTGCCACATTGAAGAGAAAAGTAGGTGAAGAATGATATTAGCCATTGGATTAAGTCCTTTATCTTGTTAGATAAGTACTAAAACTAGTTTTGCCAACCCATCTATTGACAGCCTCAAGAGTAATGTTTTGACAACTTGTAAATTTTGACATTTTTTTGGTTTTATGGTCTTTAAGGCCATTAATTAATTAAAGGGAAAGACTTTTATAGATATATTTTTTATTACTTTTGTTATTTGATTAGAAACAATTTATCTGAAGATTAGGTAGTTTAGAATTAGCTATATTGGTATAAGTTATCTCTCCATATATATAAAATAATTTATCTCATCATTATGATATAAATAGTAAAATAAGTCATTTCAAACTTGACAACTAGATAAAATATTAAAATTCTATTTCTTCATTGATGATTTTTATATTTTTTATTCTTCAAGGTTTAAACTAAAACTTATCAGTTTACGTGTTTCATCTTATCCTAGAAGACCAAAAAAAAGTCTAAAACCGTGTCAACTTGAATAAAAAGCGTGAAGTTTGTTTTCATAATGATGACTAAACTATTTTATGAACTTTCCTTAAACCATCAAATTAAAGCCACGTCAGATGCATAGGGCCCACCCACTATTTTTAGTGGGAGTAAAAAATATTTGCCAGCTGTCCTACTCCATTACCAAAATGGCCCCTCCAATTTCTATGAACTTTCTTTGGACCCTAACAACTTTCATCCCTATATATATAGTAGCCTATGGATACAAAGTTACATGCATATAAGCTTTGACTTGTGAAAAAGAAATCAACAAAGATCACTTAAATTGAACCAATTACTCAATGGCTTCTTATCATTCTTTCTTAGTTCTTTGTTTGGTCATTTTTGCCTTTTGCTCTTTGCATTATAGTTTGGCTTATGGTAATTTCAATCAAGATTTTGATGTTACATGGGGAGATGGTAGGGCAAAAGTTTTAAACAATGGCAAACTTCTTACCCTTTCCCTTGACAAAGCCTCTGGCTCTGGTGTTCAATCCAAGAAAGAGTTCTTGTTCGGAAGGATTGATATGCAGCTTAAGCTCGTGCGTGGAAACTCAGCTGGTACAGTTACTACATATTATGTAAGTGTTACGTATGTCTAAAGTTTGGCGCTCAGAATTAAAATCATATGAATTGCTTACTAAGGATTTCTTTAATATCAATTTTGTATGTAGTTATCATCACAAGGGGCAACACATGATGAGATAGACTTTGAATTCTTGGGGAACCTTAGTGGAGATCCTTATATTGTTCATACAAATGTGTATACTCAAGGCAAAGGTGACAGGGAACAACAATTCTACCTATGGTTTGATCCCACTGCTGATTTTCATACATACTCCATTCTTTGGAATCCACAAACAATTATGTAAGTATATATTTCCTCACTTAACTTTTACTTGTACACTTTGTACTTTATATGCATGCCACTTAAAATATAATTATTTTATCATCGTATAGTTTTACATCTTAAAAGTAATTTAGAGAATTAATCACTGTTAAGGGTAAATAGAATATCTTTCCTTGATATTTTAAAAATAAAAATAAAAAAAAAATATCTATTCTTAAAAATACTAAACAGCAAATAAAAGTGAACTGAGAGAGGAAGGATATCCCTCTAGTATTCTATAGAATTAAAAGCTCAATACATAAACACAAAGTCATATGAAGATCTCTCTCTTGTTTTTTCCACCCTAAAGTTATAATATTTTAGCTTTATCTTAATATTGAGTTAATTATTCATTATTTTCGACAGTTCCTATGCATAAACAGCCAATATATATTGGGGCCGGTTCATTTTATACATTAATTTGACATGGAGGGAGTATCACTTGAGGAGTAGAGAGTAATTTAGTCATACAATTCTTATCATTAATGAACTTGATGCTGAATAACATTCATCGGAAGTTAGAAATAGGATGTTTGATTTTTACTCATAAAGATTTAAATTCATATCTTCCTTGAGAATATTGTATATTTGTAGATTTTATGTGGATGGCACACCAATAAGAGTATTCAAGAAGCTGGAGTCAAAGGGACTAGCTTACCCAAATAATCAACCTATGAGGGTGTATGCAAGTCTTTGGAATGCTGATGATTGGGCCACAAGGGGTGGCCTTGTGAAAACAGATTGGTCCAATGCTCCATTTGTCGCTTCATTTAGAAATTTCAACGCCAATAATGCTTGTGTTTGGGCATTTGGAAAATCCTCATGCACAAATTCAACAATGCCATGGTTCTCTCAACAACTTGATTCTACAAGCCAAGCTAGGTTACAATGGGTGCAAAAGAATTATATGATTTATAATTATTGTAATGATGTTAATAGGTTCCCGCAAGGCCTTCCTCCGGAATGCACTTTCATCGATTAATTTCATGATATTGTCGTATTCATATCGAATTTTTCAATTCATTTCATATATTCCCCTTGTAATATACTAAATTCATACGATCATGTAATGGAATATATATGACAATTCCGGGGCATATTTTATTTTTTTTAGTTTTGTAATAAATGGAGTTTGATTCATACTTTGTTAAATTAAAACTTGTTTGACATATATGTTTAGTTTAATAGGTAAATTATAACTATAGTCTGTTGTTCACTCTAAATTATATTAAAAAGATTTCCCTTTTAAGTAAGGTCCAATGAAAAAATTAATTTATAGTAGAATTCACATGATGACCTTGATAGAGAAGTAGGTCACATGAAATGACACGTAGCTAAAAGAAGTAGATGAGTCATTAGTGTTGAAGTCATCCACTCGGCACAAGGGACCAAACACATCATTTTTTACCGATTTCCATGCACTCTCTTTTTATTATTATTCAATAAAATATATTAAGAAAATAATACTAATATTAGTGATTAAAAATATACTTGCAAAACCTATAGATGCTTAAGGGACATAATCACATAATTTCTATCATGCCATTTTTAAATTACATGTATTATCTTTCTTGGAAATACTTATATATTTTTTCAATGAACAGGACTAATATTATTTTACCATGTAAAAGTTTAAATTAATTGTCACAAAATCACCTTTAAATAATAATTCATTGATAATTTAACACTAATCTATTATTCAATAAACTAACTTCAAAATTTATTTATCATTAATTTATTTTTACAGTAGTAACCATTTAAAAATATAAAAGCACACTTATGTTCATCCATTGGAGTAATCATGAACAAACCAAACTATATATATTTAATTATTTTTAACCTTTTTTTATATACAATATAGCAAGCTGTTGACAACTCTCTTTTCTCAAGATGTCATTCATTGAACCACCCTTTCTGGACACAATTTTGTCTCTTTTCATCTGAGTTCATCTATAAAAAGGGAAACTATTTCATTTTACTTTCAATTCTCAAATTAAAAGAAAAATCCACTAAAAATAATAATGGCTTCTCTATTTTCCTCTAGTGTTAGACTTATTTTGGTGTTAGTACTTATAAGTTGTATGGTTATTGAATATTCTGCTAGTGATTTTAATCAAGATTTTGATATTACATGGGGAAATGGCAGGGGAAAAATAATAAATAATGGGGAAATTCTTACTCTTACACTTGATAATACTTCAGGTTCTGGATTTGTGTCAAAGAGGGAATACTTGTTTGGAAAATTTGATATGCAAATCAAATTAGTCCAAGGCAATTCTGCTGGCACTGTCACTGCTTACTACGTAACAGTTCTTTTTATTTTTTTTTCAAGAAAATTGGTTATTTGTATTAATTGTTATGCTTTTTGATGTGGGTATTTTTTCTTTTTTGATGTAGTTGTCATCAGAAGGATCAAATCATGATGAGATAGATGTTGAGTTTCTTGGGAATTTGAGTGGAGAGCCATACACAGTTCATACAAATGTGTATACACAAGGCAAAGGTGAAAGAGAACAACAATTTCACTTGTGGTTTGATCCTACTAATGATTTTCACACTTATTCTGTCCTTTGGAATCCACAAACCATTGTGTAAGTATTTTCTTCTTTTTTTCCTTATTAAAATGTTTTTTGCTTATTATGAAAATAGTTTCTAGACCATCTGTATTGTTATTCTTATTATGAAGCTACGAATTTGTATCTTGAATATAAAAAAAAAATTATTGTTTTCTTCGTGCATTAGATTTAGCCCCACGTTTTCATGGACACTATATAGGTGTTTAGACATATATAGAAAAGGTATATTTGAAAACTGAAGTTATGTTTAAATAATAGTCAAACGGCACCTAAAAGTGTGTGTATTATTTTTCATTGGATATACATTGTTTTGACTTATTTATACTGACGTTATATTCTTTGACACTACAAGTATATTTTAATACATCATAGCAAATAATATACTCTCTCTTTGTCCTATTTTATCCTTTTTTTTTAAAAAAAAAAAAAGCCACTTTATTATCATTAGAAATAGATTTTTTTTTTTTTTAAAAAGGTTTTTAACACCGTATCAAGTTAAATAATACCACGTGTAAAATGAGACGAGAGAGTATTATTTTTTGAAAATAGTTTCTCTATTTTACTATGCGATAATAGTAAGGTCCGTGTACACTGATAGGTTTTAATTGAATATGTTTGTTTTGTTTGTCATCTTTTTTGATGATTTGGTAGTGAAAAAAATTATTTATAATTTTCAGATTCTCAGTGGACAATGTACCAATAAGGGAATTCAAGAACTTGGAAAGCATAGGAGTTCCATTTCCAAAATCTCAAGCAATGAAACTGTACTCAAGTTTATGGAATGCTGATGAATGGGCCACAAGAGGTGGGCTTATCAAGACTGATTGGGCCCAAGCCCCATTCACTGCTTCATATAGAAATTTCAATGCTAATATTTGCAATAATAATAATAATTCATCTTGCAAATATTTAGCAGAAAATTTGGATCCTGTCAATCAAGAAAAATTGAGAATGGTGCAACAAAAATACATGATATATAATTATTGTACTGATACAAAGAGGTTTCCTCAAGGGTTTACTCCAGAGTGTCGTGCCACTTAATTAATTAATAGTTAATATAAGGTAGAAAATAAAGTTGGTTTATATATTAATAGTCTCCTTTATTTTTGTCTCCTTAAATTTATTGAGAGGATTGTTGTAATATTTATATGTTAGGTTTTTATTATTGCAAGTATATGTACGTATAATTATTGTTACGGTTTAGTAGTAGTAAATGGAATCAGATTGAATATGTTTGTTGTTTGATAATTGATTTTTTTATTGTACAAGCTTTTAGATTCTTAATTAGTTTACTGAATAAAAGACGATCATTAACTATATAATATTTTTTCGAATCATAATAACTATAGAATCTAGTTCCTTTGTTATTTTGCCGATACATTTTTTTTAAAAAAAAATTATCGTTGAATTTTATTTAAAAACTTGAATTATGTCATGTTTTATTGGAATACTCGGCACAAAATGTTTTTCTATTAGATATTTTTAATTTAAATTTTAAATTTTGAGGTTGAAAGTGTCTTTTATCATGCATTGAGATATTTAATTTACTTTACACTCCTCCAAAAGAAGCAAAATCAATTCTTCAAGTGCCCATTACTTTAGGGAAAATTATCAAACCAACATGAAATTATTATTTTATCTCTACTCTCGTCTTTTTAATACTTGATGTTGTTATAGCGAGGCAACTTGTTCTATAGTTTGAGTAAATTCAGTAGGTCACGGATTATGAATAAATAATTTGTATAATTTTCAGCTTGAATATTAAATTATAATAATATTTATAATTTAAAATATTTGCATGTGATATTTATTTTGATTATGCTATATTAAAAATAAATACTCTTTCATATTGAAGGATTGTAAATTTTTTGAAAGGTTATAATTTTTTTAAAGAGTGTTAGATGTAAACTTTCTTATAATTATTAACTATGTGCACACTAAAAATCGTCAAAATCAACACTCAGAACTATCTACCTATATATTCATATAGAAAAGTTGTAACCTTTCTGAATTTCCGATAACTTACATTATTTACGTCATGTTGCTAATACTCTTTAAAGATCCCCCAATAGTACATTTTCAAAAAATCCAATAGAAATGTAATATCATTTTTAAAAGTGTAAGAAACATATTCTCTCTGTCTATCTTTATTTGTCCATTATACTATTTTGAGATGTCCAACAATACTTGTCCAATTTATGAAATCAAGAAATAATTTTAGACTTAATTCCTAATTTGCCCTTATCATTAATTATAGTCATTTTCCTATCATATTGTTCAAGACACTATATTTATTATATTCAAAGGGTGATTTGGTAAAATTATACTATCATTTACTATTTCTTAATCTCTATGTAAAGTCAACAGAGGACGAGTAAAATTGGACAGAGGGAGTAGCATTCACATAGATTAGACAAGAAATGTAAACACTCAAGATAAAGCTACAAAAGGTCGTTAATTCATATTTAAATTTCAGCTACCATATGCCATCACTTTAGTGTTTCGTCAAATTAAATATCTCATTATTTGCATTGAGATAGGCTGGTAATCAGCGGCGAAATCAGAATTATTATTAAGAGGGTTTAAAATTTAAAAAAATAATCACACTAAATAATTAAAAAGAATTTAACATCTACTATATTTATATAATAAATTATTTTAATTATATATAAATTTAGATGAACTTTACCGCCCCCGGTCCAAACAATTGGAAAAATCCAATATCCCATTTTTCCATTGTTTTGCTTGTTGAGTCACCTAAAGGGGACCAAGTTGGCCAAAAAGGCAATCATTTCACTCCATTTTCCAATCACTTCAAACTACTGTAATTTATGAATCCATAAATATATAGTCATATGGAGAGAGTAGCATTAAAGTGTGTAGCTCAATGATTAATAAAATGAGTTCACATCTTGGAGAATAGTGTTCATATTCTATGCTAAAAAAGGTGATTTTTTATATGATATATCAAGATCATTCGATAAATAAAATTACATGATATATATACATATATATAATGATAAATAGTGGAGATATACAATTTTTCAAAATGTTATAAGTGATGATTTAGGCTTTAACTTTAGATGGGGTACATTGTGACATGAGGTCCCCTCTTGATCACGTGTACCATTTACAAACCAGAACTTTATGGCCACCTAAAACTAACATAATTAAATGTAGTTTTGAAAGATCGAGCAAGTGTTATAAAAATGTATAATCCGTAGCTAGATCTGCCTTCATCTTTTTCATCACTTTGTACATATGGATATTGTGAGAAGCGAGTTTTTGTTGAGGCTTTTTGCCACTTTGCTGTTGGTGTTGACTGCTTGTCTTGTTGGATTTGATTCTCAAACTAAACTTCTCTTCATATCTGTCCACATAAAAGCCAATTACAAGTATTTGGATGTATTGAGGTGAGTTCTATTACTAACACACATTATTTTTTGATAAACCACACCACCGCAGGTCTGCCCCTGGCTCTTTGCTACATATCTCACTCTTATATTAAAATCTCAACCTACTGAATGTATATCATCAATATGTAATATAAAAAATTCTTAATTGGTCTAAAAGTCTCTAGCCCTTACAAGGTGACTTATCTACGTGTATATTATTATTGTAACTTATATTCAGAGGCATATTATTGCATCATTTTTTTAATTATTAAATCTAATTGTTTGTTTTATTTATTGGCATTTAAGGGTTTTGGTATGGATTGATGCTGCTGCAGCCATTTATAATGTACTCCAACTGCTGAGATGTTTTTTCGTTACTACTTCAAAGGAGGATACAAAACAATTTTCTCACAAGAACTACTGGTTCTTTTTCTTCTTAGACCAGGTAATTAATTAATTAACACCTATATAATTTTTGTTCAAAATATAATGTTCCTTTTAATGGTCTATTTTGTCTCAACATATAAAATGTTAATTTGGTTGAGTATAATGTAATGAATAGCAAACTATATAATACTAGAATAATCATTTTACTCTTAGAATTCTTATTCTTTCTCTCTTAATAGCAGTAACCTAACGTAATTAATTTGTGCTTCAATTCAACTCTTGTGATACTTGCCTTTCTTCCCTTTAGGGGTGGGAAAATTACATCTAACTACTTTTATTTGTTTTCAATAATCAATATTCCTAAAATAATAATGATGTAATTATATTGTCATATTCTCTCCGTTCATATTTTACTGTCAAATTTTGACTTGACACTCTTATTAAGTAAATAGTAATTATTGGTATAGTAAGATCATCATTTTACCCATATTAATTGATATGGTCACAAACATATTTACTCACTATATTTAATATTTCAACAACATCTACCTTAATTTATTAAAAAGTAAAAGTGAAATCAGATTAAGAAATTTTTGTGAACGGAGAGAATAATACACAATACAATTAACATATACGACGACTTTAATTTACCCCGACCTTGAAGATAGAATAAATTGTTGTGTGCAGGCAACTGTATACACAGTATTTGCAGCAAACTCAGCATCAGTTGAAGCATCAGCAATTGCATTGCTTGGGATTAAAAGCTTACAATGGATGAAAATGTGCAATAGATTCACTAGATTTTGTATCCAAATAGGAGCTGCTTTAATATTGGGATATATTGCTGTTATTTTCTTGTTTTTGGTCTCAGCACTTTCTGCCTTTCAATTATTTAGGCTATACTCACCTAAGCATTTCCTTAAACTTAAAAAAAAATTAATTGTTCTTGATGATAATCATCAAAATAGTTGATATTCATACACTTTGCTTTCATCTCTATGTAGAAATAAATTTATGATGGACTATGTTCTTATTCATAAATATTTATTTTCTTGTATTACTTTGATTATATTTGTATAATTGATCAGAGAAGAGAGATGAAAACAAATTAAAATTGAAATTTTATGAGCCAAAACTTGAAAAATTCTTTATCGATCTGAAATAACATGTTAATTTATATTTATCTGAAATAACATATTAATTTAAGAACATAAGACTTTTAAAACGTGGAGTTAAAAAAACAAGTCATTGACAATGACGAGGCTAAGAGGCTATAAATTATCTCACTACCAACAGATAAAAGGAACATGTTTTCGTTAAAACACTAGTTACTTTGTCGTTGATAAAAAAACATACATAAACATGATATTTTGGGGAACTAATCACAAAATATTTTGAATAAATTTAATAGTACAAAATTACAAATATAAAACATAAAATCAAGAAAATAAAAAAGTTAGAGGGATATTTTTGTTTTTACCTATCTAATCCCATGTATTAAATAGAAGGGATTAGCTAATACCTTCAAATAGAAGGTATTAGCTAATACCATGTAGGGTGCATTAACTAATCATAGATTAGTTATACATACACCCAAAATTCATACCAAATATATTATTAAATAATATTCATCCTATAATCCATGGATTAAGCCACTAATACCTCCTACCAAACATTCCATTAGTGTTTAGCATCCATTTTGGGGCCTGGGTAATCTAGATTTGTGCCAGAAAGTTTCAAAAACAGACTTCATACCCAAGGCCTAAGTTCGAAATCTCTGATTAAGAACAAAACCATTTAATAACCTAAGTCATGAATTCTAATCCCTCTCAATTTTTTTTTTTAAGTCCTATCATTTTCTCAATATTTTATGAAGCACGTAACAATTATGTTGATACTTCCTCTTGGACATGGCAGCCCAATCACTAGTGGGCTTTGATGCATACATTTCTCTCTTTGTAAACTATTCAGTAGATGTTCTAATAAATTTGAAAAAGACTACCAAAAATTGTGATGGATTAATAACGTTTGAGCTTTATAAATAAAATTGTCTTTGAGTATGAAATGTTTTACCTTCAAAATGGGATGACTTTTGATTTGAATTCAGGTTAGTCAGGCCTGAAAACGGATAACAATTTTTAGGTGGAAAACTAAGAAAAGAACGTCAAAATGAAGTCATGGTGACGTGGTAAACATTTAATTTTATATCATAGAAGTAGTAAAATTAATTTATGAAAATAATTCATTTAAATTCGGATTAGTGATCCATCCCTTTCATTAACAAGCAAATAATAGAGTATTCTCGTTCATTTTCAAAAATTTCAAAATTCCTTCTTTTCCATTCGGATACATTAATTCAGTAATCCGAATACATTAATTCTGATGTTTAAATTATCTCTATATTTAATGTATCATACTTTAAATGTTACCTACTGATACTTAAAAATTCTAATTTTTGTATTCAGAATTGAATTAATATATTTGGATTACTGAATTAATATATCCAAATTGTCATATTTTTAAAAAAATTTTGTAAATTAAAAAAAATAATATTAATTCTTTATATTATGTGATTTATATAAACTGTACCTTTTAAAAATAGTAAAAATTTAGAATGTAGGCCCATTTAGGAGGGCACAAGTACGTAGTATTTGTGTTACCTTTCCAGATAGTGGAAAAACAAGTCCTCTGAAAGTGTAACAATTCCGTAAGTGTTAATATCAAAATTAAAAATCAGATGCAGAAGTGCAGTATGACTCATCCATGTTCATCTCCATTTGTTCCAGGCCCTTCTATTATGGGACTTGTGATGAGTTTTTGACGTTCGGAGACTTATTTGCTTTCCTTCTAAATTTTTATATTTTGTACAGGGGCGGAGTTACCTTATGTATAGGAGTTTATTCGAACCTTCTTCGGTGAAAAATTATATGATTAAAGTTATTCTTTTATGTATATATAATAGATGTCAAAACTCCTTCCACTAGTTCATGTGTTTTACTTTTAAAATTTTTGAACCCCTTTTTATTGAAATCGTGATTCAACCACTGACTCTATGATTCAAGCTCTTGTACTAGTGACACTAGGCCCGGCGTTTGATTCCTTTGTATACTCATCTTCTTCCGTCTCTCTGGGGTTTTTTGTACTGCTTTGTATATATTTGTGTTAAGGCTTTTCTCATACATATTATTGTCTCCACTTTAATATTTCTAGTTTTGTCTTACATACGCTATTTTGGATTTAACTTCCCCGCTAGAGGTTTACTATAAGCTTCATCATGATCGGACTTCAAATCATGGTAGATAGAATTTATAATGATAAAATAAAATAATCTCATAATTTATTCCGATAATTATAATGACCCCAAAGCGTAATGAATATGACCGACGATTGCTGCGTAATTAAAGATTAATTGGAATGAAAATGCTAATTATGGGTGTGTTTTAGTTCAAGTTGTTTAATCTGTCTTTTAACTTAAATCAGTTACGTAATGTTAATAATTACAAAGTGTTTCGTTATAAACGGCATATTGATTGCGATGGCAATACAAACATTCCATTCCCAAAAATAATACTTCACCCCATTAATCTTTACTATTTAACACATTACTCTCACAACTTTATGAATGTGACATAATGGCCCTCAAATTTTATTTCTTCTTCTTTTTAATCCCCTTGATTTAATTTACAGATTACCAGAGTTAGGTGCTGATATTATATTTTGACAAGTTACACAAAATGAAGCTAATATTGGAGAGTCATCTCATGTGGGTTTAATAAGTACTTAGGTACAATTATATGACTAAAATGACACTGAATTATTTTGTACAATGACAATAATTTGGTGCATGTCAGTGATGATAAATATATAGACAGTATTTATATGGACGCAATCAAGAAAAAAAGGGGGGAAATTAATATTGTCTGATCTCTAACGTACAATAATTATACACAAAACATAGAAAATGTTAATTTGAAAAGATGGATCGAAACTTCATTAGCTAAGAAAACCAGGGGCGGATGCATCATAGTGTTATCGGGTTCATCTTAATTTAATATTTTTCATGATATGAAACATTAAAAAATTATAAGAATTTATTAAAAAATATAATAATAGTAGATATGAATACATAATTATAATACTATAGACTATAGTAATAAATTTAATGCTAAAATATAAAAGATTAAATCCATAAATTTTAAATTTTGAATTCAATTCGATAAGAAGTGACTACTATGAGTTGTCGATCAATATAAATAGAGAAACACCAACTGAATCAGATGAGAAATTATTTTGCGTTTATTCCCTTTAGTACTTCAATTATTTAACAATTACAAAAACTTTTTAAATGTACTAACAAGATTCTTTTGAAGGTTGGTTGATATAGCTTAACTTGATTCGAAATTTAAGAAAAAAAAGAATTTTTTTTTATATATTTTGAAACATATCATAACATTTTGTGATTATTATATAATGAATTTTAAAACTTATAAATCTTTGATAAAGATCAACAATAAAAATAGCATATTCAGTGAAATTTCACAAGTGAGATCTGAGGAGAGTAAAATATACGCAGACCTTACTACTACTTCATAAAGATAGAGAGGTTGTTTGCGAGAGACCCTCATCTCGAAAACATCAAACTCGATAAGCAAAAGAATATTTATATGACTTGTGAAATTAATTAATGTGCAGTCGTTTTGTGTATATTTCTCTTTTTTTTTTTTTCTTTTTTTTTTCATTTCTCATAAACTTTTATCTTTGCTTTTCCAGTTTCTCTTGTCCCTAATAGATGGTGCAAGGAAAAGCTTGTACTTGTAAAGACATTTCTTTTATATGCATGCATGGATAATGACCAGCTGTTAGAATTTGGATTATGTTAGGGTTTGGCCCCTTGCTAATGCCTTGCTATTGGACAGAATATAAATAAATTAATTACTCTGTCTCACTTTATATGACATTTTTTGACTTAACATAGTGTTTAAGAAAAAAAAAATGAATACTTCTGAAATTTATGATTTAAAATAATTCTTAGATATTTGTATGGTAATAATTTCATTAAGGGTAAAATGAAAATTTTAAAGTAAAATTATTTTCAATCAGAGTAAGGTGACATTCTTTTTTAAACGAACCAAAAAGGAAAAAGTGTAATACAAAATGGAATAGGAAGAGTATGATTTTTTTCTCATAAGGGATGGGGCAACCAGTTAAAATCAAATATCCAACAGCCGCTTTCCTTACTTTATGATTTCGTGCCTAATCAGATCTCCATCTTTGAACTTCTCGTTCGATGAGACCCCAGGTCTCGCTCATGTAATATATAAAGAAGAACCCTTTTAGGGTCTTTTTGTTTAAAGGCTGCTCACCTGAGCCCTTACTTTTTCGGAAGATCGGCGGGACATGAGAGTCTCAGCTCATACATCGATTAGTTACAGGATCTAATCCTCCACGAAAAATGATAAGTACTTATCAATATCAAGACTTGATTAAATTCAAATGATTTGTGGACATTTCTAACAAAATTTTTCATATTTTTAAAAATTTAAACCCAAAAATTTTAATAAATGATACAGATAGAAATTGTAGTTATTCCACCACGAATGTTAGTGATGAGTTGATATAAATCTAATTACGATCCTTTAAAAGTGCGGGTCCTTTTCACTTCCATGTAGTTTTTTTTCCTTTCAATTAAGGAATGGCTTTTCATGAGTAAGACAGGCCAATATAATATACATATGTAGAATTATTTCTCAATAGTTTGAATTATGTTTCTAAATAATATTCTGACTACTTTTTAAATGAATATTTTTCATTTGATATAGTACAATATAAAACCTACATATAAAGGAAGACAAATATTTTAATTTATGAGGTAATTAATTAAATGGAGAAGAAGAAAATAACAATTTTTGTAATCATTAGTTGGGTTAGTTTTATTTTGTGAAAATTCACTTCAACTCATTCATTTTAATTAGCAGAGAAGTTTAGTTTGATCAGTTACAGTGTCATCCATTATTAAAAAGATATTCAGATGCTTTGGTAATGATAATAATTTAAGCCCGCAACCGTAAGATGGAAAGGATATTGATGAAAACATAATCAACTAAACATATAAGAAAAAGAATATCATATACATTATTATTTTCAAAACATATATAATATCAAAGCAAATATATTATGTCATGACAATCAAAGTTCATGACGCATCTGTGGCCTCTTTAGCGTAACGTACAAATCTCATGAACTTGTCTTAAGAACTAGATCATAATGGAGTAAAAAAATATATTAAAGCACGCATAATATGAATATAAAGCTTTTCATTTCTTCTCTTATTTTAATACAGAATTTGTTTTAAATTATCACGCATATTATCTTTTTCGAAAACTTGTATAATGTCTAAAAGTCTGACAGTATTAAAAAAAAAGTGGGATATATACATATCCTTTTATTTGTAAGGCCCCTTTTAAATGTGATCAATAAAAATTCGACCAATCACAAACATGTCCATTCTACACTTTGGTCACAATATAATTTGTTTTATTATATGGTGAACTTTGCCAATAAATAGTACTCTAGTACTTAGTGAATGTGAGACGCGCAATTATAAGTGCAAATTCATTAGTCAAACGTACAATTTAGAACATAAAAGAAAAAGACCCCTTCGTGGTACGAAACAACACATACATATACCACCACACATAAAAAAAAAAATTAACAACGGATAACTTCTGTCGTTAATTCTATTTAATAATGAATTAGTAGAGGATTTTTAAGAAGATTTTTGGTCAATTATGAATTATTCAGCAATACACTATAATCGATCATTTACAAATTATTTCCCGATGGATCTTATTCTTTTAGTGTCAATTGAGCAACATTTTATTTATCTTTTATGATATACTCCATAGTGTTATGGAAATTAAAAGAATGGATGTGTTTAATTTGCCTTGGAATCTGAAGGGGTATATATTATTCCAAACAGGTGCTATATATTTAGTATGATTAATTATAAGATTATGTTGTGTCTGTTGATAGCAGAGACAGAATTTTTTATATATAACCGACAAGGCAAGATTAATCACTTATACGTGACAAACAATTAAGTAATATTCCAGGAGAGCCCATCCTTTTTTTAAAAAAAAATTAAAAAAAAATAGTGGAATTGATTATTTGCCTGTTTTTCTACAGTTTAAGGCACATCTACCCCATGTGCTTTGTGCTCATTTTATCTACCTAGTGGGTTCGATCAAATGCCAATTTTGACTCATCATCACTATTAATCTATGTCATTCCAATTGAGACACACTATTTACCTAGCTACATGCATGGCCAACAATTACTAGTTGAGAAATATCGTGAATTAATTAGCACGTAATTACAGATAAGGCAAATAAAGAAGAGAGGATGATATTTAGCAACGTTTGGCCGCACCACCGACTTTAATTTCTTCTATGAATTTTAAATTTCAAATATGTACTTCCTCCATTTCATATTAAGTTAATTGTTAGGGGATTTTTTATGTTTTAAAATAAGTGAACTGTTTACTTTCAAGGAATATGTTGGAAGTTTTTTTCAATTATACTTTTCATTAATTAAGTTTCTAAGGTTGAGTTTTATATGAGAAATAAATGATACATTAAATGAGCGTGTAGAGTTTGAAAATGATAAAAATGAAAAAATATGATTAAATTTTATCTTTATTTCTTTTTCTTAATATGTGTGAAATGACCCAACAATTAAACGGAGGTAGTATTAGTTTTGCGGTTTGATATTTTTGTAACTCGTAAAAGCAATTAATGGATCCAGTTGATTCTTGTAACGTAAAACAATTAATATTTTTGGGTATAAGTAAAGTTAATTGAATTGAAGGTACGATCAAGATTGATATGATCCTATTATCTTCCATTATAAATTTTGAGTTCAAACTTTAAATATGAAAAATAAAAAAAAAATCGTTAGATAATATTTTCTTTATAATTAAAACAGATTTTATGTTATCAAAATTTAAATTAATCATAACATCCGATTGAATATGGAACGAAAAACCAAAGAATGTAGGAGAGGGAGAAAGAGTTGGGTGGCGTACATGCAAGATAATAGAAGGGACCCGTAATGAAAGTGAGTTAATTAATAAGGTATGTACAAAATGTAAGTGACATCTACATTTCCTAGAAATGAACTAAAGTTTTCAACTTACCCTTATTTGGCTCTGAATTCTAGTTACTTCATAAATGGCATTAAAATGAATGATACAATTATACTGCCAAGAAAATTGATTATCCCCAAGTGATCCTGTCAGTCTTGGAGTCTAATTTAATTTATGAGAATAAAATATATTTTTTCTATCTCAAATTAATTAAATTTTTGAGAATTTTTTTTAATATTTAAAATTGTTGAATTGTTCAAAGTTCAAAAAAAATGTTTGAAACTTTTTTCTATATTTGTCTTTCAGTTTAACATTTTCTAGGAGATAAATTATACTACATATTTATGATTTCACAAAGAGTAATAGTGAAAAGTATGGTGTAAATTTTATCTTTGAATGTTTTTCTTAATATGTATGCATTCACAAGTTCAATTAATATGAGACAGATAGAGTATATTAAAAAACATAACTTAAAATCAAATTTATCATTATTATTCTTTGTGAAATCATAATTAATCATTTATTTTTTAATGAGTATGTTAAACTCAAATATGACATGTATTAATTAACAATGAGAATAATTACAATTAATAAAGTAATAAATATTTTGAATGCATATGAATAATTAACATGTCATTTGATCCTACATTTAGATCCTTGAAAATGTCATATCATTCATTTTGAAGGACTCAACACGAATAAGATAATTTTTATAGAAATGGTTAATGATATTCAATTTTTTTTGTCTAATTGAATAATTTTCCGAGGTCCATACGTTATTCCTAATTTCATATCATTCCAATACTTGTAAATTATTTCTAATTCCTCAAAATTTTTATATTTTCAACGCAAAAATAAATTGATTCAATGTATATTGACTTTGAAATTGTGTATGTTTTAAAATATGGATTTTATAATTTCTACGTACTTATGTATCTTTGGTTTGATCTACAATCTCATCGACTTTGTCCAATTGTTGACAATTAGCAGACAAATCTTAATTTTTAAAAGTTGTTAAAGTTAAGGTTTTTGTTAGGAATTATATCCAACATCCATTAATATAGTAAGACTCCCAATTCCACTGAACTAATATGAACTAAATTACTTTTTTAAAAGTGGGAAAATGAACATGACTTGCTTAATTAAAATTAAAGCACATGTTCCTAGTCAAATTAAAACTAGCTACACCCCCTAAAAATCATTAAGATGATACTATTACAGATTATGGTACTATAAATTAAGGGCAGGGTGCACATAGAAGATGAAACATGTTTAGGACTACATGGTACAACATGAGTCTGTTACACCTGTACACCATATTACATAAATTATTTATTTTATTGCAGAATTTGTCCAGTCAAGCTAGTTTATCTTAATCACTAATTAGTTTCTTTAATGGGAAAATCAATTTCAAGTTCTTAGAAGCCTATTTGTCCCATTGGTGATAATTATAGGGACCTAATTAGCTAAAACAAAAGTTTTGATTGGACTAATGATTAGATGGCCTATTCAGATAGTTTCACAACTAAAAGGAAAAAAAAAACACAAAGAAGTGTTACTTTGGTGAAGAAAAGAAAGGAGTATGGTTGGGTTGAAAAAATTATTTGTTGATGCTTAACGACAAAGAGTTTCAGGTTTCGATTTTCTTAGGTATGAATATGTCTTGATCGAATGTTAGGTAGCGACTTGCCATTAAATGTGAAATTTTGAGAACAAATTTAAATTTAATCAGATTTCACACAATTATGAGTTAAAATCTATTTATTTATTTTTTACAAATAATATATCATGGTAAATCTGTTTTCTTCTTTTTAAATATAAAAGTTTAAGAGAACATGGAAATTTTATCGGACCGACAGGAGAGTCGAATGCTGCCTTTAGTGGAGGTGACAACCCTTTGATTCCCTTACTGATTTTTGCAGCTGTTTTGTCTCTCTCTTATTCTTACAATAAAATTATATAAAAAAATCCAACAATTTTATTTTGTTAATTAAAAATTTATCATTCACCAAATGGGATTAAAAAAGAAAAATTTACATTACGTATATGCTCAAAGTTAAATAATTTTTCCAATATATATGTATCTTGATTAATACATCTCAACATGTTGTAACAAGTTAATTATCTGATTTTGTTGTAATAAGTATGTTGTAATGATTAATAATTTAAAATATAATATTATAAATTTCTTCCTCTGGATCGAATACGTAATATTCTTTATTGGAAGATTCATAATAATAATTTCATAGTATGAATATTTTAAAAATAGTACTCCTATCTTTAGCTCTTCTTATAATTCACGACATGCCCTTGTTTTTTCTCTCTCTTTATTTCCCACACAATACTTCCCCTATATATACATTAAGCCCCCTTCACTTCCCACAAACCTAACTTCAACTCACAAAAAAAAAACCTATCAACTTCTTCTTCTTGATCATCGTATTATTGAAAATTTTTAGCCATGAGTTATGAACCAAACACGGCCTTAAACCTAAGCCTATCAAGAAATGATCTTTTACTAGATCAATCACCGTCATCATCATCATCGTCCCCTTTAAGCCCAATGGAGCCACGCGTTTTCTCGTGCAACTATTGTAGAAGAAAGTTCTATAGTTCACAAGCTCTAGGAGGGCACCAAAATGCTCATAAACTCGAAAGAACTCTAGCCAAGAAGAGTAGGGAGCCGAGTTCATCCCTCCCTAGGCCTCATTCTAGTTGGTCGAATAATAATATTAATCGAACTAGTGGCTCGTTGAGCCCTGGTGGTCGTGATCATGGTCATGGTGCTAGGTTTGTTGTTAATAATGATTTAATAAGCTATGGTAGAAGAGAGATGATGATGAGTTATGACTCAATGAAAAATGGTCATGAGAGTGTTGTTCAAGAGGATTTTGGCCACCTTGACTTGTCCTTAAGGCTTTAGGTTTTGTTTGTTTGATTTATTTTTACTTCAAGAAATTGTTGTGGTTTCAGCCTATTTTGAGTTAATTTATTAAAATCTCTACTCAAAGAAGGTTTGTGTTCTTAGTAATTATTAAGGGAAGGTTGAGTTCTTAGTTATTAAATATTATTGTCTTTAGATTTTTATAATTATAAGAATTCTCCTGAAATTGTGAAAACAAAAATCGTCTAGTATATATTGACTTTGTTGGTATCTCTGTAAGAAAATTCGATTTGACACCTCAAAGTCCTCCAAGATTTATAAGTATGGAAATAAGATAGAATTTGTTGTTGTTCATTAATCGAGTGTAAGATTCAATTCTTATATATTATCCTCTTCTTGATATCCTATTTCTATAAACATTTGTTAGTACAAATATCATCATTTCATTCATGGAGGATGAAAATTAGTTAAAAGGGAGTCTTAATTGGAATAAACATCAGAATTAATGACCAGGGTATTTGTGGGAATGATTCGATATCTGTATTGGAGAAGTCTTATATTTGAAGGTAAATCGCTCTAGATAAAAAAAATATATACTGTATTCAGCAAGATACAAATCTAAAACTTTTTAGGATGAAAGTTAAATAGTAACAATACCATAACATAAAGTATGGCAAAAACAACACAAAAATTGTCAATTAAAAGTGTGTTTCATGCCAAAATATTACAAATATCAAGTCATCATCAACTAGGCATCTAGCACACATTTTACTAAGATTTATACCAAGAGCACATGAGCAATTCCATGAATACCTTTAGCCATTTAATCATCAAGTCGTCCCACTGTAACAAAAATAACTTCTAGTGATAATAAATATACATATTAATAAAGAACACTACAATCTTTAGTGACATGAGTTAATTGTCATTGAATCCAATATTACTATATGCTTAAAGGATATTTTAAAAAAAAATATTAATTGACATTAATTAATTACTGCTAAAGATATTTTTAATGTAGTGTCCTTTAATTTGATTTCATTGTTACTTAGCAGCATATCTTCTTAATTAATTTACTTGCATAATTATCCTTGGATTCCCAAGTGAGATAGCATGTTATTTCATCAATTGTAATACTTTGATTTATTGGCTTGCATTGGGTTTTTTTTTTTTTTTTTTTTGGTGGCACATGCTAGTATGGAAGTTGAAGACAATGCATTTAATAAATGGAAACAAGAAAGGGAAAGGGAAAGGAAAAAATGGG
>JAABOM020000101.1:1899741-1910511 GCA_011800125.2 Solanum clarkiae
AAAAATGGGGGGGGGGGGGGGGGGAGAGTGTCTTTTTATTGGTTGAATTGATAACTGAAATGTTAAGGACTAGTCGCGAATTTATAGCCTAAATTAGAGGGTATGTGAACATGTTTTTTTTTCCGTAAAATTTGATATTTTGTTTATATACATTATCTTTAGGCAATGACACTTTGATTGAAGGTTGAATTTTTTATCAGAGGTTACCAGGGATTAATTTGACTTGATATATTATCTTTTTCCTTTTTTTAAGTGGTACACTCATATTCTAGAAATTTTGAATCCACCTCTATTAAAGACCACAAAATAACTAACCAATAACACATATCTTATTGATTTGATTATCTCTTTATAAATCAAAAATCAACTGATAATCGATAAACTAAATCAATAACATATAAAAAAAAAACCTATAAGCAGCCAATATTCAATCTGCATCACTTCGTTGGAGCTTTTTGTTAAAAAGGGAAAAAAATCAATGGGCTGTCCCTTTTTTTTACTTTTAATTGGGCTATATTTCGTTTGTGAAGAAGTTGGGCCTTTATTCAATACAAATGAGCCCATGTTGTTCACTCGAAGTTAAGATTTTTTTCTAAAAATATTCAAAATATAAAATGATATACGAAGAAACCAAGGACAAAAAATAATTTAATTTTATATATATTATGTAATTTTTTTGATGAAACTTTTTTTCGCTCTCCATATTATGTGTGAGTAAATATATCATGCCATGTTTTGTTCAGGTTTGACTTGATTTTGGGTAATTTGGATGGACTTTGATACAAATGTGAATTTTAAATCTAATTAATTTCCAAATATTGAAAAACGCTTACCTTTTTTAATTCTTATTACGAGTACTTTTTAATAGGCAGGAATTTAATTAATATATGGTCTCTCTCCCAAATATTTGGTCAGTTTTTAGCTTAAGTATATGTGCTAAATTAATGTTTAGGGACAATCTAGATGAAAAGTTTGAAGTAATTGGTGACGTTAGTTTGTTCTTTTGAATTATGACAAAGTGATCTTTGACTTTTCAAAGAGAATTGTAGGGACAATAGTCAGTGGGAAACTCCTATTATTAATCATTGGTAATAACAAATAATTTATGATATTTTCGTTGATTTTTTGATATCTGCATTATTATTTAAAAATATTAAATTAATTTTAATTTTAAAAATTATGAAATTGACTTTCAAAAAAAAAATAGTTGTAAACTTTTTCCCATACTTATAGGTGTGAACAAAGTTCAGAAAAGTGAAGGATGGTTTAATGAATTTGTAATTAGATATACAAAATCAAATTTGTAATTATTGAGGAATACGCTAAAGAAAAACGTCTTATTTGAATTTGTATGATGTATTATGATAAAATATTAAGAGAAGTAGACATTATTTGGACAACCAACCAGCTAATAATATAAAAGAAAGTATGTTGTTTGGCTCCATTTGTAAAGTCTGAATTCGTAATAGGTCAACGTAATGAATATTTGTTGACGTATTAGAGGAGGTCACTTAGCTTGAAACATTATTTAAAACAATTTCCTCATCCCTATAACGCGTGTATATGTACAGTATATTTTGCTAGATAAACGTGTAAATGTATAATATGAAAATGACATTTTTCATGAAGTTGTATATATAGTCTTCCTCTTTCCCAACTCAATTATTCATCAAAAAAAATGGCACCTATAGACTTATCAAACTCATTACTCTTTTGCCTTGTGTCTTTTCTCTTCATTTTCTTCATCAAACTCAAGAAAATAAGAAATAATACTCTTCCATCAAATTCCAAAATTCCAAAATCATATCCTATTATTGGTTCTTATTTTTCCCTCTTAGCAAACCAAGAACAGCGAATTCAATGGATATCTGATATTATCCTTAACACCCCTAAACTTACTTTTACTCTAATTCGACCCCTCAATTTCCACACTATTTTCACTGCTAATCCATCTAACGTCCAGCACATGCTCAAAACAAATTTCCCCGTTTACCAAAAAGGCCACAATTCAAACAATACTCTAGCTGATTTTCTGAGTAACGGCATTTTCAACGTCGATGGCGATACATGGAAGTACCAAAGACAAGTTGCTAGCCACGAATTCAACACGAGATCGTTGAGAAAATTCGTTGAAACTGTCGTTGATACTGAACTCTCTGAGCGTTTAATTCCCATTCTTCGAAATGCTGCTGCTGAAAATGCTGTTATTGATTTACAAGACATTTTACAGAGATTTGCATTTGATAACATTTGTAAAATTGCTTTCGGGTATGATCCGGGGTACTTGTTACCCACCCTGCCTGACGCAGAATTCGCGGTAGCATTTGAAGATGCTGTTCGTTTGAGTAGCCAGAGATTCATTCTTCCTTTTCCATTGATTTGGAAAATCAAGCGCGCTCTTAATATTGGTTCTGAGAAGAAACTACGAGTTGCAGTGAGAAAAGTACGCGAATTCGCGAAACAGATTGTCAGAGAGAAACAGAACGAGCTGAATGAGAAATCGTCGCTTGATTCAGCTGATATGTTATCCAGATTTTTGAGCACAGGGCACTCTGATGAAGATTTCGTTACTGATATTGTGATAAGTTTTATATTAGCAGGACGTGACACGACTTCAGCAGCATTGACGTGGTTTTTCTGGTTGATTTCGAAGAATCCAGAGGTGGAATCAGAAATCTTGAGAGAAATTGGAGAAAAGGAAGGAGATGGTTTGGTGCTTTATGACGATGTGAAGAACATGATCTATACTCATGCTTCGCTCTGCGAAAGCATGAGATTTTATCCACCGGTACCAATGGATTCAAAAGAAGCGGTACGAGATGATTTGTTGCCGGATGGAACATTCGTGAAGAAGGGGACGAGAGTGACTTATCATCCGTACGCAATGGGAAGATCGGAGAAAATTTGGGGGGAAAATTGGGCTGAATTTAAGCCAGAGAGATGGTTGAACAAGGATGAAGTGACAGGGAATTGGATATTTGTGGGAAAAGATGCGTACAGTTATCCTGTATTTCAAGCAGGGCCAAGAGTTTGTTTAGGGAAAGAAATGGCGTTTTTGCAAATGAAGAGGGTGGTGGCTGGTGTTTTGAAGAGGTTTAAGGTGGTTCCGGCGGCGGAGAAAGGGGCGGAGCCGGTGTTCATATCGTATCTTACGGCCAAGATGAAAGGAGGTTTCCCTGTCACTATTGAAGAAAGGATATAGTCCCATGGCCAAAATGTGAAGACCAGATTTATTATATGCTTTTTAAATTATTTGCTTTTTGATAATTGATTGTATTAATTATTGATGAATATATTGTATTATTTTTTTTGGTAATCATCATCATTCCTGTGAAATAATTTGTCTTCCAAATATCTATAATTGTTTCATCAACAAGGTTGTCTTGTTTTAGTTTATAATTAGGAGTATATATATGTAGAGTTATCTATTAAGTATAGTTGAATATCATTATTTTTTTTAAAAATAAATTTACCACTAGACATAATATTCAGTGAGTGATCTTTTATTAAAAAAAAAATCAATAAAAATAAGCACAAGTAAGGAAAGCTAGATCTTACCTTATTAATCCTAATGAGATAATATCTTTTAAGCATAGTTGGAAAACCTATTTTCTTCATGGACCCATAGTCAGTGATGTCAAGGCAACAAAAAGATTACAGATGACAATTAATCAAAAACATTGCTTTGATTCCTTCTTTTGCTTTCAAAGGCTGTTTGTTTGAAAATAATTTTTCTACCCCATATAAGTAGATGTAGAGTTTGGTATCTTCTCTAAATCTCTCTTATACATGAAAATATATCAAATATGTATCGCTGTTGATTCATGCTTTTTAATTTCCTAACTTTTCTGCAACTAATTAAATAACGATGGGGAGCCTTAGAAATCACTTACCTATGGAGAGTAGAATTAATATGGGCTTTTGGAGTTGAGTAAGGGTGAAGAAAATGAATATAGAATATGCGGATAATATGCATATTCTAAAAATTAGAATACGTATTTAGGAGGTTCCAAATGAGTTCTATATGCATGTCCATTTCATTTTTGTGGAATTTTTGGACTTTTATTAGTGTTTGATGTTTACTTTTGCAATTAAAATATCCTTTTTTGACAAAAAATACGAACATTATATTTTACTGATTTGAGGTTTATACTCTATTTTTTACGAGACTCACATTTGATGAGTTCCTTATTGTATGAATAAACAAATTACAAAAAAAATTATAATTAATCACATATTCTATATTCATTTTTGAAATATAGATAGAGATCCAGCAATGACACGAAATTCACACTTAAAAAAAAATAATACACAAATGAAGTGTAAAATTAGCCATTAGATGCACAACTAAGTAGGATAATAAATAAATATATTATGTAATGCGGATCGAAGAAGTAATTGGACAATATCTGAAAATATAAACATTGGCTAATTGTTTTCTAACAACTACAATAATGGGCATAAATCATAGGTACTAGAAGCTAAATTTACTCTTTAAGCTTTTCTTTTTTACTACAAACTCGACTTCTAATTTGCAAATATATACACACAGCTGGTTCTGTCCCAAATCGTTTTTTATACGTTACATCCTCATGAGACAAGAAACATTAGTATTAAATAGATAATTATTAATTAGATTATATGCTTATATTATTATTAGTTAAATTATAGTTGCAGCTTATATAATTAATTAATTTTGATTTGCAGCAATTGTCCCCTAATTAAAAAAATAAGATTTTGCATGTGCATGAACGTGTGCCGTGGCGATGAGTTAGGAGTCTATCAATCGAGCCATTTCTTTATCTTATTAATACATAAAATTTCATAAATCCAAGATCTAAACACATTAATTACAACACAAGAATCTCTATAATATGTTCAAAATATTTATAATTAAATAGTTTTATCCTCTGGCTTTCCATATGATCTTACTCATATCTTACAGCTGAATTATTGGATGGTGTCTCCTTTTAATTAATTTTAGAAAAATTGGTAAATTGTCTTTGCCCACAATATGAGCTCATTGGGTTAAAAATATTTTAAAGTGCTGAATTGGTTTTATAAATAAACAGTTATATTTTCAGTTATAATTAGTGAGATAATTAGGAGTTTTGTTTTGACAATAAAGATCAAGGATACAATAGTAAAAAAATGATCAAACCAACAATACTATTTGGGGTGATCAATTTAACTATTTTGACTTACTGATCTTGATATTTGCTAATGTATATATAACAGAGAAAGTTATTTATAACTTTGTTTGACTTGCTTACAACTTAATCACCCTTTATATATATTATATTTATTTGTCTAGTATAAACACAAGAATGCTGATAAGTTGTTTATCCAAAACTTTATACAAACTAGATATTCCTTTAAAAAATATAGAAAAAATTACACACCGCTATTTACCCAAAGGGAATACTGATATAGTCAACGTTCTTTTTTCCTTTTACATGCAATTACATGAAGAGGAAGATTAAGTGAAGACTCATTTAATTAATCCTTCCGTTTAATTATTCTATGTCCCCAACTCCTTTGACCAAAACAACTAGTTTTTTCATTTATTTTTACGTCGGTGAAAATTTACTTTACTCTTTTAATAATATAAAAAGTATATTATATTAATTTTTAAATTGAGAGTATTATAGTAATTTAATATTTAAGTTAGGAAACTCAGATACTATTGACAAGTTAATTATATCAAAAAATAATATTGTAATCCAAAAATATTATTGTAGATAACTAGCATTTTGACAATATTATATTAATAGAAAATAATTAAGATTAATTAGTAATGCTAAATAAGAATTTAATAACTTTAAATATTTTACTAATTAACATTTACAAACTTAATAATTAGATTATGCTAGTTACCTAGTATATATATAAAATCAATTTACACATACAAAAAATTAATTTATTTGATTTTCGAAATTCCAACTATAGGGCAGTATAAAAAGGGAAGAGGGAGTATAGATTTCATCATCTTTGCTAGACTACTTTGATCCAATTTTCTCCTTTCTCCCTCTCTTTTGCTCTGAAATTCTCTTTGTTTACAGCCATGATTAATGGTAAAGACATATATGATGTTCTGGCAGCACTTATACCTCTATATGTTGCTATGATCTTAGCTTACGGCTCTGTTCGATGGTGGAAAATCTTCACCCCCGATCAGTGCTCCGGAATCAACCGATTCGTGGCGGTTTTCGCGGTTCCTCTGCTCGGTTTTCACTTCATCTCCACCAATGATCCATACGCAATGAATTACCATTTCATTGCTGCTGATTCCCTCCAGAAAGTTGTCATCCTTTTCGCGCTTTTCATGTGGCATATCTTCAGCAAACGAGGAAGTTTAGAATGGGTTCTTACTCTCTTTTCGCTCTCGACTCTGCCAAACACATTAGTCATGGGAATTCCTCTTCTTAAAGCAATGTACGGCGATTTCTCCGGAAATCTCATGGTTCAAATTGTTGTTATGCAGAGTGTAATTTGGTACACACTCATGTTATTCATATTCGAATACAGAGGCGCTAAATTACTGATCGGAGAGCAATTCCCCGAAACAGCAGCTTCCATTACTTCGTTTCGGGTTGAATCGGATGTGGTTTCGTTAAACGGGCGCGAACCGTTACAGGCTGATGCTGAAATTGGGGAAGATGGTAAATTACATGTAATTGTTAGGAGATCCTCTGCTTCTTCAATTATTTCGTCTTACAACAAAGGGATGTTGCAATCCAATAACATGACTCCGAGAGCTTCAAATTTAACCGGCGTTGAGATTTATTCGGTGCAATCCTCTCGAGAACCAACTCCGCGAGCGTCTAGTTTTAATCAGACTGATTTCTACGCTATGTTCGCTAGTAAAACAGCTAGTCCAAAGCACGGGTATACGAATAGCTTCGGCGGAGATTATGTGTTCTCGATGCAGTCATCTAAAGGACCAACACCTCGAACATCAAACTTTGAGGAGGAAATGTCAAAGATTGGAATGAGCAGTAACAAGAAGAGCAGAGGAGGTATGTAATGCATGTTGAACTGCATGATCGTCTCATCATATTAAGAATTTAAAAATATTACATGTCTGGACAGGTAGGAGTATGAGCGGGGAACTATACAACAGTGGTAGTACTGCTTCTGGTGCTGGATTGGTGTATCCGCCTCCGAATCCAATGTTTTCGGGGCAAAGGAAGAAGGAAGCAGGGAGCGGAAGTGGAGTGCCAACGCCAGTTCCGAATAATAACAATAGTAAAGAGCTTCATATGTTTGTTTGGAGCTCAAGTGCTTCTCCAACATCTGAAGGTAATAATAAACAGGCAGTAAATAGAGGTGGTTTGAGTGAACTTGGAGTTCTTGATGCATCCAAAGCGGTTCTTCAACAAGAGATAGCTGCAGCAAGAGGTAAAATACATATTGTTAACCAACTCTTTTTTCTTTTGTCATGTCTTTCGTCTCTAGCGCATGCAAAACGATCGAAATAAAATGTCATTTTCAACCTTTTTGGCTTATGATTTTAACATCCTCGTGCTTGTTCACTTTAAAGTTGACCTTCTTCAATTTAGCTAGATAAAGAATCTATTTTTGCATACAAACAAAGGGTAATCTTAGTTTATTCTTTAAGCTATTGATCGATCATCTCACTTTAGTAAAAAAAAAAAAACTCTGATTCCATATTAACTGAATTTGTGAGACACGGACGTTAGGACATAATTTTTATTATTGACCTTTTGTGAAATGATTAATATAACTTTATAGGTAGTATCATTTATATAAAGTTTGATAAATGAAATGACAAATATGAAATAGAAGGATGATCTGATAGTGTAAAAAAAATTTGATTAATCGAAAAGGGGTTATCTGTCTAGCTTATTGAATCTACTGCCTACTTTGTATTCAACTAATTGCATCGGGAAAGTCCCATTTTGAAAGTAACAAGCTCGAGAGGTCTTTGTAATTCTCAATTATTAACTTGTGTTGACTTAATTTGATAGAGAATGCAAGTTGTGTTGGTAAAGAAAATGTGGAAAAAGAAGTAGAGATTGAGGATGGATCGAAGAGTATGGAAGAAGGAGAGAAGAAAACACAGATGCCTCCTGCAAGTGTTATGACAAGGCTCATCTTTATTATGGTATGGAGGAAGTTGATTAGAAATCCAAACACATATGCAAGTTTGATCGGACTCATTTGGTCTCTCGTATCATTCAGGTATCTTTTGTAATTTCTTTTCTAAACTTTAATCTTAGTATCATAATTGATTGTTTGTTCATAATATTTGAAGTTTCACCTTGTTGGTGATCGTTGAATTCCTCACTCCGAATAGTTAAAAGGAAAAGAAAAGAAGAGACCTATCTTAATGCATGAAATCAACAAAAGACTTGGAATTAAATTCATGTCTCCATTTTGTGCGTTGCATTTATTTTGTATGTCCAAAAATTGTCTAAACTAAGAACAGTTCCTTTAATTGAAAAACAATTATACCTTTTAATTTTTCTTTTTTGTCAATACTTTAGTTTCAATTTTCCATATAACATGTTTAAGATCGCAAAATTAAAGAAAATTTTAGTGCATTTGACATAACTTTAATTTTTCATGACCACATGATTGAAAAGTTTTTTTTTTTGGTTTTCTTAACTCTATGCCAAGTCAAATTATACCATTCTTTTTGAAACGACGCGTTATATTGTAAGGATAAAATGTTGATGTTCAAAATGAATTAATATGCAGGTGGAATATTCAAATGCCTTCCATTGTGAAAGGTTCCATCTCAATTCTATCAGATGCTGGTCTTGGAATGGCTATGTTCAGTCTAGGTATACATTATCATTGATCTATTTCACTCTTACAAATTAAACACAATTATATTTTTAATTGTTAAATGTATAGGTCTATTCATGGCTTTACAACCAAAGATCATAGCATGTGGAAAGTCAGTTGCAACATTTTCCATGGCAGTTAGGTTCTTAACAGGACCTGCTGTTATTGCTGCTACTTCTATTGCTATTGGCCTTCGTGGTGTATTACTACATGTTGCCATCGTTCAGGTATTTATATAATACATTCACTTGTCATGATGAAATCCATTTCAGGAGCGATGAGTTTAACTAATGTTAATATAATAACTTACAGGCTGCTCTTCCCCAAGGCATTGTTCCCTTTGTGTTTGCTAAGGAATACAACGTCCACCCGGATATACTTAGCACCGCGTAAGTTTTGTCCACTATTACTTAAATTCTAAATCCGCTTCTTCTAGGTAGAATTATTTTATTTAAATTGTTTTTGTTTGTCAGGGTTATATTTGGAATGCTAGTTGCGTTGCCAATTGCAATACTATATTACGTGCTTCTTGGGTTGTAGACGTATTCATGGGGAACAGAGACAGATAAGTTCAATGGATTCAACACTATGGAAAGACAATAGGAAACTACTATGTGCTCCCTGCATGTGAATTGTGACCTATTAAATTATACAAAAAAACGCATTAATTTATTTTCATTCTTTTTCTTTAATTTTGTAGTTAGCTAGGAATTAAGAACTGCTCATCAATAGTACTGGAATTATTCATGGTCTATTATTACTTCATTTACTAATATCATGAAATATCAAAGTTGTAGTAACTAGTTTACATCTAAACATTATTGTCTTGCCTTCATATTTTTATTTTACTTTGAAATATCACCATTCAACTTAGACTCATTATTTGGTATATAATAAGGTCTTTTAATAGATAGATTGAATTTGGTTATTATAGGAAATGTTTATACGATTAAATTAGTTTGCTAAAATCCATCTTTTCAAGGTTACTTGTACTATTAGTGACTTTGTAAAAGGGAAAAAATGAATCTTCTACTTTTAGTGCTGTTTAAGCATGAGAATAGTTTACTCTCTTTTTTTTTTTTATTTTATAGAAGTCAAACGAGGTGGATTTGATTCTTTCTCATTTTTATAGAAATATTTATTTTATTTCGATAATGTTGGCTTTATTTGATAATCTTTGAGTTTTTATAAATATTTTTTTATATAAATATTTTTATTGAAATTTGATTATGTTCGAAAGAAGTGCTTTCGTTAGAGAGAAAGCTTAGATTCAATGACAAAGGACAATCATAGTGGGAAGAAGAGAAAATTTTCGCTTCTGTGCATTGTTCCAATATTTACTCTTTCTGATTTTTTTTTTAATTTTGTATCATGTGATACCTTTATTAGGAAACTGGCAATTGAACACTTTTGAATCTGTTCTTATGGATTAATATTTAGTTCAAAGAACAAGAAGTTTTCTGAATTAAATTATTATTCTTTTAATTATGAAATTGCCAACAAGCAATATAATGCATGTGATAATGTTCCTCCAAGTCTCAACATAATGGATCCTGCAACAGCACATGACTTTTAAATTATTTCTAGCTAAAAATAAATTATACTCGTACTTAATATATCTTGTTAATAATTAAAAGTACTTACAAAGAAAAGGATGCATTGTCTAACTCTGGTTATTTTAATTTAATTGATTCGAATAAATCATTGTTATGCCGAAAAATAACCGACTCTTTAAAAATAAAATTGAAATTTTGAAAATTGTTCGAAAATCGAAAATCAATCTAAACTCAATTGATTTGAGGAAAATCAATTCTCAAAATTCGAATTAACACAGAGTCGCCACCTAATTTTAAGGATAATTAGGAAACCGAAAAAATATTTTTTAAAAGACCTAACAGAAAAATCTTTTAAAAATCCAGAGACAAGGGTTCGGGTTCATATTTCCATTTCAAGAAG
>JAABOM020000101.1:1920059-1933364 GCA_011800125.2 Solanum clarkiae
GTTAAATAGTAATAATGTTGCGCAAAATGACTAATTCCATTTTCATTTTTCAACCAGTCAACTTACTATATTTAAATCCAAAAATATAGTAAGTAATTTTTTATCTACCGGTCTAATTTTCCAACAAGCATATTTGTTATACAGGGCTAATTTGTATTCTAACATAATTATCTGAAATTAAATTACTTATAGGAACAAAAAATGTTATACATACTTGAAATTATTTTTAAAGTATATCTATCTCTCAAATCATTTCGAATAAAATATAGGATCGAGTGTTATTTTAGCCAATTTTCTATTAGAATCGAATAAAAGTAATATCCTCTCATTTAAAGGGAATATAAAAAATCATTCTTTTTTTTTCTCAATATTTTAATTTCAATTTTTCATGTGACATGTGTTTAAAAGGATACAAGATTAAAATACATCTTGGTACATTTGGCTTTATCTTAACTTATAGGATTGAAAAGTTTTTTTTTTATTCATACCAAGTCAAACTAAATCATTTTTTTAGACCACGAGATTAAGAAAGACTTCTTTATCGATACTAAATCATTTTTTTGAGAAGAGATGGAATGTGTTTAATTTCTTACAAAGGTCTTGCATGTCCATTTAGTAAGGATTGGCAAATATCAATCCCTATAGGTAAAGGCCTTGTGAGTAGCTTTACTCCATTTAATTCTAATTGAGATTCCTCCAAAGCTTAAAAAAATTAACATTGAAGAGTATAACTTCCATAACGTGCATTTTGCATAACTAAAGTAATTATCCATGTGGATTAGTTCATCATGGTAATGATCTTCTAGGCTGATAATATATTATAGACTAGTCGTGATTAACTAGTACTACCTGAAACTCCCTGTATCTCCTACATATAATAATACTATTCAAAATTCATAAACAAAAATATACATACATCTATAAATGCATGCATTAACAGTATTAAAACATGGCATTGGATCCAAATGTTCCCTCAAATTCAAGTGCCCAGGAAATGGAGAAAGAAGTTGTCATTGACTTCAATCTTATCCCTCCTGTCTCCATCCTCCACATTCCCAATACACTAACTCAACACAAACCAGAAGCCTATACTCCTCACCTCATTGGCGTGGGACCTTATCACCATTTAAGCCCGGACCTATATCAAATGGAAAGGTGCAAACTTGCTGCCATCAAGGACATTCTACAGCCTTCTCAAATCCTCAATTTAGAGCACCTCTTGATTGACAAACTCAGAGACAACGACCGAATCATGGATATTGATGAGGAGACTTTAGCTTGCATAGTCGCAATAGATGGTCTATTCTTGCTTAACATCCTCCATTCATCGTACGATGGCAATAACGATGATATTTATGACACCATTTTCACCAGAGACTTTATGATGATTGAAAACCAAATCCCCTTTGTGGTTGTGAAGCAAATCAGCAAGTTTCTCCAGAGAAGACACCGAGTTAATTTCTATGTTTAGGCGCTTTTGTGAAATGCATTCTCCACTTCCTTTGCCTGCAAAAAATGATTATCATAGAAATAACACCAAGGAAACTCAGCCTCTTCATTTGCTAGATCTCATGTATCGTTTAATCCTTGATGATCATGTAGATTTTGCTTATTCGGTTCCTATTCAAATGTCATCCGTCAGTATCAAGCATGACGATAATGATGTTCAAGATAAAGATACACATGAAGACATCATTCACAACTTTGGAACAATCTTGGAGGTGTTGGAGCCTATAGGCCCAAGAAACGTGCAATAACCCCTAAAGTCCATTAACAAGGTCGTGGGAAACGTCCCATGGTCAACAATTTCTGGGATATTTAGGAAAGGTTTGGAAATAAATGGAGACGACGAAAGCAAGAATATGAGTACTATCCCTTCAGTATCCCAATTATGGTGTTATGCCAGAATCAGATGCATGAGGGTATCAGTAGGATTAAATTTGAACAAAATTCTTCAACTTTATACCTTCCTGTGATCACCATGAATGCTGGCTCAGAAGTTATAATTAGAAACTTGATGGTGTATGAAGCTGCCATGTAGAAATCCAAGCTCCAGTTTGCTAGATACATCAATCTAATGAGTGAGATTGCAGATGTGAAGCTGCTTAGGCAATCTGGTGTTATCAAGGGGGATTTGACTAATGATAAAATTGCCACTTTGTTCAGTACCATGCATAGGTCATTTGTAAGGTCTACTGGTAGTTCTAATGTGGAGATTGCCATGGAGAAAGTCAACAAGTACTATGACCAAAGGCTAATTGCTAGGGCTCGTAAAGGATTGAAGAAAAACATCTATGTTTCTTGGAAATTCTTGCCTGTTGCTATGTCAATATCCATTGTCTTGCTGCTAATTTTCCAGACATTTTGCTCTATATACGGCTGCCACAATGTTTGCGGCAATAGAGGCTAGAATGATGTCAATAAACTCCAAATACTGCAGAAATAATTAGTGTGGAAATTCCACGATATGATTGACACAGAATTTCATACTGTTGCAGCAACAGCATCAAAATCTTGCAGATCTTTATTACACACAAAGACAGAAATATCAAAGAATATTGTGCAGGATTTTTTTTCCAAATGCTTCATTCATTAAATTCTTTCCTAAGGTTCTCATCCTTTGTTTCATCTTCAAGATCATGCTCACTGATTGCTTTAGTAAGAGGGTGTGTCCCATCTCTGTTGTAGAAAAATTGCATCTCCTTGTTGATCTCCACTCAACTTTATTCGGCTTCTTTCCTTGAACCGTTTGCTTTCACCATAGGCGGGCATCAGCATAAATGTTTGACATCATAACACAATTCATCAGATTATTTCCATCTAATTTCAAGACAATCTTCCCAACTTCTCTTCCTATTTCTACATTCTTCATGCACCAAGCAGTGTCTCCTAAATACAAACATTCGATTTTACGGGTATGTTCTCTATCACAACCTTAGCTTATCTTAGGCGTGCAGCTTGACCCCGGATATCACATTTTGAATTGCATAGATTTGCGAAGCATTCTTCACTTTCTTGAATTAGCTGCGAATGACTACAAGTTGTGAGCAGAGCTAAGTAGGAACCTCATCAGGCTCAACACTAACCATATGCATTTCTTGAAAGTTCAACTGCTTCTCCACCATGACCTGGTGATCATACCGTTCACAAAATCACATATTTCTGTGGCATAACATCAAAAAGTGTTTATACATATCTGTGATTGAATTCGATATAGATATGTCTAAACCGGCAGGTATTTTTACGGCACAACAATGCAATTGTTTCGTAAGCTCAACTAGAGCAAAATCAGCAAAGACACCCATCATGATTGACAGAACAAACCCATCCTACTTTCCCTGAGCTGTTTGAATAGGTCCATGCTTCATTTAGTATACCTTCTTGCATTTAATAATTGCACATCCACATTTGCATTTATTTTTTAATATTGAGGTTTAAGTTAGATATAGTATGTCATCCAAGGTTATTGGCTTTTTCTTATAAGTTAGTAGGTATGATTAAAATATTATACAAGTAACGGTGTTGTCTATAGAAATAACAATATTCTGCCGTCCGACTGAAACAAAGTATCTTGTCTTTAGTTTATGCTGGCATGGCAACTCTGGATTTTCCGTAGCCTTTCGATTCTCCCTATATGCCTTTCACGTCAATGAATCCTCCAATATTTGAAGGTTTGCCTTTCTATCTTCATTCATATCTTTATGAAATGACAGTAAACTTCAAGTGTCACTGCTGACAAATCTTTCGATTCTCTTATTTCTATTTTGAAACTGGTAAATGATTTTAGCCATAACCTTTTATAAGATCAGCTAACCTCAAATTCATTACTCTGTATAATTGCTTCAAGTAGAAATTGTAAAAGTTTGGCATGGCATCATATGATTAACTTCTTGTCCTTTGTAGATACAGTGATACGAAACGTGAGATGCAGCGTTTCTCCAGCTTGTTCTTTTTTCTTGGAAGCCTAGTTATTCTTTTTATCCTACTACTTCTCATAATCATCCTATGCAAGTTTTTCAAACCAGGAAAACTGAGAGCTTTGATTACTAGCACACCTAAGCGTCCTCCAGGTTTTGTTTTTACTGGTCCATGCCCTTTATTTTGAGTTTCTTATAGTTGTTGATTTTTCTTTTTTCAAATGATACAGGGACTAGTGATGCTGTTAGTGCACATCTTCATACAATACGTTACTTTAACTTCCATACATTGGAGAAGGCTACCAAGAATTTTCACTCAAATAACCTCCTTGGATGTGGTGGATTTGGTCCAGTTTTCCTGGTAAGGTTAATGCGTCTTACCACTTTAAAAATCCATTAGATGCAGAGTTTAAAAATTGGCACTAGTGTTTTTCTTAGGGGAAATTAGGAGATGGACAATTGATTGCTGTCAAGAAGCTGTCTCTTGACCAATCTCAGCAAGGTGACCGGGAGTTTCTTGCTGAGGTGCGGCTGATAACAAGCATACAGCACAAGAACCTGGTCCGCCTTCTTGGCTGTTGCTCAGATGGGAATCAGAGGCTTCTCGTGTACGAGTACATGAAGAATAGGAGCTTGGACCAAATACTATATGGTCACCTTCTTTTCAAACTTGTTGCTTTTGGAGTTGGAATACCAGAAATTTGAAATGTCGTTGTTTTGCACCTTTATCACTCTTTAAGCCCGTCCTGTTGTAATTTTTGTTTTTTCACAGGAAAGAGTAATATATTCCTTGATTGGAAAACTCGGTACCAGATAATTTTAGGGGTTGCACGGGGATTACAATATCTTCACGAGGATTCACACATTAGGATTGTCCATAGGGACATAAAAGCCAGCAATATTCTTCTGGATGAAAAATTTCAACCAAGAATTGGAGATTTTGGGCTAGCCAGGTTTTTCCCTGAAGATCAAACATATCTTAGCACTGCATTTGCTGGAACCTTGTAAGTAGTGTTTAGTTTATTATGCCATCTCAAGAAAGTAGTTGTACAAATGGAGCAACATCATGTTATATTAGTAATTTGTGGCAGAGGTTACACAGCTCCTGAATATGCCCTTAGAGGAGAATTGACTGAAAAGGCTGATATATACAGTTATGGTGTTGTTGTGCTAGAAATTATCAGTTGCCGGAAGAATACAGATTTTTCTTTGCCTTCAGAAATGCAATATCTCCCCCACTATGTAAGCTGCATGCCTTGTTTTTATTTTTGGTTAACTACTTGTAACGATTGATTGTTCAAGTACGTATGTACAGGCATGGAAGCTATATGAAAGATCAAGATTAGTTGATCTAGTTGATCCCATGATGTTGGGAGATGGGATGGTGGAAAAGGATGTAATGCGAACAATACATGTGGCTTTCTTATGCCTTCAGCCTCATGCAAATTTAAGACCAGCAATGTCTCAAATTGTTGCAATGTTGGTTGAAACACCAACTAGACCCATCCAAACCTCACCATAGGAAGGACGACAACACTACATGCGAAGATGATCTCCATTTTTAGTTATTTTTCGTCTGTTGTCAATAGCCTTTCTGCTTATTCTATTGTAAATAGAGGAAATAAGTTGACATGAGTTCAAAGTGTACGTTTTTGCAATGTGAGTTAATGAGCAAGTCGAGTTACTTCTTCTTACATTCCTTGTTGCTGGTTTCAAACAATTTTTGCGTATATGATATTTTTGAAAATTTCAAATTATTTTTAATTCAATACATACTAACGAGTGATGATTGTAAAGTTGACAACATATTTGTCCTTTTTCCCCTTATTTATTTATGTAGTATAATAAAATAAAATGAATCAAGTTGTGCATAAACATAGAGTAAAATGATGGATTAGTAAATTGTTAATTATTACTCTCTCCGTCTCATTTTATGTGACACACTTGACACATTATTTAAGAAAATTTATGATATAAAATCAATATTAGCTAAGAATCAGTTCATTAAAGGCAAAATAAGAATTTTAACTGTAAATTATTACGAACAAAAAAAAAAGAGGACAGAGAATATCAATTATAATAAATAATTTTTTGACTTGGGAAAAATAAAAATAGAAAGTGTAATTGCTCTTCTAGGTCACTAGAATATTGACAAGGAAAACAAAAAATAATAGAAAAGTCCATCCAGACACGCAAAGTTTCTTCAAAATCTGGTTGCGGTGAAAAGGTCTTCCCACTAACCCTTGTTCTTCTTCTGATCAAAAAGCAAGAAGCATCAGTAATGGCGTACGTAGATCATGCTTTCTCGATTTCAGACGAGGATATAATGATGGACGGTCCTCGTGCCGACGACAATCGTGGACCCATCAAAGAGATCGCTCTTGCTGTTTCCCTTCTTGTATTTGGTACCATTGCTATTTGTCTAGGTATTTTCATGGCAATCAATAAGGTCGGCGGCGATACAGCTCATGGCAAGTCTTGTTTTTTATATTTTGATTTTGGGAATTCATAAAACCTAACGCCAATCAATGTTTATTATGTTTTATCCCAACGTTGTCTATTTTCAACTCAGGTGATGTTGATTTTTGCAGGGCTTTTTTTCGCTATACTTGGTGGAGTTCTCTTTATACCAGGGTTCTACTATACGCGGATTGCATACTATGCTTACAAGGGTTATAAAGGTTTCTCCTTTTCCAATATACCTCCAGTCTAGGGTAATCAGATACATTGTACAGCTACCTCATTAGCTTGTAAACAACTCAATACTATGGATGATGTAATAATATGAGTGCTTGTTGGAGAAATAGCAAAGAGAATTTGATATTCTATTGTTGCAATGAGCCCCTCAAAATTAACTCTTTTGAATGAAATTTCATTGCAAGGCATATTTCTTTAAAGGCTGAGGTAGGTCATCTATTTGCCTATCATACAGTCATGGGATTGATGAATATATATCAAAGATCCTCATAGAAATGTCAATGTCTAAGCTGTGAGGCTGTATGTTTATTTTCACAAATGTCCAAACTGTAACTATGAGAACATGCTTCTGCTTGTCTTGTTAGTGGCAGTAACAACTAACCAAAATAAAAATAGTTGGGTGGGCTTATAGCAATGATCCATTGTGCAGGTTTTGTAACCATGTTTTACCCTGCTTCATGATGGGTATAGGTGAAGATGGAAAATCAGTTTAACTTGTCAAACAACTAAACCTTAGCGAGTTGCTTTTTTATGATAGTAACTTGGCTACACTACTCTTGTTGTCTATTCCATTAATTAACCTTTAAGAGGATCTGGATTTCTTCTAATAATTTAGGTATGACAGCCTTGAGTGGTTGTTTGGTGCGATGATATTCAATACCACAGGGTGATTTGGAATGTTGAGCTATAATTCATATTGATTTTGTCCTTTCTAGTTGGACGATCGCTGTTAACTCTACAATACCCATTGCCAATAACAATAGTTGAAGGGAATTTCTCTACTTTGATGTATGTAAATTAAATGAATTGAGTTGCTGATATTCAAGCAGTTGGGAATTCCACATCCTTGTATGAGGAAAAATTTGTTTGCAGTTTTTACACGTTTGTATTTAGATTTTTTTATTACTTATGTAACAAATTACCATCTTCTTACCAGAAGGAGGTCAAAGGTCACCTCTTTAGCTTCAACTAACCACGTTTCCAAATATTTAGTGTAACATAACCAAATTATACAATCAAATAATGTATTGATTCACTGTTGTGCACTTTTGGCTATTCATTGATCAAAAGGAAAACAAAATTGATAAATATTGTACCATTGGGTGCTTCCCTTCCAAAATGACAAGTAGTAACATTAAAATCCCTTGTATCAAAGAAACTTAAAACTCTACCAGTAACAAAAGTACGTACATACATATATTGTAATAGATAACTTCACAAGCAGCAGTGTTAGCTGCTAAAAATGTGTGACAATCACACATATATATTGGCATACACCATGCACAAATAGCACTAGAAGCAGCAAGAGGAAACAAATAGCACATCCCCTTCTCCTTTGGCATTTCATACATTCTCTAATTTGCTGGCTACAACTTTTGCTTTTTCTTCGGCCTGGTTCTGTGCACAAAATATTTAATAAGTACGCAACAAAATAGCCAAAAACAAACGTCTCACTGAGCAATTAAAAATGAGGAGTTACAAATACACCTAAAAGCATAACCATTGCATTTCATGGGCCTTAGATTTGCAGGTATGATTTAAATCGGAAGCAATGTTTGCCTCAGCTTGATTTATTAGTGACATTTCATTATTTATTTTTGTGCTAGCCATGGTGGCACGCTACGAGGCTCATACCATGACTTGATCCAAATTTTAGTCCATACAAAATGAGAAGATATTTCACTTGAGCCGAGGATTTATAAGAAACAATCTCTCTACCTTCACAAAATAGGGTTAAGGTGCGTACATACCACTCCCCCCAGACTCCGCTCGTCACTTGGTATGTTATTATCAAATGAAAAGATAATTTTCTTTTTCTGGAAGAAAAAAACACTTTCCCTAGTTCAGTTCTGAACATACTATTTGTGATTCTGCGTAGAGAAATCAATCAAAGGTAGAATTAGAAGGAAATGTATATTTGTGATTCTGCGTAGAGAAATCAATCAAAGGTAAAATTAGAAGGAAATGTAAGCAGACACAAAATCACAAGTCAAAACTCTTGCAATCATGCTCTCAATTTAGAGCATGTAGTATTCATCATTTAAACAGCAGGAAGTTTTCAGACAATTCATGATTCATGTAGAAAATTCCTGACCAGTTAAAAGTCAGTTTCTAATTCTATGGAAACAAGGCAATTCTTTATCCTTTATCAAACAAAACCAAATACTAAATGCTAAATAAAATAAAAACATGTCATGTACACTTCCAATTACAACATTTGTTTGAGATTGGACATAGCTTCTTAGATCTTTCATTAAACAAAAAAACCCAATAAATGCCAAAGAAAACAAAATCATGTCTCTGATGATGGCATGTTTGTGACCATGAATTCACACATTACCTTTGGTATATGCCAAAAGTCTTTTTTGTTTAAACTCTCTACTCTGCCATATAAACTAAAATGGGGGCACTACAACATGAGAAGCAAACTTATTTTACCAAAAACAACCCGTAAGAGCCCCCCACCTCTAAAATCTGCAAGAATCAGCATTATCTTCCCATAATCACGCCCCAAAAAGAAAAGAATATGAAGATCAAAGAGTCATGGTAGCTTAACCATTTGAATAAATTTCACTGGCTGGAGTAAAACAAAAAATTAACACTTTGAAGAAAAAACTAACCTTGTGAGAGCTGAAGAAAAACATTCATGAAATGGAAGTGGAATGAGCTCCTAGCAAACATGGCCACTGGTGTAAAACTTACACTTTATGTTCTTGGTGAAAGTTATTAGCATCTGCAATCAATCTTTGTACCTACCTATCCCCAATTTCCTCTATCATGACAGTAGATACCAAATTCCACATTAATCTCTTAGATATGTTTCACGGAGTTGCTTACAAGTATGTATGTGATATGCGTATAGGATAGTATCAGGTACAAAATCGAGCACCTCTTTGCTAAATTTTCCAATTCTGAAGAATCCATGCACATTGATCACCAGCTTACACAGATACCTCAGGACAAATGAAGGATAATATATAACTTTTTGACTTAAAATATTTGTGAACAATCAGTGTCCAAAAACATTTAGACTGTTGGAAGCCCACTACATTTATGCTTAGCACAAGTAATTCTTTGCGGCCCTATAATACCTCAAGCAGACATTTCATTAGCTATCAAGAAGCCATTTTCTTCTTGTAAAGAGGTGTATAACCAAGTGATCAATGTTTGTGGTCTCCAGATGTTAGATGCCATTATAATATAGGTAGGCTAGCAACAGTCTGCACAACTGCATGGGAAGCTCTCAGCCATCTACTTAAACTTGTTACATAAAGAGTTACAGTTTCAGAGATTACTTGATCAAAACTCAACCTTAAAGATTACTTGATCAGAGAGTAGGAATGGCATGAAGTTGTAACTACACATTCAAACATTACCCCAAATAAGAAATCTGAGAAATAAATATAAGAAAGAAACTTAAGACTTACAATATTTTTGGTCTCATAGTAATCATCTAATGCCCACTGATACTTTGACTGATTCAACCCAAACCAGTATGCCACTTGCTCATCTAATCTCTCATGAGCTATAAAAATCCAAGAGAAGATTTAGAGATCTGAAAATTCTAGAATAGGAAAAGTTGATAGGGCAAAAAGGTACCATTTTGAAGCTTAGCGACAGCGTTCCAGAAAAACCCAAAAGAGGAATTAGAGGGTTTATCATACTGCATTGGGGGAGACCAAACCGGACATGACTTGTCGACCACCTGAACCGGTTGCGGCTGAACCGGTGGTGATAGCTCGGACTTGGGTGTGGCTGGAGGGGTCATGAAAACCGTGTATGGGCCGATCTTGCCGATCCGAGGAGGCGGCGGAGGAGTACATTCACTGTTGATGCCCATTTGAGAATAATTTTACTGCTAAAAAGTTTGACAAGGGAAGACCTTGCTTGGGGTTTTAAGCCCTCAAATCTCTATTTACTATCTTCTCACTTCGTCCATCACATGTTTTCTAAAAATTTCATATTTTATCCAGGTTTTTACATAGGTTATATGAGTATTACTTATTAGTTGGTCATAAATGACCCACAAAAATTTGAGATCAAACAGAGTCTATCAAACATATTCCAAAAATTTTAATGAACTACAACATATTACCAAAATTTAAGAATTAACAAAAACGAAAAATTGATAAAATCGCTTAATTCTTATCAAATGACTTGTAAATGCTAGAAAAGATAGCGTGAACCATGTAAAGGCTATTGGTTTTGTTTCCCGGAATGTTATGAATAGTCCTACAAATTTTTTGAAAGAGAGGTGCCGGAAAACTATATCACTAAATATTCATGAACAAACACAAAAAAATTGAGAAAAATAGTTTAATTCTTATTGAGTGACGGCTAAATGCTAAAAAAAGTGATCTGGATCATGTAAAAACTATAGATATTGTTCCCCAGGTTATTACATAGGATCCTGTAAGTTCTGGGAAAGAAGTGTGAGAATCATATCATCAAGAAATTCATTGACTAACACACGCCAAAAAATTTTAAAAAGTTACGCAATTCTAATTGAGTGGCCCCTAAAGACTAAAAAGGTATGTGCATTATGGCGAGAGTATACGTATGGTTTTCCCAAATAATTATGGAATGTTCCATAAACGTTTTGAGAAAAAAGTACTTGAAAATCATACCACTAAAAAAATCATTGACTAACACATATGAAAAACTTTAAAAATCGCCTAATTTTTGTTGAATGTCCTTTAAATGCTAAAAAAAGGCATGGATCATGGTGAGAATTTACGTATTCCTCCAAGTCAAAGGGTCTTGTAAAGGTTTTACAAAATGATTTTTTGGGGATCTTGCTTTGGAGCCCCATGCAGCGCCAAAATCCATGGGCTAACACCTACAAAAATCTGCCGAAATCACCTGTTACGGCTTCCTTGGCCCATAAAATTCCACCAGGCCTCTGCCAACGCCGCCGGGCCACTTGGGCTTCTTGTCGGGCTCGTTGTAGCCACACTTGTATGATTTTTCAGGAATCTTGCGCCGGAGCCCCATGCAGCGCTAGAATCCGTGGGATAACACCCATAGAAAACTGCCGAAATAGCCTGTTTCGGCTTCCTTAGTCCATAAAATCCTACCAGGCTTCCGCCAACGCTGTCAGGCCACTTGGCAAGCTTGATGGGCTTATTGCCGACTCACTCGTTTGATTTTTCGGGAATCTTACGCAAGAAGCCTGTGCAGCGCTAGAATCAGTGGTCTAACACCCACAAAAAACTACTGAAATCGTCTGTTTCGAATTCTTTGGCTCATAAAATCCTACCAGGACTCCGCCAACGTGTCGGGCCACCTGGGCTGCTTGCTGGGGGCGTTGCCGACTCACCCATATGATTTTTCAAGAATCTATCCCCAGGCCCCCATGCAGCGCCAGAATCTGTGGGTGTTAACCCACGGAAAACTGCCGAAATCGCCAGTTCCGCCTTCCTTGGGCCATAAAATCCTACCAGGCCCCCGCCAACGCTGCCGAGCCACTGGGCCACTTACCGGCTCGTTGCCGACCCACTTGTATGATTTTTCGGGATTCTTTGCCCTGAACCCCAGGAAGCGCCAGAATTCGTGGGCTAACAGCCATGGAAAATGGCTGAAATCGCCTGTTTCGCCTTCTTTGGGCCATAAAATCCTAACAAGCCCCCACCAACTCCGTCGGGCTACCTGGGCTTCTTTCCGTGCTCATTGCCATCCCACCCGTATGAGTTTTCGAAAATCTTTGCCCGGAACCCCAGGCAGCGCCAGAATCCGTGGGCTAACACCCAGGAAAAATGGTCGAAATCGCCTGTTTCGCCTTCCTTGGGCCATAAAATCCTACCAGGCCCCCGCCAACGCCGCCCAGCCACCTGGGTCGCTTGTCGGGCTCGTGGCCGACCCACCTGTATGATATTTTGGAAATCTTTGCTCGGAACCCCAGGTAGCGCCAGAATCCGTGGGCTAACACCCACGAAAAATGGCCAAAATCGCCTATTTCGCCTTCCTTGGGCCATAAAATCCTTCCAGGCCCCCGCCAACGCCGCCGGGCCACCTGGGCTGCTTGCCGAGCTCATGGCCGACCCACCTGTATGATGTTTGGGGAATCTTTGCTCGAAACCCCGGGTAGCGCCAGAATCCATGGGCTAACACCCACGAAAAATGGTCGAAATCGCTTGTTTCGCCTTCTTTGGGCCATAAAATCGTACCAAGCTCCCGCCAACGCCGCCGGCCACCTGGGCCGCTTGCCAGGTTCGTGGCTGACCCACCCGTATGATTGTTTGGGAATCTTCAACCGGAACCCCAGGCAGCGCCAGAATCCGTGGGCCAACACCCACGAAAAATGGTCGAAATCACCTGTTTCGCCTTCCTTGGGCGATAAAATCCTACCAGGCCCCCGCCAACGCCGTCGGGCCACCTGGGCTGCTTGTCGGGCTCGTGGCCGACCCACCCGTATGATTTTTTGGGAATCTTTGCCCGAAACCCCAGGTAGCGCCAGAATCCATGGGCTAACACCCACAAAAAATGGCCGAAATCGCCTGTTTCGCCTTCCTTGGGCCATAGAATCCTACCAGGCCCCCGCCAACGCCGCCGGGCCAACTAGGCTGCTTGCCGGGCTAGTGGCCGATCCACCCGTATGATTTCTTGGGAATCTTTTCCAGGAACCCCAGGAAGCGCCAGAATCCGTGGGCTAACACCCACGAAAAATGGCCGAAATCGCCTGTTTCGCCTT
>JAABOM020000101.1:1933464-1948173 GCA_011800125.2 Solanum clarkiae
GGGCAGACATGCATCATGTTATGTGACATTGCATTGCATTCCATATCCTTATCATTTATGAATATGTGAGTGTTTTTATGAAATTTGTGATGAATGCACTTGATCTCTGGTGTTATTAATATATGACAGTTGGTGTGATTTATATGCTATATGATCTATTATGCTGGACTGACTATATGCAGATTGTAGTTGGAGTGTCAAGGGTACCGATATTCTATTTACTTAACCTTGTATTTATTAGTTTGCTTGCTGGGTACCGCGTGGTTTTTGGTACTCACCCCTTACTTCTACACTCGTGTAGGTGGTAACTCGAACAGTGAGAAGTAATTTCCTTATAGAGTCGAGGATTCTCCGGAGACGAAGAGAGGTAGATGTTGACATCTGGCTAACTCTCTTGTTCTCATTTCTTCTGTACTTGTTCTATTTGAGAAGAAGGACAGTTAGACTTGTATTTTCTTGATTTTCTGTATTTTTAGTGGCTTGTACGCGTGACAACCAGTCCTTGGGTGGGATTTCAGTTTATGAAAATTCTCAGTTTGAGTTTATTTATCTTTAAATGCTTCCGCGTGTTATATATATTATCCCTTTTTGAAATAAGGCTGACTTGCTCCGGTGGGATCGAGCAAGTGCCATCACACCAAATTTTTGGGTCGTGACATTCATACATCATCAAACAAGAACATTATGTTTTGACATAAAAGAGCACGACGTTGGGTTCAATCAAATGGTTGAGTGTTTATATGTTCCCCTCACATATCAACCAGGCATGGTGCAAGACATTAAAGATAAGGCCTTGTTGATCTTTCAAAAAAATAAAAGATATAGAGTAATCCAAATCATCGTCGACATAGTCCATCGTATTCCGCAAAGAATTTCAAATCCTTATCAACGTTATGACGAGGAAGCTAATGACGATGAGCTTAGGTTGAAGGAGCAACAACTCACAACAAATTCATTGATCTCGGGAGATACACAGCTGTTTGTACCTGTTATTCCAACGTCGAGGGATGTTGTTGAAGCACTTGAGGAGGTGAAAGTAGAGTCAGTGGATGAAGAAAAGAATTCTGATGGAACTTGTATGTTATGTCGTGATAAGCTGTTTACAAAGGATGTTGTTGAACTAACTCGTATGTCTTGCAAGCACCTTTTTCATGGAGCTTGCATGGCTTGACAAAAATCATGTTTGTCCCTTGTGCCGCCTTAATATGCTCATTGACAAAAAATAGGACTTTGATCTGACTAATGTTATCTGTTTTTTTTTCTTTTTTTTTTTCTAAAAAAGACGTTAAATTAAAGTCGTCTTTTCATGATGGAAGTTGCTAGTTTTCTTCTATTTTATTAGTATTTCAAAGGAGGGGGAGGGGGAGGGAGGAATAAATCTTATCTATTGTACTATTTGAGTTATTATCAATCTTGTTATTTTTAAAGATGAAAAGATTATTAATTAACTATCATTTATTTACTAAAAAATTATAAGGGTCAACAATGTGTACTGCGAAATTTGACATATAATTTGTATAAGATTAATTAGATGAGCCTCTCAAACATTGGGCATTAAACATGTTTAAGGGGCACAATCTTGTGGCATTTTTTCAATGCCTCACTCCCTAAATGAGTTCAGAAATTGTCTTTTAAAATATTACTTTAAGATAGTAAAAGTCTCAATTTGAACATATGAATAACAATAGTCCTCTATCTTTGGGAGTTAAATTGCTTGAGACTCTTCTTCTTTTGAGTAAATTGTTCAAAGGGAATTTTTTTTATTCTATTTTTTCTTTGTTTTGGAGCAAGCCTTAGTGCAAGATTAATGAAAAAGGAAGTTTCTAGCAAGAAATATAACAAAGGATAAAATTAACCTATTTCATCTAAGTCAGAATATTTTAAACTCCTTTTACCTTATAAAACACTAAAAATAGGCTATATGGTTATATATGATAAAATGAATCAAAACATGCAAACTTCAAAGTTATAAAAGTATAAAATTTAAACATAGATATAACAATAGAATCATGTACTTCATTGATCGCTAGCAACTCTATAAGTAAAATCTTGCTCATATGCAACAGTAAAGAAATCTTTTATTACAATTCTAAAATCTATCATGCTATGATACACTATATGGTATTAGTATTTATATTTTTAAGCAAAAAATAATAAAATAGTCTGTACTTAATAAATATCTCAGAATTTATAGGATATTTGAGATTTTGATCTCTTTAGGAATTCTCAAGAATTTGGGGATATTCGAGATGCCTTTTCAAGGGAATTTAATACCTTTTATATAGGCATGAACTAAAATAGTAGAGTAACCTCCAAGAAATCCTAAGAGAAATATGAATCATCTCATAGAGCCTACAAAATTTGATATCTACGGGGTGATCTTTTATTTCATTCTCCATCTTACACATAACACACTTTTTTCTTGACTGATATGACTCATTTACTTATCCTATCCACTATTAAGATCTTGTTTTGAATTTATAGCCACATGATAAAGATTGTTCTTGGTCTAGCAGATTTTGGTGCATTAAGTTTTTTCAACTTAATTTTGGTAAATCCCCTAATTGCCACAGATATAGTTGCCTAATCATGATCTACTTCTCTTGGTAGAAAGGTTGCATATTCACTAATTGTGTTCTCAAGTTCAAGATCTTTCTTACTATCCACAAGATAAAATTGTTGGTGCTTCACATAATAGGAGTGTATTCATCTTATCCATAGACTATTCTTTTTTCTGTCTACATCTCAATATATTTTAACTATGGTTGCTCTATTCTAAATCTTCATGTTAGTAATGTTCATTCCTTTTGTTGATTTAGAAAGGCATATTCTGCTCCATGAGATCAAAGCCTTCCTAGTGATTTCATTTGCTCCTATGTTTGGTTTTTGTCCTGAGTTTCTTATCATAATTGGAGTTTTTCTTTGAGGAAAAAGAAAATAGGATTTCTCCATATTTGATGAATTCTTTTTCTGGAAGGAAAAGGTTTATGACTCTATAAATAGAGACTCATTCCTTCTAACTTGGTAGAATTCACAATGTAGTCATAAGGGCTTGAAAGTTTTGTATAGGGAGAGAAATGGTGTGTGTTAAGTGAATCTCTTTTTAATTCTCAGTGAATTGGTGAAGTTATTTATCTCGATGTTGTGTATTTTCTTTTATATAGTGTATTGCTCATCCCCGCTTGTAGATGTAGTTTGGTTGACCGAACCACGTTTAATTATAGTGTCTCTTTTGGTATTTCTGATTTATTTTTATACTCATGCTCTTTCGAGGTTGCTTTGCTAGCTTCTGCATGACACGTGATTTCTATTTGTCCTAACAATCATAAGTAACTCTGACAATATTTTTGGTAGGATGAATGTTTGAGCCAAACATGATTGAATATCTTCAATAATTGCAATCTTCCTGCATAGGATAGTTTTTTGACAGTCCAAGATGAAAACTTTTCTACAATTTTAGTAGTGAGTGGTTGCCATTCTAGTATGTTCAGCTTTCTAAATGGCAGTGGTATTCCTAGGTAGTTAAATGGGAGCCTTCCTATAGTGTAACCTAGAATACTTTGAATGGTCTGCATGTGTCAGTCTCCTTTACTCCTCCATAATAAATTGTACTCTTAGATAGGTTTGGTTGCAAATGTGGGGCAGTTGAGAGGACACAAAATTTCTCATGTTATAATCTCATTTAGTTAACATCTCCCTTTGCAAAGAGTAGTAGATCATCGAGGCGACAAATAGTTGATTTGGATTGAATTTTGATGAATTAAATATGAAAGATGAAATGATCTGAGAGACTCTGTAATACTTGACTCTTTTCCTAAGTTAAACCCTTGTACTTATGAAAGAACATGCCTACTTTGACATATAGGAACATGAGACATGGTCTTCTAAGTTCAATCAAATGGTTGAATCTTCATATGTTCCTCTCATGTATCAATCAGGCATAGTGCAAGAAATTAAATATCTAGGCTAATCTCAAACATCATCGACATAGTCCTCGTATTCCTCAAAATATTCTTGTAAATCCTTATCAAGATTACCACGACGAAACTAATGAGGATGAGATTGGGTTGATAGAGCAGCAAGTCGTGATAAATTTATTGATCTTGGAAGATACACATCGGTTGTACTTGTAATTCCAGCATCGAGGGATGTTGTTGAAAAACTTGAGAAGGTGAAAGTAGAGACGATGAATGGTGAAAAGAATTTTTATAAAACTTGTATGATATGTCTTGATAAGTTATTTACAGAGTTGAAATAATAGTTCTCATACTTAAATCATATTTATCTATTTATTTATTTATTTATTTATTTTGCATACTCACTTTCTTATATTTGTGAATAAAAAAAATTAATTTTTGTAAAGAATTTTATCCTATATATCATATAGGACTGAACTTAATCCTCTATAATATTTTATCGATATATTAATATTCTATCGGTATTATATAGGGTGGTACACTGACTGAGCACGACAGCAGCACACAAATTTCAATGGTAGACCAATATAGTGGTGGTGAGAGTTATTAATTATAATTAATTAGCATTAATATAAAGGGATCTATGGATGTAAATAGTTTGATTCGAAGAGGCATGGACTTAATTTTTAAGTTTTCAGTAACAAATTTTCTACTTAAATTTGGTTACTATAAAAAAAAAAAAAATTTCTAAGTAAAATCTTGAAAATTTGTTTATATGTGCACAAATAATACATTTTCCTTTTTTTGTTGCTTTAATTAATTTTTGAGAGATAAAGTGAAAGTTAACTTAATAATTTACGATTTATGCTATGAATTTACAATGCATCACAAATTAGAAAAAATAATTTTATTTTCATATTTTCCTTATCAATCATGATTTGATTCATTGGATATAGATTTTTAGATTTCTTCATTTATATGTGTGTGAGTGTGTATATAAATATAATGTCTTCATATATCTTTTTCATCTAAACCCTACTTACTCTCTCCCTCCTTTCCTACATAAATTCCTAAATCTAGCTCTTCTCGGTCAATCTACAACTTCTATGGAAGGAGAAGACCCGAGTCATACGATTGTTAGAAATCCTTATTGCTGGACAATCGAGCATCGAAAGGACCTCCTCGAAGATGATGGTCAAAATTTGGGGGAAGACAAAATTTTCATTCTATGTGGAATCAGAACAGTGTACCTTAACTACTATGTCACGGAGGATGGTAATTGGAGATTTCATGATCGTACATATTTCATACATCATCAAACAAGAAGATTATGTTTTGACATAAAAGAGCATGAGACTGGGTTCAATCACATGGTTGAGTGTTTATATGTTCCCCTCACATATCAACTAGTCATGGTACAAGACATTAAAGATAAGGCCTTGTTGATCCTTCAAGAAAATGAAGGATCTAGGGTAATCCAAATCATTGTCGACATAGTCCATCGTATTTCTCAAAGAATTTCAAATCCTTATCAACATTATGACGAGGAAGCTAATGATGATGAGCTTGGGTTGATAGAGCAGACATTGGAAGATACACAGGTGTTTGCACTTGTTATTCCAGCATCGAGGGATGCTGTTGAAGCACTTGAGAAGGTGAAAGTAGAATCAGTGGACGAGTTAAATTTGAGTTAAAAATTGATTCTTTTACTGGAGGACTAGTGTGGGTATCACTAATGACAGTCTAGGTCGTGAAAGTTTTCAAGCTTGAAGTGGCCTATGAGGATTGTCGGAATAACTTATCCCCTTTTCAACTAAAAAGGAAGAGTAAAATTATAAAATTTTTGTTTTCTAGATTTTGGTATCGTCAATTTTGTTATAGCAATCCGACGTCTGCTATATTGGGGTGACATCATCTCGGATCAATTTCAATTTTTTAAATTTTTATTGTGTCACCTCAAAATAAATTTGATAACGTATTTTAATAATTTTTAAGGTCCCAACAAAGTGTCTTCTAAATAATGATGAATAAATCATTACAATTTACTCGAGTATAATTAAGGAAATTTTAAAAATATATACTTTTTAAAAAAATAAATTACTTTCCTTTTTTCCCTTGTGAATATGATTTGATAGATAGTATATGTTTTAAAATTTCTCCATCCATGTGTATATATACACGAAATCTTCATATATTATTTTTTTTATTTAAATGTGTCTATGTTTTGAATATGGCACCTTTTCAGTTTACTCATCCTTTTTTCAGTTTCTTCCTTCTCGCCTTCATCATTTTCCATTTCCTCTTCCCTTCCTTATCCATTTTTTCTTCTTCCACAAATTTATTCTAAGTTTCACGCATAGAAGAAGAAGGGAATGGTGATGAGGACAAGGAAGAGGAAGAGGAATAGGAATATGAAGAAGAGGGGGAGCAAGAGACAATATAAAAGGAAGAAGAGACTGAAAGATGTCACGTTCGAAAAATAGATATGTGAAAGAGGAAATAAGAGGAGGGAGACGAAGAAGAGAATGAAAGGGCTATAAAATTAAAATCCTCTATTTCTTATTTTTCTTTTTTTGCTTTTTAATTATTTAAAATAATATAGTATATGATACTAATAATAGTTATGAATTTGTCCAAAGTATAGACATATAAGACCTTTCATTATTGTGTCATAAAATCTACCAATATATGTGATAATAATTATTTAGTATGGTACAATAAGCAATTTTTTCCTCTTTTATTTTTTTTTAAGTTTTGAATTTTAATTTTAATTGTTGATATGTATAGATACATAAATGATTTTTCATATTCTGTTATTTTATTTACTTTTAAACTTTTATTTCATTGCTAAGAATAATTTAATTGCTCAAATTTTATTAATGCTTTTGAGTATTATTAGAATGTGGTATATACTCAATCTCATTTGTTCATTTAAAATTTCTAAATCTAGAGAACCTCTCCAAATTGAAAATAAAGTTGCCTATTAATAAGTCTCTTTCTTAATATTTAAAATATTCAAAATTTAGCTCATCCAAATTCTAAAAATAAAAAAAAAATTCAAAAGTCATTTTTTTAATTATTAATCCCTTCTTATTCTCTTTGTCTGCAAAATTAAAGATTTGACTTTTTTGACTTTTTTTTTTTTGGAAAATTAGTCAAAATATAAGTTTGGGACAAGGCTTTATTTTACTAATTAATCCTAATGAGCAACAAATGGCAAATACGAAAAAAAATCCAGTTAGGTTTCATTTTCATCTAGTTATTGTTGTCTTAGATTTTGTTTCCTTTATTTTTGCACTTATTCTTCATCTTAATAGTTGTAGCATTATTTTTTATAGTTTTTGATTTTAAGATTTCTATTATTATCTGTTATTTTTTGTGCTTTATTTCTATTATCAATTTATTGTTAATAAGTTCTTGTTTCCAAGTCAATTTCCTTATTTTCTGTTGGTGTATAATTAACTTCATTAATGCCCTTAGTATAATACTCCCTTCGTCCATTCTTGTATCTTATTGATTTAACATAGGGATTAAGTAGTAAATGATAGGACAATTTTATCAAATAACTCTTTGAAAATAATAAATATAATGTCTTGAAAAATATAATAAAGGAATGATTATAATTAATGATAAGGATAAATTATAAATTAAATATAAAATTTATTTTTTAATTTTATAAACTAAAAAAATATTATTAAATATGTTAAAATATTACAGTGGACAAGTAAAATGAACGCATGGAGTATTACTATTTTCTACAAGTTACATATATGCTACTTGATGAATTCAATTGTTGACTTTCTTGATATCCTAACTTTGAAATGTGCTAGTACCTCATAATATATTTTTGTCTACTTGGCTTAACTTTACACACTCATTTTTTTAAAACATATATTTATGTCTACTTGGCTCAAGTTAACACACTCATTCTTTTATGTCTTGGATTAGTTGAATATGGAGTACTCCCTTCGTTTATTTTTATTTGTCCCTCATTAACTTAATATAAGAATTAAGAAGTAGTAAATAAAAAGGGTAATTTTATCAAATTAACCTTTGAATATAATAAACACATTGTCTTAAAAAATATAATAGAAAAATGACTATGATTAATGGTAAGGGCAAATTAGGAACTAAAGGTAAAATTATTTCTTGATTTCATAAAGAGGACAAGTATTGTTGAACATCTTAAAATAACATAGTGGACAAGTAAAGATGGATGGAGAGAGTATAAGAAAGAAAGTAAGAAAAACTTTTAAAGCTTATCGTCATTAAGTTAAAAGAGATGTATAATATATCGAAGGTATGATACATAAGTAGACATTTAAACTTGATTGTAATTAATGAGTAAACACTTCAATTTTGAGAGTGCATATATAAACACCTATATTTCGTCTCAACTAACAATTATACATTCCAACTCATCTCTACTATGTCTTGTGGACTCAATGCTGACTTGACACGTAAATTTTGAAGGTGTTTTAATGGTCATTCTTTAAGTTGGAATGTTTGACAAATGGAGACAATTTAAAATGTCTAAATATGCATACTATTAGTTGGAGTGTTAAGTTATCTGTTGAAGCCAATTTAAAAGTGTATGTATTACGCATATATCAAAATATTATTCAATTTTATGATTTTATACATGTCAGAGCACATGTTGGAGTTAAAGTATTGTTAAATATAGAAAGCTACATTCTTTTTTATTTGAATAGTCGAAAAGGAAAAATAAGACTCAAAAATTGAAAGACATGGAATAGTACATTATCTATCATCGACATACGTTATGGTGCAAGTGTGATAGTGTCTGTCAATAAACCCAATAATAGGTTCGCGAGTTCGACAGAATCTAATAATTTTGATGTAGAATTAACCAGATATATATGTGCTGGAAACAAGTACAAGTAGAGTTAAAACATACATTTCCAAACTATCAACTCACACAAGTATAAATTATGGATTTGCCACTGTTTAATCTTTGGCGCGGGTTTTCTTAGAACTGAATACTTTTACATATATATAGAAGACCAAATTCTAAGATAGATGTTTCTATTCACCTTTCACATTGTGGAGAATGTACCTCTTTTAGCTATGCATGATTGAATCCATTGGTGTTTTTAGCTTGTTGATCCTCCGAGACAATTTTCTTCCAAAACCAATGATTTTCCCAAAGGCGCATCATCTCTTCAATCGGAACCCCCTTTGTTTCGGGCAAGAAGAGATAGATGAAGATTGTCATGACAGCAATCCAACCGGTGAAAAAGAGGAAAATCCCGAACCTCATAACACATAAAAGTGAAAGGAAAGATTGTGCGATTGCAAATGTGAAGAACAGATTCACAGTAACTGTGATACTTTGGCCTGCTGATCTTGTCTCTAAGGGGAAAATTTCACTTGGCACTGTCCAGCCGAGTGGCCCCCAGGAGTATCCGAATGCAGCTACAAAGAGGCAGATGAAAACAACTACTATGATTGAGTAGCCTCTTGATAGCTCCTTGTCACTACCAAATTTGAGTCCCAAGACTATCGCAACAATAACCTGTAAGGAAAGCAAATTATCTTTCATATGGTCTACCGATCACTTTAACTTCTATATACTGACAGCGACAATACTTTTACTACTAATAGATAAGACATGATACATAACACTAAAAACTTGGCCTCAGGTAACAAGTGAACACTCAAACTTTGAGTATGTAGATCTATCACACCTCAACTCATCTCCATTGTGTTAACTGAACAATCCAACTTACAAAATGATCGTCTAGATGCCTATAAAATTTATCTGCCATATCAGCATCCAAGTTCCACGTGGCAAGTGGGGAGGATTTAGAGTGTTTAGTTGACAGTTGACACCAAGTTGAGGTCTCTAGATGTGCACCCTCAAAGTTGGAGTGTTTACTTACCAGTTGGAGCCAAGTTTAAGTGTTTGTTTATGTATTATCCCTAACTTATATGAACTATGAAAAAACATTTACCACTAACAGATAACCATACAAGGCGAAAGATCAATGTACTTCAGAATTCTAAAAAGAAAGAAATTCAAAAATTGCATGCCTTTAGGTCCCATCTTTCTTGATTATGAATCAAGGCGAAAGGTCGGATGTACTTGTTCAGGTCACAAATAAAATGATGATATTAGTTTTTGTTTTAGAAAGGAGAAAAGAAAAGGCCAATTTCCTTCCCGCAAGATTTGGTTAATTTGCATAGATTTCTACTTTCCTTAGGCGACTTTCTTGCCTTACGAAAAGAAATTCAGGTAACAGTCCATAGAAGTGGAAGTAGTAACCTGAAAATAAGTTTAAGTGTACCTCCTATAAGAATATAGTAAAGTGTAAAAGGTTCTTAAATTGTCATTTGGTACATAAGTTAAGTTATTTACCAATAAATATGGAAGAAAAACTTCTTGTTATACATTTGATTGACAGTTCTTTACCGAGTTCAGAATAGTATTAGCTTTTAACTGCTTTACAGTAAGATTCTGTGAGATTAGCTTCCAAGTCATTGTAACTGCTGATGACTAACAAGTGTATTGTCAATACAGATATGCATGCTAGAATTTGACGAGCTTTATGTTGGCAGTCAATACAGACACAGAAATGTGGACCAAGTAATTTGAAAATCTTTACCTGGCAGATGATCATTTGGATTCCACCGGTAATAAGCAGAATTCTTCGACCATATCTATCGACTGTGGCCATCGATAGAACTGTAGATGAAGCAAGAACTGCACCAGTCAAAGCAGAGGAATACAGCGAGGCTGTTCTTTTAAACCCCATACTCTGAAACAATACAGGAGCATAAAATAGTATGATGTTAATGCCTGTAAGTATCTGGAAAGTCGGCATCAAAATCGCCATAATTAACTGCGGCCTGTTTCTCCTTTTAAGAATGTTTCTAAACGGATGCTTAATCGACTGAGCCAATTCACTTGCATCCACCATGTCTTCAAATTCCGCATCTACATTCTCGGTTCCTCTTATCTTCTCCAAAACTCGTCTTCCTTCTATCTTGTTTCCTTGTTCAATTAAGCTGTTCGGTGTCTCGGGAAGAAGCAGGCCTCCAAATGTCATTATGAAAGCCGGTGCTGCTGCTAGGCCTAAAGAAAGTCTCCATCCCCACGGATGGAGTTTACTTGTTCCATAATTTACCATGTTTGCTGTGAAGATTCCGAGTGTTGTTGCTAATTGAAACATCATGTTCAAACATCCTCTTAGATGTGCTGGTGCCATCTCCGATAAATATAATGGAACTGCCTTCAAGCAGTGACACAGAGTTCAGACATTTATCATTAAAAGTTCCGATACTAGAGTTTATGTTGAATGATCTAACTAATATAGAAGTCTGTCCGTCTTGAACAAAATTCCGATACTTATTGTTGTATACAGATAACATAATAGGAACACACGATAACTAAAATTCAAGGTGAATCACCTGGTTGCCAAAGCCAATGCCGACGCCTAGCATAATTCGTCCGAAAAGAAGCATGCCAAGGTTGATAGCCGCTGCATTAAGAATTGCTCCAACAAAGAAACTGATGCCACCACATATTATACTTACCCGACGTCCATGGTTCCTCGTGATAGGAGATGCTACCAGAGACGCAACTAAACCAGCTAAGTACAAAGATGAGGTAAATGCAGCAAGAACTTGGTTATTGTACTTGCAGTAGTTGTCTTCGTGGACGTGCTGCTTCTTTAGGTATACTGAGTAGAAGAATCGACGGAGAAATTCATCCATTGATGTCACTCCTCCTGTTATATTGCGTATAGTGAAGGTATAACTAAGTAAATAAAAATGTACGCTCTCTAACAATTTATATTATCAGATTAGACAGTCACACATTAATTTCAACATAGTATCAAGAAGTTCAAGAAAATCTTGGAAGTTCAAGAAGTTCCAGAGACTAACTGTAGAGTAGTCATGGCCAAACAGCCCCTTCTGCCGGAGGGGTAGGTGTAATTCATGCTCGAATTTTTACAAAAATACAACCACACTCATGTCGAGTCCATCAAAAGTATGTACTTTTTAGAGGATTTGACAAGGGTGAAGTGTCATTTTTAAACTTTTAAAGCTATAAACGGTAACACATCAATTTCAACATGGTATGAGAACAGGAATACATCCATAGTTTGAATATCTAAGATTTTAAATGAGACGGTCACTCGTTCAAAAATAATGCTGAAAATGATCACACAATTAAACAAAACAATGATGTAGTTCGTTCACTCTATAAGTTGGAAAATCCACAAACATTAAACTTGACAGAAAATTTTCAAAAGAGAAGTTGAACTTCTGAGCCATTTACTGTTCTTATCAGTTACAATTTGCCACTTTTTAGTCTTTGTTATTTTACTTTTTTGGAAAACAGAGGAAAATCAAGATCCGAGGAAATGTTATTGCACTCGTGTCAGATACATGAACTATGTAGTTTTTGGAGAATTTGACATGGGTGTGACAGTATTTTTAGGAAAACTCATTGACTAGATCCTCTAAAAATGCCATCGCACTCATGTTAGTTCCTTAAAACATGAAATTTTTGAAAGATTTGACGATATTTTGAAAAATCCGAACAACATAATAGTAATTCATCCTTCTTCCAATTCTAAAAACCTCCTCCTACCACACATAGCAAAATGAAAAAGGGAAAGTTCTTCTTAGCTCCTTTTAAAGGGGTGGATTAAACTCATTGTTCAAATATCGTTGCACTCGTGTCAGATCCTTGAAACATGTAAACTTTCAATGATTTAGCACATGTAAGCTAATATTTTTAAAAAATCCGAACAACATAATAGTAATTCATCCTTCTTCCAATTCTAAAAGCCTCCTCCTACCACACATAGCAAAAAGAAAAGGAAAAGCTCTTCTTAGCTCTTTTTAAAGGGGTGGATTAAACTCATTGCTCAAATACTCTACAAATGTCATTGCACTCGTGTCAGATCCTTAAACCATGTCTAATTTTAGAAAGATTTAACACACATGAGCTAATATTTTTGAAAAATCCAAACAACTTAATAGTAATTCATCTATTCTTCCAATTCTATAAAAGAAAAGGGGAAAAGTTCTTCTTTAGCTCTTTTTAAAGGGATGGATTAGATGTTGGGACCGCGTGCCCCCACACTCCCAATCCCGCATTAGTATGATATTGTCCGCTTTGGGCCAAGCCCTCACAGATTTGTTTTTGGACATCTCCCAAAAGGCCTCATACTAATGGAATTGGGTTCACCTATTTAAGTTGGTCATTTTGACCTTCCACCTCCAATGTGAGAGGGAAGAGTTTGCATATCCCAACATTAGACCCATTGCTCAAATACTCTAAAAATGTCATTGCACTAGTGTTAGATCCTTAAAACATGTAAACTTTCAAAGATTTAGCATATGTAAGCTAATATTTTTAAAAAATTCGAACAACATAATAGTAATTCATCCTTCTTCCAATTCTAAAAGCCTCCTCCTACCACACAGCAAAAAGAAAAGGAAAAGTTCTTCCAAGCTCTTTTTAAACTCATTGCTCAAATACTCTACAAATATCATTGCACTCGTGTCAGATTCTTAAACCATGTCTAATTTTAGAAAGATTTAACACATGTGAGCTAATATTTTTGAAAAATCTGAACAACTTAATAATAATTCATCTCTTCTTCCAATTCTATAAAAGAAAAGGGGAAAAGTTCTTCTTAGCTCTTTTTAAAGGGGTGGATTAGACCCATTGCTCAAATACTTTAAAAATGTGTTGCACTCGTGTCAGATCCTTAAAACATATAAACTTGGAAAGATTTAGCACATGTAAGCTAATATTTTTGAAAAATCCGAACAACATATTAGTAATTCATCTTTTTTCCAATTCTATAAAAAGCAAAGAGGAAAAGTTCTTTAATTTTTACCCCTCTTTTTAGTTTCTTTTCTTTTTTTTTCAATAATTATTATGAAAGAATCATAATTAATCACCTGAAATTCCAATGTCATATCCAAAGAGTGAACCTCCAACAGCAGCAATAATACATGCTATGATAACATAAAGAGTGAGTTTTCCTTTGTAATTTTCAGCTCTTTCTTTTGTAACACCAATTGAAGCAATTCCCCCTCCTGCCATCTTCAATTTCTTGAAAAAATATTAGAAACAAAAGAAGAGAAATTTAAGAAAAATTATCAAAAATATATGTATATTTTGTATTCTGTACTCTGTTATTTCGACTTTATATACTTTTCAGATGGGCAAATTAATAGGATAAATGAAAAGAAAAAGAAACATTTTTTCTTGGAAAAGTGTCACTTTCTTTTACATCATCATATGTGTTAAATATATACTTATTTTGGGAATAAATATATCAATTAAGCTAGTAGATATTTTTGAAATAAAACTGATATCATGATAAAGGAGAATGTTTTCCTTGCTCATTTAAAAAATATCTACTAGCTTAATTCTAAGGAATTAAATATCTACGAGATACATTTATTCCAAAAATAACTACACGATATATTTAACAATATGTATACTGGTTCCTCCTATTTTTTTCTTTTAGTCGGTTTCAAAAAGTATATTTTTCGCATAATTTTTTTTAATTTTATTTTTTACATAGTATATTTATAAGTTAAAATTATGAAATTTAAAAAATATTTTAATATATTTGATGTGTTTTTAATTTAGTACTATTTATAATTTTATATCAAGTAAAAATAGAATAAATAAATTAAAAAGAAAGAAGTATTACTATCTCTTCTAATTTTTACATAATATTCTTGCTTGTTGAGAGTAATTTTTAAAGCTAAATTTTATTTGATTGATTTTATAATT
>JAABOM020000101.1:1949443-1960889 GCA_011800125.2 Solanum clarkiae
TCCCAATCCATTCATTCCTATGTGATTATAATAATACAAAAGAGAAATTCAACCATGCCATGCCTTCCACTTACAAAAGAGAACAATATTCTTTAATTTTGCAACCTCTAAACATGTCACTTTCTACAATAATTAATTCAATTAATTCTATATCTATAAATTTGTTCCCAGGATAATATGAAAACTTGAAATACCCTCACCTGCACTCCATCGGCCTTCACATTTCCATGAACCAATGTTTGCTCTCTTTATTTTTTTCCCAGAACTAAAACTTAATTATATATTAAAATAAGTAAACCCTAATAATTAATTTTACTATATATACTAAGTGGTATAAAATATTTAATAAGTTATCAATTTAGTCCCCTAATTAAACTAATCCTATAAGTTCACTAATTTAATTTAAAATATCTAATAATTTAGTTTAGAATTTTGGCTAAATTAATATTTAACCCACTAATTAAATCAATCAATCAAAAATCTATCCCTTAACAGAAATAAGTGTACTTTCAATTTGCTACGTAAATTCACTTTTGAGTAGTAAAATACCTCATGAGATTATTTTACCATAAATAGTATTCAATTTCAAAATTATTTTATTTCATTACTTATACTAAAATAATAGAATAAATTATCATATAAAAAAAATCTCATGAAATATCCTTTTCCATCGGTCACCAACTAAACTATCCCAACAAGCTATTTGAATATTTAAAAATTGTTCAAAATTATTGTTTAATTATAGAAACAAATTAATTTTTTAAAAATATAAATTTCACATTTGAAAAATTAATTTTACTTTTTTAAAAAATGAAAAATCTAATTCCCATTTGGCATACTTAAACTTTGTTATTCAAACAAAACCAAACATAATTTCAAACTGTGAAATTGAAATTTAGGACCTTCATGTGCTGTCCTTCCCAAGAACCTGGATAAATGCGAAAATGCTTTGTGTATGGTCTGCCTGGGTAAATTTCAGGTATGAAATTTCTTCACACTTGGGTTGAATTGTGGTGTGGGGTGTGGGGTAGGGGGTGGGAGTGGAATTTTCCAATGTTGTTGAAGCAGTCAGGAAAAATGGTTGCCTTTAAGGTGTTTGTTTAAGTGTCTGAGTGAATTCTTTAGCTTTGTGGAGGATATTTCACTGTATTCAGAATGGTTGCCTGTAAGGTATTTGTTTAAATGTCTAAATAAAGGATATTTCACTGTCATGTTGATTCGAGATGGTTAGATATTTCACTCTGACTATGGCATTGTACTTTCTGATTGAGAATGTATGTTTCTGGTTAACTGAAACTTGGTGTATACATGTGGTAATGGTCATCGGGGAACATCAATGGCGGAGCCAGAATTCACTAAGGAGGTTCGACATATAAAAAGTAAACACTCGACGTCAAACGGGTTCAACATCTACTATATATATGTAAAAAAGTATTTTAACCACATATACAGTATGCATGAGGTAATGATCACCAGGGATCATCAGTGGTGGAGTCAGAATTTTCACTAAGGAGGTTCGAAATATAAAAAGTAAACACACGAAGAAGTCAAAGGGGTTCAACATCTACTATATATATGTAAAAAAATTGTTTTAATCATTTATGCAGTATAAATGGTGTAGTTTTATGCAATCCCCTCAGATCTGCTAGCTCCGCCGCTGGGGGCATGCGCTAGTGTCCTTGGCAAGTACTGTAATTGTCTGAATTCGGAAATGGAACCTTGATCTATGGCTAAACCTCAACATGATCACCATGTGGAACATAAGCATAATGGATTCGTAATTATTTTATACTTCTCTATGTAGTTTTAAGGGTAGGGGTAGTACATATATTTAATACAGTGTTTGGCAGTTGGTTGGAGGGCTAACCATGTCTCATAATATTATACATAAATAACCCAGTAAAGAAAATATTTTTCTGATTTCATTACATTTTGTAGTGAATCAGAAATCAATTACTCAAGTTCAAACTAGCTGAGGTCGGACATGTGAACCATCCTTGATGAGTTTCTGGAATCCTTAACCTTCCCTCCAGGTTTTACTCACCATCAACTGTTCTATTGATTCATGTGATGATAAAACTTATTCGTTTCATTGATAAATAGCCGGTCATTTGTCAATTCAGGGGACTAACTAACAAACTTGTATCCTTAAACCAGTTCTACTTTTGTAGGTTTATGCTTCAGATTTTTTGAGAAGATCGAAAGAAAAGAGGCTGATGCTGGTTCGAGTGACTGGAAACCAGTTTGAGTCTCTCCTATTACATAATATAACCCTAACCACCCTTGGAAATAGGGTTCAGACGAGAGGTCACAAGCTACCACTACTACATAATCTACTTCTACCGCTACTTGAAATTGATTCCCTTTCTCATTCTCTTTCCACTGCTAGTTACAAATAGACTAGAGCATTCCCTGGAACAGGCTGTTGAGAGGTATTCAACAAGCACAGGTCAACTGCACTAACTCTTGATTCATAATCAAAAAGAAAAGTCAGATGTACTTGTTCAGGTCAGGTCTACTTTGGCCGTTCTTCTCTATGAAAAATTAGAATATTTAGAACAATCGTATATCTGAACCTGGATTGCTGTTTAACTACAATTTTCAGAGTTTCAAATGAGATGACAAATATTTGGACAATTCTTTTGAATTCTACAAGAGATTTATATGCTATCTGATAAGAAGATGCAAGGTACAATTTTGGTAATGAATGAGAGGCAAAAGTTGGCTGAACTACTGAGAAATTGTTCAAAGATTTTGTCTTTAGATGTGGGAAAGCAAGTTCATGGAGCTGTATTAAGGATGGGTTATGCATTTGATTTGATGATAAGCAATGATCTCATTGATATGTACGGGAAGTGCAGTAGAGTGAAACTGGCTTGCTCAGTGTTTGACAAAATGCCTGAAAAAAATGTGGTTTCTTGGACGGCTTTAATGTGTGGACACTTACAACATGCTAATGCTCAAGACTCCTTGTTACTTCTCTCTCGGATGCTCTTCTCAAATGTAAGGCCCAATGAATACACTTTTTCCACCAACTTAAAGGCATGTGGTATTCTTGGTGTTCTGGAAAAAGGACAACAGGTTCATGCCTTGTGTGCTAAAAGTGGGTTTGAAAAGTATCCAGTTGCGGGCAATTCAATTATTGATATGTACTCAAGATGTGGGGAACTTGGTGAGGCTGAAAAGAAGTTCCATGAAATGCCAGAAAAGAGTCTCATAACTTGGAATGTAATGATAGCAGGGTATGCAATGGGAGGATTTGGTGATAAATCTTTGTTTCTGTTCAAACAAATCCAACAACAGGGAGAAATGCCAGACGAGTTTACGTTTGCAAGCACATTGAAGGCTTGCAGTGGTCTTAAGGCAGTCCGTGAAGGCAGCCAAATTCACGCTTTTCTTATTACCAGGGGATTCCTTATTTCCAGCCAGAAAGTTATTGCAGGCGCCCTTATTGATTTGTATGTCAAATCAGGAAACTTGTTTGAAGCACATAAGATGTTTAGTCAAGTAGAACAGAAAAGTATGATATCATGGACAACACTGATCGTAGGGTATGCTCAAGAAGGAAAACTAACAGAGGCGATGGACCTGTTCAAGCAGCTCAGGGAAAGTAGCATATCATTGGATGGGTTTGTACTGTCAAGCATGATGGGTATCTTTGCTGATTTTGCTCTAGTTGAGCTTGGGAAACAATTGCATTGTTGTGCAGTAAAAATACCTGCTGGTTTAGACATATCTGTATTGAATTCAATCATGGATATGTATCTAAAATGTGGGTTAATAGAGGAAGCCGAGACACTTTTTGATGTTATGCCACTGAAAAATGTGATTTCATGGACAGTTATGATCACCGGGTATGGGAAGTATGGTCTTGGTGGAGAAGCAGTTGAACTATTCAAGAAAATGCATATGGATAGTATTGAACCTGATGAGGTTTCCTACTTAGCTCTGCTCACAGCTTGTAGTCATTCGGGGTTAGTTCAAGAAAGTGAAGAATACTTTTCAAAACTATGCAATTCAAATTGGTTAAAACCCTCAGTAGAGCATTATGCTTGCATGGTTGATATCCTGGGTCGAGCTGGACGCCTAAGAGAAGCTAAGGCTGTGATAGAGAACATGCCAGTAAAAGCAAATGTTGGTATTTGGCAGACACTGCTTGGTGCATGTAGGGTACACAAGAATGTAGAAATAGGAAGAGAAGTTGGGGAGATTCTCTTAAAATTAGATGGCAATAATCCGGTGAATTATGTTATGATGTCAAACATTTTCGCTGATGCCCGCCTATGGGAAGAATGTGAGGGATTAAGAGGACTGGTGAAAACAAAAGGTTTAAGGAAAGAAGCAGGACAAAGTTGGGTAGAGATCAACAAGAAGATGCACTTTTTCTACAACAGAGATGAAACACACCCACTTACTACAGCTATCCATGAATTTTTGTATAAGATGGAGAAGAAAATGAAATATGAACTCGGTTACACACGGGAAGTAAGCTTTTCATTACACGATGTTGAGGATGAAACAAGGGATGAGAGCCTGCGATTTCACAGCGAGAAATTGGCAATTGGTTTGGCACTTGTTTCTGGTGGCGATGAAATTGAGGGGAAGCCAATTCGTGTTTTCAAGAATTTGAGAGTTTGTGGAGATTGTCACGAGTACATAAAGGGTTTGTCCAAGATTTTGAAGAAAATATTTCTTGTTAGGGATGCCAATAGGTTCCATAAGTTTGAAAATGGAACATGTTCCTGCAGAGACTATTGGTGATAGTATGTTTGATTTGATAGCAACTGATGACAAACCCTCTCAAGAATTTTATCTTAAATTTCTTTTTTCAACAAACAAGCAACTGTGACACAACTAAGGAGAGAAAGAAATCGTGAAGGGCTTTCTGAAGCCTATCTAAGCAGGATGCTGCCACAACTCTAAGGTAATATCTGTCTCTTGCTCTCTCATTAATGAAAAATACTAACATGAGAGTTCTTATCTTTTGAAAGTATATGTTGTATCATTGAAGGAAATGAGCAACTTTGATCATTTAGCTTTCTCCATGTTCTTAAAACCTCTGTGGTCAAAACCATTTGGAGCCGAGCATGTTTGAACCTTTTTGTTTGTGAAAAGTGAATCTGTATTCTAACTTCTCACTAGTAAAATTGAAAAGCTCGTCTCATTACATTAATAGTTATACTGATCAAGATTGTCCTTAACTAGAATTTCCAGTCAATTGTATGCTCTAAGATGGATTGGATTTGGTGTGCATGGTCTGCTTAGTTTTTATTCTTCATGCTAATCAGGAAATGGTATTCTACAAATTTGTAGAACGTATTTAAGTTCACTTGTGTTTAAACAGAGGCAGAGATAGGGATTCAGGTGGAAGTTGTAGTAAAGAGAGTGAACCTGTTTAGAGAGGAGCTATCCTCAGAAACTATCCTACGAAAATGAAAATTGTGGAGGAGGTGATTGAGGAAAGGCAGCTGCCAATAGTCCTCAGTCAATAAATTTCTGCAAGTATGGCCACCTGTCAGTGTATGGGAAGGTTGATAGAAGCATGAAGCAAGATTATAGTCATTGCTGTCTACTTGGAGTCTTCGATGCATGTAATGAACTAATCTTTTCAGAGCCTTGTAAAAGTGTGACATTATAAAATGAGATGAAATTCTGTAACAAAATAGGTAGTAATTTTCCAGGATCCATTGATTGCATGATGCAATTGTTCATACTCAATTTGGACACCAAATACTTTGGAAAGTCAATGTATTTTATCTTTTTGAGCTACGAGTAATAAGGACAAACTAATAATTATACATTTTAAGCAATATGGAAAACAAGAGGAGGCCACAAATTAAAAAATGTTTTTTATTCAGATGGTGGCAACTTAAGACTCGCAGATCGTTCTGTTGGATTTGAGTAAGACGTGAAGTGAGAAATAAGGGAAACCAAGTGAAGAAAAAAAAATGAAAACTCATTTTTCTCTCATTGGTAGAAGAAAGGAAAAGTTGTCCTTATATTTGGAAACACTCCCTTTAGTACTTAAAGGGTTAAGGAGAGGGTGCCTCCTCGCGCCGTTGTTGTCGTTACTTGCTCGACTCGGCCTTGACTTCAGTTTTGACTTTGATAAATGATGTGATTGACTGCTTGGTAATTTAGATAAAGTTCATTTATTAATTCTAATATTATTGATTAATTAATTCATAGAATTATTTATTGATTAATAAATGAAAATTCATGAAATTAATTTGAAATTCACAAAAAGGATATGTTCCTTCTGGATGAATTAGTTTGTTTTGATCAGGTGAGTTTGTATCTTTTCATCCCATATCGTTGATTATAAATAAGAGTGGACAGAACTTGATGAAGTGGTTAGGGCTACCACACTTGTGGCATAATTGTTCCCTCAGATTTTTCTTAATTGTTCGTTGAGTGGTTCTTCCAGCGTTTCCTCTTCTCAGCACCTAAGGACGAGGTTCTTGTCCTTCTCCTAATTCTTCTTGATTCATAAGTGACTAGGGTTCGCATCAGCTAATCCATAGTCATGGTGTCTAGATCCTTGGCTTCAATAATGGCTTCAACCTTGCTTTCCCAGGATTCAGGTAACATACTTAGTAGCTTTCGGATAGCCTTCCTTGTGGGGATGACTTCTCCCAAGGAGTAGATTTCATTGACGATAGCAGAGAACCTGGTTTCCATCGCATGTATTGTTTACCTTCATGCATTCTGAACAACTCATACTGTTGATTGAGATTATCGATCTTAGCCTTTCTCACCTGAGAGGTACCTTCCTGAGCACCTTCCAGAGTATCCCAGATCTGTTAGGAAGGCGAAACAAGTGATTTCGACCATTTTTCATGGGTGTTAGCCCACGGATTCTGGCGCTGCCTGGGGTTCCGGGCAAAGAATCTCGAAATATCATATGGGTGGATCGGCAACGAGCCCGACAAGCGGACCAGGTGGCCAGGCGGTGTTGGCGGGGTCCTGATAGGATTTTATGGACCAAGGAAGGCGAAACAGGCAATTTCAGCCATTTTCTGTGGGTGTTATATATAGCCCACTGATTTTGCCGCTTCTTGGGGTTCCGGGCAAAGATTCCCGAACAATCATACAGATAGATTGGCAACGAGACCGGCAAGCGGCCCAGGTGGCCCGGCAGCGTTGGCGGGGGACTGGTTGGATTTTATGGCCCAAGGAAGGCGAAACAGGCGATTTTGGCCATTTTTCGTGGGTGTTAGCCCACGGATTCTGGCGCTGCCTGGGGTTCCGGGCGAAGAATCTGGAAATAGCATATGGGTGGGTCGACAATGAGCCCGACAAGCGGCCCAGGTGGTCAGTTGGCGGGTGCCTGGTAGGATTTTATGGCCCAAGGAAGGCGAAACAAGCGATTCAAGCCATTTTCCGTGGGTGTTAGCCCACATATTCTGGCGCTGCCTGGGGTTCCGGGCAAAGATTCCCGAAAAATCATACGGGTGGGTCAGCTACGAGCTCGGCAAGCAGCACAAGTGGCCCGGCGGCGTTGGCGGGGGCCTGGTTGGATTTTATGGCCTAAGGAAGGCGAAACAGGTGATTTCGGCCATTTTTCGTGGGTTTTAGCCCACGGATTCAGGCGCTGCCTGTGGTTTTGGGCAAAGATCCTCGAAGAATCATACGGGTGGGTTGGCAATGAGCCCGACAAGCGGCCCAGGTGGCTAGGCAGTGTTGGCGGGGGCCTGGTAGGATTTGTGGCCCAAGGAAGGCGAAGAAGGCGATTTTGGCTATTTTCCGTGAGTGTTAGCCCATGGATTTTGGTGCTGCCTGGGGTTTTGGGCAAAGAATCTCGAAATAGCATATAGGTGGGTCGGGCGGCCCAGGTGGCCAGGCGGCGTTGGCGGGGACCTGGTAGGATTTTATCACCCATGGAAGGAGAAACAGACAATTTTGGCCATTTTCCATGGGTGTTAGCCCACGGATTTTGGTGCTGCCTGGGATTCCGGGCAAACATACGGGTGGGTCAGCAACGAGCCCAACAAGCAATCCAGGTAGCCCGGCGGCGTTGGCGGGGCCTGGTAGGATTTTATGGCCCAAGGAAGACGAAACAGACAATTTCGACCATTTTCTATAGGTGTTAGCCCATGGATTTTGGCGCTGCATGGGGTTCCGGACAATGATTCATAAAAAATCATACGGGCGGGTCGGCAATGAGCCCGGCAAGCGGCCCATGTGACCCAATGGCTTAGGCGAGGGCCTGGTAGGATTTTATTGGCCCAAGGAAGGCAAAACAGGTGATTTTGGCCATTTTCTGTGGGTGTTAGGCCACGGATTCTGGGGCTGCTTGGGGTTTCGGGAAAAGATTCCCGAAAAATCATAGGGGTCGCTCGGCAAGGAGCCCAACAAGCGGCCAGGTGGCACAACAGCGTAGGTGGGGGTCTGGTAGGATTTTAAGGGCCAAGGAAGGCGAAACAGGCGATTTCAGCCATTTTTCGTGGCTATTAGCCCACGGATTCTAGCGCTGCCTGGTGTTCCTAGCAAAGATTTCCAAAACATCATAAGGTTGGGTCGACAAAGAGCTCGATAAGCAGCCTAGGTGGCCCGGCGACATTGGCGGGGGCCTGGTAGGATTTTGTGGCCCAAGGAAGGCGAAACAGGTGATTTCGGCCATTTTCTATAGGTGTTAGCCCACGAATTCGGGCGCTGCTCAGGGTTCCGGGCAAAGATTCCGGAAATATCTATAAGTAAGTCTGCAACGAGCCTGACAAGCGGGCCAGGTGGGCCGACGACGTTGTCGGGGGCCTAGTAGAATTTTATGGCGCAAGGAAGGCAAAACAGGCGATTTCGGTCGTTTTCCGTGGGTGTTAGTCCACTGATTCTGGTGCTGCCTGGGGTTCCAGGAAACGATTCCAAAAAAATCATATGGGTGGCTCGACAATGAGCCTGGCAAGCGGCCTAGGTGGCTCGACGGCGTTGGCTGAGGCCTGGTAGGATTTTATGGCCTAAGGAAGGCGAAACAGGCGATTTCGGCCATTTTACATGGGTGTTAGCCCACGAATTTTGGCGCAACCTGGGGTTCGGGCAAAGATTCTTGAAAAAACATACGGGTGGGTCGGTAATGAGCTCGGCAAGCGGCCCACGTGGCCCGGCGGTGTAGGCGGGGGCCTGGTAGGATTTTATGGCCCCAAAAAGGTAAAATAGGCGATTTCGGCCATTTTCCGTGGGTGTTAGCCCACAGATTCTTGAGTTGCCCGGGCTTCCGGGCAAAGATTCCCAAAAATTCATACGGGTGGGTCGGCAATGAGCCTGGCAAGCGGCCTAGGAGGCCCGGCGGTGCTGGGAGGGGCCTAGTAGGATTTTATTGCCTAAGGAAGGCGAAATAGGCGATTTCGACCACTGTCCATGGTTAGCCCACGGATTCTAGCACTGTCTGGGGCTCCGGGCAAAGATTCCTGAAAAATCATAAGGATGGGTCGACAACAAGCCCAGCAAGTGGCCTAGGTGGCCCGGCAGCGTTATTTGCCCAGGTGGTGCGGCGGCGTTGGCGGGGACCTGGTAGGATTTTATAGCCCAAGTAAGGCGAAACATGCGATTTTTGCCATTTTCTGTGGATGTTAGCCCACAGATACTGGCGCTGCCTGGGGTTCTGGGAAAAGATTCTCAAAAAATCATAGGGGTGGCTCGGCAACGAGCCGGGAAAGCGGTCCAGGTGGCTCGTCGATGCTGGCAGGGGCCTGGTAGGATTTTACTTCCCAAAGAAGACGAAACAAGCGATTTCAGCCATTTTCTGTGGATGATAGTCTACGGATTCTGGCGGTGCCTGGTGTTCCTAGTAAAGTTTCCCGAAAAATCATACAGGTCGATCGACAAAGATCCTGGCAAGCGGCCTAGGTGGCTTAGCGGCATTGGCGGGGGGCTGGTGTGATTTTATGGCCCAAGGAAGGTGAAATAAGCGATTTCGGCGATTTTCCATGGATGTTAGCCCTCGGATTCTAGCACTGCCTGGGGTTCCGGGAAAAGATTCTCGAAAAATCATACGGGTGGGTCGGAAACTAGCCCGGTAAGGAGCACAGGTGGCTCGACGGCATTGGCGGGGGCCAGGTAAGATTTTATGGCCAAAGGAAGGTGAAATAGGCGATTTCGACCATTTTTCGTGGGTGTTAGCCCACGTATTCTGGCGCTGCCTGGGGTTCCGGGAAATAAATTCTAAAAAATCATACGGGTGGATTAGCAACGAGCCTGGCAAGCAGCCCAGGTGGCCCGACGACGTTGGCATCAGCCTGGTAGATTTTATGGCCCAAGGAAGTCGAAAAAGGCGATTTCGGCCATTTTTCGTGGATGTTAGCCCACGGATTCTGGCGTTGCCTGGGGTTCCGGGCAAAGAATCTTGAAATATCATATGGATATGTCGGCAACTAGCCCGGCAAGCGGTCCAGGTGGCCAAACGGCATTAGCGGGGGCCTGATAGGATTTTATGGCCCAAGGAAGGCGAAACAGGTGATTTTGGCCATTTTCCTTGGGTGTTAGCCCACGGATTCTGGCGCTGCCTAGGGTTACGGGCAAAGATTTCCGAAAAATCATACGGGTGGTTGGCAACGAACCCGGCAAGCAACCCAGGTGGCCAGTGGCGTTGGCAGGGGCTTATAGGATTTTATGGCCCAAGGAAGTCGAAACAGGCGATTTCAGTCGTTTTTCGTGGGTGTTAGCCCATGGATTCTGGCACTGCTTGAAGTGTCGGGCAAAAATTCCCGAAATATCATACGGGTAGGTCGGCAACGAGCTCGGCAAGTGGCCCAGGTGGCCTAGCGGCGTTGGAGTGGGCTTGGTAGAATTTTATGGTCCAAGGAAGGCGAAACAGGCAATTTCAGCCATTTTCCATGGGTGTTAGCCCACGGATTCTAGTGCTGCCTCGGGTTCCGGGCAAAGATTCCCGAAAAATCATAAGGGTGGGTTGGCAACGAGCCCGGCAAGCGACTTAGGTGGCCCAGCGGCATTGATGGGGGCCCGTTGGATTTTATGCCCCAAGGAAGGCGAAACATGCGATTTCAACCATTTTTCATGGGTGTTAGCCCACGTATTCTAGCGCAGCGTGGGGTTCCGGGCAATGAATCTCAAAAAATCATACAGGTGGGTCGGCAATGAGCCTGGCAAGCAGCCCAGTTAGCCCGACGGCATTGGCGGGGGCCTGGTTGAATTTTACGGCCCAAGAAAGGCGAAACAGGCAATTTCAGCCATTTTCAATGGGTGTTAGCCCACAAATTCTGGCGCTGCCTGGGGTTCAAGGCAAAGATTACAGAAATATCATACGGGTTTCTCGGCAACGAACTTGGCAAGCAGCCCAGGTGGCCTGGAGGCATTCGCGGAGGCCTGGTAGGATTTTATGGCTCAAGGAAGGCTAAAAAGACGATTTCGACCATTTTCCGTGGTGTTAGCCCACGGATTCTGGCGCTGCCTGGGGTTCCGGGAAAAGATTCCCAAAATATCATATAGGTGG
>JAABOM020000101.1:1968400-1989625 GCA_011800125.2 Solanum clarkiae
CCCCCCCCCACCCTTTTTTTTTTGCTAAATAAAGAAAACTAGGGGAGGTATTTTTATTGTTAGATTATTTGGCTATTTTCAGTGTATAATTCCGTTAGTTGATGTCAGACGCCTTTTTTTCCAGCTCCCACAGCAGCAATGCAAATATATGGGCTATCTATCAACTGTACTATATATGTCAAAATTTTGTTTTTATGTCTTTTCTATTTTCTGGAAATATAAGAGATAAGGCTGAAAGCCAATATAGACTCAATTGGATTCTTATCTACATGGCCACCGCCCTTTAATTTTTTAAAAGTAATACTCTTTTTTTCCCCTGTTAGAGAATAGAGTTGTGGAAAAATCTTTTGAAAGTAATATTCCATTTTTCCAACACTGTTACATACTGCTATATATATATATATATATGAAAATCTCGTGTAATACATGAATCTAATAGTTATTTATAAATTTATTTTTAAGTATTATTATTAAAATTAATAATAATAGATATTATTAATATTGATTAAATTTTAAATTTAATGATTAAATAATTTTAAATTTATATATTTGTAGACTTGTAATACTTCCTTTTTGACACAAATATAATCACGAAAAGATGTTAAAATAGTTATTTAGTTTTATTTGTCTTGTTTTATACTAATTTTAATATTCAACTTAACTTAAAATTATTGATCGAAGTGATATACTGAAATAATTGAAACAATTGAGGAAATTATTTATTAGCAGAAGAAGCAATTGTTTTCAAAAAATTAAATTAAAAAGTTAATATGATATATAAGAGGAAATAGACAGAAAATGGTGCTTAGCCCTCAACTTTCAAGATAAAATATATGATTTCAAAGTTTAATGCATGTGTTAAGTTTTGACTTATTGACATTTCAAATTAATACTCCATTAATTTTGCAAATCTCAGTGAATCTAATAAAGTTTAAGGAATTTGAGTTAGACGGTGCTGAAGTACTTGAGAAACGAGTGCACTAAAATAATTGCATTCTATTTGCAAGTTGGGAGTCCATTTTCACTTCTTATGTTTAAAAAATCAAACAATAATTTATTGTTTTATATTTATCATATGCTTTAATTATTTAATATAATTTATTTATTAATATTTAAACAATCTATATTTTCTCTATTTTTATCTATTGGATACGTTTTTTATTTTAATTCATCTCTAAAAGAATGTCACATTTCCTTATTTGTAAACTATTTAATGGCATCATTTTTATTTTATCCTTATAGAATCTTTAAAAATATTTTGTTATAAAGAAAACTCAACAAAAATAATGACTAAAATAATTTTTAATAAAGGCCATTTGATAAAACATAATAGAATTTTTTTAGTTTCTTGAACTTCGATCAAAAATTACCACTTAAAATGAAATAAATAATAATACTAATAATAAAATTATTGTTATATCTATTACTTTTTGTAAAAAGTTATGTATATAATTAAATTTGAATAATGAAACACGTATTAATCAAGATTCGATGTTTGAAGAATAGAAGCAAGTAGGCCACATACAACACCGCCCAGGAAAAAAACCAAGCTTGTCAATTTCCTCCACTTATAAATATGGGTTCCTCTTCTTACATGCTTCTTCACATTCAAAAATTTCCAAGAAATTAACAAAGCCATTCTTCTGTTTAAGCAAACAACGTAACTCATATTATATTATATGGCTCGATCGTTTTCCAACATTAAGCTCTGTTCTGATCGACTCTCTCTTCTTGTAACAAGGTAATTACATTTTTAATTCTTATATGTACACTCTCCAAGGTGGAACTATTCTTGTCTAAAAGAAATATTCATATTTGTTCCACGAAAAACTATATTAATATTATATAAATATGTCAAATAGATTTGTATAATCTACAATATAATATCAAAATGTATAAATATATCAAAAATAACATAATTCTTCTGGTCCATTTTATGTGGCGCCCTTACTTTTTGATCAGTTGTTAAAAAAAATATCATCATACTCTAATTAAAAATAATTTAATCTTAAAATTCTTATTTTATCCTTAATGGAATGATTCTCAATCAAATAAATATCCCAGAATGATTTTATATCACAAGTTTTAAAAATCTTATTTTTTTCTTTAAACACTATGCCAAGTCAAAAGTGTCACATAAAATAAGACAAATAAAATATTTATTTAGAAAAAAATATTTTTAGCATTTTTTTGACCAAAATATCAATAAAAAAAAGTACTTTTAGATCAAAATATTGATCACAAATCTAGATTATTTATTAGTTTCACATAGTTTTTATTTTTTTCATTATAAATTTAGTTAATAAAAAATCTTGCCCCGCCCAAGAAATCAAGATGATAATTTTGGGTTGCATTTTGTAGCAAGGGATATGCAGTTGCAGCGTCCGGCGGAGGAAGAAGAGGCGATGAGTTGAGTAACATGATGATGAAGAAGCTGATTAAAGGAGGAGAAGAAGAATCACTACTTCCCAAATCAACATGGGTACCTGACCCAGTCACCGGGGATTACCGACCGGAAAATCAAACGGATCAGATTGACGCCGTCGACCTCCGCCGAATGCTTTTGAGGAGCAAATTCACACGACACCAATAAATTTTACTTTATACCAAAATTACTTGCTGTGTTTTTAACATAACTGTTGTTTCATAATAAATTATACTCTTCCTACATGTACCAATTATTATATCCCATAATTGAACTCTGTAGCGCATCTTTATCTGTTCCACATAATACAACAATTCACCCTGCAGAAACAGTTACACAGTGTTAGTATTATATGGGACTAGCCAGCAGAAATTGAAATTCATTTTGACACAAAAAGTAGGATTTCTCATGAATCAAAAAAAGCGATGTCATAAACAGAAGTAGCGTTAACAAGGGGTTTTTGTCGCTCCTTTGGATTTCTCAAAGGTACAATGACACCATCTTCAAGTATTTGAGCTTCTTTAAAATCTGGGGCCGTTGCACCGACTCCTTTTGTGCTGCAATATCCCATGAATCATTATCTCCAGGTAAAAACAGGTTTCTCTATACATAATAAGTAAGAGAAGAACAAAAACCTTAGTTTTCCAAACACAGCTTCCGTTTCTTGATCAGTTCTTGTTGGAAATGTGAAGCTGTATAATCCAAGTTGGTTTCAGCAGCCACTAAACCGTGGAATACCTTAACTGCCAACGACATGGAAGGCTTCTTGGTATAAACACTTTGTAAACACCAGGCTGCAATCTTCATCACTTCCAATACCCGTCATCAAGGATGCATTTGAGACTAATCCATCATTTGCTCCTAACACTGCAGCTCGAAGCCGTTGTGCTCTTTGAGAGTAGTCAAACTCCTCTTCAGGGGCTTGGTTGTCTTTAGGAATAGTAATTTTGGACATGGTACTGAGAAATGAATGGGGGCATTAGCATAGAAAGTATGCAACATAGTATAGTAAGATAAGTGAAAGTGGAAAAGGTAGTGCCTCGTCATCAACTACTATTATCTGTAAGTCCCTTCATGCGTGGAATTCTTGTAAGGTATTATTGAACCTCGTCGTATAACTAAGACACGCATCATCTATTCAATAGACTGTTTTGATTTCTTGTTTATCAGAACACTCAATTTGGCTAGTTAAATTTCTCTAGCCATGATGGCAAAACCTTATCGAAAACAGCTGCATATGGAGATGAGATGGCCAACATAACGGACAAATCGTAATGTGTATTGGTAACGGACATTAAAAAAAGAAAATTGTTGAGATTAATTATTAGCTATGTAAATGTTGATTAGTCAGTTACGAGTTAGTTAAGTGTTGGTTACTACGCACATGGGTTAGTTAGAAGGTTGTTATAGTTGTTATAGTTAGTTTTTGCTTACTCTATAAAAAAGGCTAGTCAATATAAACACACACTTACTTTTTATCTAATACAAAGAAGAGGAGATTCCTCTCTTATCAGCTCTTTCCTTACATTCAAGCATGGATGATTCTCCATTACTTATCCATTGTTGAACACTGGATCAGTGTTTCTTTCCACATGTATCAGAGTCTCTTGCTATCAGTAGGTTCTTCAACCGTTCTTCATAATTTCAAGTTTTTTCTTCACTCAGTAGATTTACCAATTTCAGTCACCCATGGTAGAAGTTACAGATCAAGTATCAAGCTCCACAACCAACAATATCATTGATGTGAGCAGTCCTCTATGTATTCATCTGTCTGATAGTCCTAGCCTCTTGCTTGTTCCAACAGTGCTAGAAGGAGTGGGATATAAATCATGGAGGAGAGGTGTGATGAGGTCTTTGTCTGTGAAAAATAAATTAGGATCCATTAATGGAGAATGTAAGAGACTAGATGTCAATTCACCTCAGTTTCGTCAATGGGAAAGGTGTGACAATATGGTCACATCCTGGATTCTAAATTCCCTTGGAAAAAAGATTATAGACAATGTAGAATATGTCAGTGATTCCTCAGAATTATGGAGTGAGTTAGAGGATCGTTATGATCAAACTAATAGAGCCAAGTTGTATGAGATCCAGAAGGAGATAAATGATTTGAGTCAAGATGTGCTGGATGTAATGGTGTATTACACTAGGATGAAGAAACTATGGGAGGAGTTGAGCAGTTTCAGTGTTAAGAGCCAATGTAGTTGTGCTTGTAGTTATGGGGTCTTCAGACTTATTCATTTTCTCATGGGTCTAAATGAGGTTTATACAGTAATCATGGGAAACATATTGATGACTCCACTACCTTCTATGGCTCAGGCTTTTGCTTTACTGGTTCAGGAAGAAAAACAAAGAGAATTCAAAGCAAGCAGTTAGATGTTTATGGAGGCAAGCTCAATGAACTCTTCCATGCTTGCTAGTGCGCCAGGACCTCATGTGGTAGACAACAACAGTTTAAGACCAATTACTCCTCCAGCAGAAACAACAATGAAAAATCAAGTATCTTCTATGATTACTGCAAGAAGTTAGGCCACACCAAGGATAAATGTTTTAAAATCTATGGCTATCCATAAAGCAGACAAAGCAACACTTAGAATCAGAGATCCTCATCTCATTATAATACAAATTAGAGATCTGCAACCCACTACACAAGACATAATCAGTTTCACAAGTCTACTAAAGGAAAGGGCATAACAACAAATGCTTTTGGTACTGAAGTCCAAGCCAATACAGAGAAGCATGCTGGTTTTTCTGATGGTCAATATCTTACTAAGGACCAATACAGCCAACTTCTCAACTTGCTGCAACATTTTCAACTGAACAATACATGAGAGAGTAGTGAAAATCAGATTGCAAGTGGAGCTGTGAACTTTGCAGGTAAAGTGACTTGTACTTCTTCTAATGATTTTGACAAATTATCTTGTGGTTTCCTTATGGCAAAGACTGACTTGTGGATAATAGACTCAGGAGCTTCCCATCATATGACATTTCATAGAAAACACATCACCGACATCAGCATCTTACAATATCCCGTGTTAGTAAATCTACCTAACGGATATAGGGTGAGGGTAACTGAGATTGGAAATGTTAAACTTGCACCCAAGATCACATTGTATATTGTCCTCTTTATTCCATCTTTTAAGTACAACCTGATATCTATTAGTTGTTTGACAGTCATTCTAAAATCTATTACCTCTTTCTCTTATTCATCTTGTACACTGCAGGGCCCTTCAGTGAAGAGGCCTCTGGAGATTGGTAAAATGTAAGATGGACTCTATCTTCTTTGCTCAACCTATCTGCACAAGAGCTCCACATCTACATCATTGAGGGATCCAAATAGATGTTCTTCTTCTCATAATAGTATAGTAGGTCCTCAATGTAACTGTTTTTCTTATTCATGTAATTCTCATTCATGTAGTTCTTTACCCATTGTAAAATATAATTATTCTGATGTTTCCTTATCTTTATGTCATTCCACACCATTTGTAGTAAGTACCACTCACAATAATTGGAAATGACAATTTGTGTTTCTATGGCAAATGTAATTTTTACTTCTCATCTATCTCATGAAATTAATTCAGATCTGTTGTGGTACTACAGACTTGGTCATGTCCCTTTTGTAAAAATGAAGGGTATATCTTCTATTGCTGTGAAGTTCTCACCTAAACAACCTTTCATTTGTCACATTTGTCCCATGGCAAGACAAACCAAACTACCTTTTACATCCAGATCACACAATGCAACCAAGATTTTTGAATTATTTCATGTTGATTTATGGGGTCCATATCTTGTGAGAACCCATGACAATTTCAAATATTTTATCACCTTAGTTGATGACTTTAGTAGCGCTACCTGGACCCATCTACTAAGCTGTAAAAGCAATGCCCTTCACATAATCAAAGCCTTTGTAAACATGATTAAGAATCAGTTTGAAACTATTGTCAAATGTATAAGAATAGACAATAGACTGGAGTTCACAAATCATGAATCTGCCATCTTCTTCCAGTTAAAGGGAATTCTTCACCAAAAATCTTTCCCCTATACAGCACAACAAAATAGTGTAGTAGAGACAAAACACAGATATCTCCTAGAAACTGCCAGAGCATTGCTTTTCCAATCCAAACTACCCATAAAATACTAGAGTGAATGCATACTAACAACTACTTTCATCATCAACAGACTGACCTCCACCAATCTCCATGACAAATCTCCCTTTACACTACTATATAACAAAGAACCTCAATATTCTCACATGAAAAGCTTTGGATGTTTATGCTACCCAACCATACCCAAGTCCCATTGGACCAAATTTGATCCAAGAGCAACTTCATATGTGCTTGCGGGATATCTTTATGGCACAAAAGGGTATAGGGTACTGAGTTTGGCAAACAATAAAATTTACACATATAAAAATGTCTTTTTTCATGAAACAGTATTCGCTTTTTCTGTGATGAACAAAATTAGCAATTCTCATGCATCTGATTCCCATTCTGCTCATATGTTTGATCATTCTACACCAATGATAGATGCTCCTATCCCTTTCTCAAGTCATCAGGATGTTCAATGCAATCCTGATCCCAATCCAAAAAATGTACAAAGTGATCTTGAGCATACAAGTGATACAATTCCCTCAATGTTACCAGACCAATCCACAAATACTACACATCTTCAGCATACAAGTGATACAATTCCCTCAATGTTACCAGACCAATCCACAAATACCACACATCATCCACAAGAACACAATTCTCCCATTAGGAGGTCTGCTAGAACACACAAGGTCCCCACGTATCTTAATGACTATTCTTACACCACATATCAACCTACACCAACACAACCTGCCACCTCTAATCACTCTTTGTATGCATTTTTAGCAAACATCATCATATAGCTTTTGAGTCACTATATCCTAACAGTCAATATCTTGTATTGAGTGTGTCACATGATTGTAAGCCATCATCATATGATGAAGCAACCATGGATCCTGCCTGGAAAGCATCAATGACACAAGAACTGTCTGCACTCTATGAAAACAATATTTGGGATCTTATATCATTGCCTCCTGGTAAGAAGGCCATTGGGTGTATATGGGTGTAAAAATAAAACATAAGGCAGATGGTAGTATAGAGAGATACAAAGCTAGACTTGTTGTGAAGGGATATACTCAACACTATGGAGTAGATTATATAGAAACATTCTCTCCTATCATTAAGATGACTACTGTGAGGGCATTGATAGCTACTGCTATAAAGAAATATTGGAATATATACCACTTGGATGTGAATAAAGTTTTTCTACATGGAAACCTACATGAAAGAGGTGTACAAGGAGGTTCCACCAGGTCTGAATATTGATATTAAAGGCTTGGTTTATAAGCTAAACAAGTCCTTGTATGGACTGAAGCAAGCAAGTAAACAGTGGTATGCTAAGCTGTCTGATGCACTCAGTTCAAGGGGATATATTCACTCATTGAATTATTATTCTTTGTTCTGAAGAAGGGACCCTCTGTAGTTTTCATAGTTGTGTATGTGGATGATATACTACTCACAGGTACTGACCTTAAAGAAATTGAAGATCTCAAAGCCTTTCTTCACAATCAATTCAAGATTAAGGATCTTGGGAAATTACACTATTTTTTGGGGCTGGAAATTCTCTATACTGAAGGTGGAGTCCATATTTCACAGAGAAAGTTTACTCTTGAGCTTCTAAGAGACTATCATTGCTCCTAATACTCTAATGTTGCAGCACCCTTGGATGCAAGAGTGAAACTTAAAGCCAATGAAGGTAAACCACTATTAGACCCTAGCACATACAGGAAATTGATTGGGAAGCTTAATTTCCTCACCAACACAAGATTAGATATTGCATATGGAGTCCAACATCTCAGCCAATTCATGCAAGACCCCAGGGAACCACACTTACAAGCAGCATATCACATCCTTAGATATATGAAGAGAGATCCAACATTGGGATTGTTTATGAACTCATCTAATGACTTCAGCGTACAAGCTTTTTGTGACAGATTGGGCAACCTACCCTGATTCAAGAAAATCAATCACTGGATATATTGTCCAACTGGGTTCTAGTTCTATCAGTTGGAAGTCTAAGAAACAAGAAACCATTTGACTATCCTCAGCTGAAGCAGAATACAAATCACTCAGGAAGGTGGTTGGAGAATTGGTTTGGCTGGACAGATTGTTTGAAGAGCTTACTGTTCCTAAGAATGCTCTTTTTCCTGTGTATTCTGATAGTCAATCAACCTTGCAAATTGCCAAGAATCCTGTATTTTACGAGAGAACAAAGCATATTGAGATCGATTGTCATTTTGTAAGAGCTAAACTTCAAGAAGGCTTTGTCTCGCTGCATCACACAAGAACTGAGAACCAATTGGCTGATATCCTTAACAAGGCATTAACAAGGATCAAACATTTTGCTAGTTTAGACAAGTTGGGTGTGCTGATCCCACCTCCAACTTGAGAGGGGGTGTTGAGATTAATTATTAGCTTTGTAAATGTTGATTAGTTAGTTACAAGTTAGTTAAGTGTTGGTTAATGCGCACATAGGTTAGTTAGAAGGTTGTTAGAGTTGTTGTAGTTAGTTTGTGCTTACTCTATATATAGAGGCTAATCAATGTAAATACACACTTACTTTTCATCTACTACAAAGAAGAGCAGATTCCTCTCTTATCAGCTCTTTCCTTCCTTACATTCAAGCATGGATGATTCTCCATTGCTTATCCATTGTTGAACGCTGAATCAGTGTTTCTTTCCACAAAAATTAAGTGTATTTTTTAATCAACACGAGAACTGAATGTTAATTGTATTGGTAACGGGCATTTTAAGAAAAACAAAATAAAGTGTATTTTTTGAATCAACATAAGAACTGATGGGCGTTTTTCCGACATGAAACCAATAAGGCATTCACGAGCATAGGAAGAATCAAACTTTGAATCAACAAATATCTGAATATTGGTTTAAGAATTTCACCTCCAAACAGTACAGGGATAAGCCACATAGAATACTTAGAGGCTTTAACTGAAATTACAGGATCTTGTCCCATTAAATTGAGCAGCTTATCCATGAAGAGCCACAAGATACTGATTGGGATGCACACAAGAAGTAGAGATATTACTGCACTATAAGTATAAGTACCGACTTGCTGCCATTGATTTGCTCTATATTCTTGCCCACACAGAGTCTGCAAACCACCAACCAGCCCTGACTTTTGTATTACAAGTGGCAAAAGTATAAATCTTTTACCACTTCAAAGGAGGTACCAATCTTCTCATAAAAGAGGTGCCGTTGCGAGATTTATAGCAGTTTGTTCTTTACATTGCAGAGTAAAAAATGCAGGGGAGGAAGGAAAGGGAATTTAATTAAGTCCTCATTTTGTTGCTTAATAAAGCGAGGAAGTGATGCATAATAGATGTGGGTGAAGCGAAGCAAGTTCAAAGAAGCATGTGATTCGTACATTGAGGTACAAGCTTTACGAAACAAAAAACTCTCTGTTCTTTAAATTTGATTTTTACAAGTTTGCTCTTTCGTAGTGGCAAACATGATATCGACAAAGCTTACTCTACCTGTAAAAAAGACGAGTAAAAGGGGAAAAAGCTAGAATATATTTTCTTGTTATCTGGTTATTGTAGTTTCTTTTCATCATCTTTTTCATCATTTTCGAATGACTCCTTCAACAAGTTTTCATCTCAATAGACCTCTTAAGAGGATTCGAACCCTAAAGTTCTCATCTTTCAATACCTGATTGTGATGTCCGGTATACATCCCGACTATTTCAGAAGGTATCTTTTATCTTCCACTAACAGTTAGCGGGTATACTTCTAAGCATGATAGCTGTCCAGCCATCTAAAAAACTAATATAACTCCCTTTTTTGAAAAAGGAATAGATATTACAAAGTATAGAAAATAAGAAGAGGAATGTTTGGGTATACGGGAAACAGGAGAGGGCAGGATGAAGCCAAACATGTTCGTCGATCTGTGTTTGATTGTTTTAAAGAGTGAAAAGCCAAGGATTGCGTCCATATGAAATCTGGTGAACATTGGTGTCTGTTAACGGTGCATGCGTAGGGATGGTGACTCTTGCGAAGGTTGTTGTTGTGTGGGAACAGGGACTGTGAATTTAATATGAGGTCTATTAGAACAGGGACATTATAGTAATTTAACTTTAGTATTTTAAAGTTGGCATTTTTAAGGTAGTGTGTTGTAGTTGAACTTATTTAAATAGGTTCTACTTGTTCTCTCCCACCAATGTGGGATGGGTTTGTATTCCCAACAAATCCCTCCTCAAAACCGGACCACACAATCTCATGACTTCCCCTTCAGCAATTATCGATTTCAAATCTGTCACTATCTTGTATCGCCGCAACAACCTGCGGGACACGCCACCCGACCATCCTGTAGGGAAGACTTTCGACACAAGGTATTACCACAGACCTTCGATTTAAGATCTGTCACCATTTTGTACTGCCACAACAACCTGCGGGACACGCCGCCCGACCATTCTATTGGGAAGACTTTCGACACTAGGCATTACTCCAGACTTTCACATCGCTAGGTTACACCATCGTTATTGCCCCACGGTGGGCGCCAGTTGTAGGGCTCGCGAGTGCATGTTATCGATTTCAGATCTGTCACCATCTTGTACCGCCGCAACAACCTGCGGGATACGCCGCCCGACCATCCTGTCAGGAAGACTTTCGACACAAGGCATTATTAAGATCTGTCACTATTTTATACCGCCGCAACAACCTGTGGGACACGCCGCCCGACCATTCTGTTGGGAAGACTTTCGACACTAGGCATTACTCCAGACTTTCACATTGCTTGGTTACACCATCGTTATTGCCCCACGGTAGGCGCCAGTTGTAGGGCTCGCGCGTGCATGTTATCGATTTCAGATCTATCACCATCTTGTATCGCCGCAACAACCTGCGGGACACGCCGCTCGACCATCCTGTCGGGAAGACTTTCGACACAAGGCATTACCGCAGACCTTCGATTTAAGATCTGTCACCATCTTGTACCGCTGCAACAACCTGCGAGACACGCCGCCCGACTATTCGGTCAGGAAGACTTTCGACACTAGGCATTACTCAGACCTTCACATCGCTAGGTTACACCATCGTTATTGCCCCACGATGGGCACCAGTTGTAGGGCTCGCGCGTGCATGTCCACACCCCAACCCCACATTAGTATAATATTGTCCGCTTTGGGTCAAGCCTTCACGGATTTGTTTTTGGGTATCTCCCAAAAGGCCTTATACTAATGGATTGAGTTGAACCTATTTAAATAGATTCTACTTGTTCTCTCCCACCAATGTGAGATGAGTTTGTATACCCAATATGTATATGTATATGTATGTATGTATAGATTTTTAATTTTGAATTGTTTTTTTTTTTAATGAGGAATATTTTAGTAATTTGACTTTAATGTATAGAATGATATGTGTTTGTTGACTTGCAGAGGAAGATGGAGACATTGCACACTGATATTTTTACTTTAGGCTTAAAGTAGTAGCCAGATAACTATTAGATGCGTTTAACCTTTATAATGTAATGAACTTAACATAAAATATTAGTATTTTTTGAACTTTGAAGTAGTTGGCATCATCTCATTCTTTCTTGTTGTAGATCAAATTCATTGATAATGGCATATGGAAGATTGATCCTTTGAGACCAGTTGTTCACAATAATGAACATGGAAATAATCCTCTCATTGTCATGTAACAAGCTAAGTCGCAGAAAAGTTACTCTTTGAACTGATAGATTAAGAAAATCGACAGAGTTAGAATGTGATAAACAGGGCCGGTTCAATACTATCGGAGGCTTGAAGCGAAATTTCAAGATGAGGCTTAGTTTTATTTAAAAGATACTCAAAATACAATAATAAATATAACAAACACAAGATAAAAATTGAAAAATAAAATTGAAAAGTTGAAATAATCAAACGTAATGAAAAAATTGAAGACTAGATTTCAAAATTGTTGAGTGCACAGCGGAATACACTCACACAATTGTCACACACGAGAAGGAGAGGAAGAGGGATTTTGATACTTAGTGTTTTTATGGGTTTTGAACTTGACACTCTATTGCCTTCACTTTCTTCTTTTTTAAAACAATTACAAGACGCACCTATTTATCGCCTGATGACTCTTCGACTAAAGACTTTTTCACTTCCAAAGAGATAGTTACACAACACTAAATAAATATAAGAACTTGAACAGTCAATAAACGAAGAGACTCTTGATTAATGCATGTATCTTGGACTAGGTTCATCCACCTTCATTTAACTCTTCGAATCTTTCAATCTTCTTCAATTAATTTGGTTTAATTTCCAACAAAAATGTATTATAGTTGATTTTTTGAAATAGTTGTCTCAAACCTTGAAATTTGACAAAAAGCAAACAAACACTCACACTATTTTCTTATTCTCTAAAATGGTCAATCTTTTAAAAAAAATTAGTAAAAAGAGGCCCCTGTTTTGAAGAAGAAAAATACGGAACACAAAGAAGGGTCTCACGAGGTACAATTATAGATAGACTGGATGGTGGTGGTTGTTGTTGAAGAAGAAGTTATTTACTCAGAATATTGAGACAGGTACGCAGTGAAGTCCCTACAAAATTAACTATACAAAGACAATTTGGGTGAAAAGAATAATTTTTTTGGGAAATTGGAAGGGCAACACACAAGATTCTTTGCCTTGGCGGTCTTCTATGTTATTGATCAATCAATTAGCAGGCAAAGCTCCAATTCTATTTTCTCTACTTCATTCTATTGTAATAATATAATATTTCTAAATTGGGGGCCTAAAGCAATGGCTTCACCCTTGAGCCACCCCTGGTGATAAATCAGCCTCCTCTTTAATACGTGCATCAATTCCTCTCTGTGTGTTGCATGTTAAAACAAGTCGAAAGTGAAGAATATTTTGATGTTTATTGTTACAAATTTGATAGCTTCTACAATAGTGCACCAAATATGGCCGGTAATTATGAAGTACAAGTTCAGGAGCAGACCATGGCTGCTGCATGACCTAGAGGTAGACGAGCCCATGGCTGCTGCAAATCCACATGTCCATTTTGCATTTCATACATAAACATTTTACGTAAATAATCGAATTATTTTTATATTTTTTTAAACTTTAAATTATTAATTATTATTGTAATTTATGAATTTTTTTTAATGTCATGTAACATGAAACAGATGACTCTTGGAGTATACGGCACATGCATTTGGCATCCATTAGTACTTATTTATATCTAACTGACAAAACTATTTTTAACTTTAATCTTATGGAAAATAACTTACATGTTGATGCCATTTTCTAAATTCACTCTTCTAATATAGTTAATATATATTTAAAAAAAAAAAAAGATTCCAGAGTTACTATTAATGCCTGCAACATTTTGACTATGTCAAGAGAAAGAGAGAGAACTGTAGTATGGACAATATGAATTGTGGTGTAATTATTGGACTATCTTATCTTTAAGTAAAAATAAGAATTTCACATTTGAATATTAATTTTTTTTTAAAAAAAATTATTAAAAAACATTATATATTTAATTAAAATTTCAATATGAACTCTAAACACTGAAAATCTAAAAAAAATGTTGCAAGGAAAAAGAAGTGAGACATACTCCCTTACAAATTAAATGTCATTTATTAGACTGCCGCTAGTGTTACCCAAGTGATAGGTTAGGCCAAAAATTATCTAGCTTTGGTCATAAATTTTTAAATAGTCTCTTCGTCCGTTTTTAGTTGTTATATTGCGTTTATTAAAGTTAATTTGATTAACTTTTAAAGTTAAATTAAATTAAATTAATTTAATATTTTAAAATAAAAATTTAAATATTATAAGATTATATGAAAATTATCATTAGCTGAAAATCTTTTCGTATCAATATAATAACAAATAGTCAAAATTTTGTATAGTTTGATACTAAAAATAAAAATTATGGCAATTAAAAAAGGACGGAAGGTGTATTTCTATAGATCCCTACATATTGGATTTTTGACAAAAAAGATTGAGACGATAACATAATATATAAATTTTATTTTAAAATAAATAACTTAAATTATTTAATCAACACTATTTAAAATTTACTAATATTTATCATATATTCTTTTGCACTTTGGGTATGAAGTTAGGCTGCTAAACTTTAGATATTTAATAATGGTGGAATCATATTAGTTAGGGAGGATTAACCATCACATTATTTAAAATTTATTAGTAATAATATATCATTTATTAGTATTAATAATAATATATTTAAAATTTATCAAATAAGTTACTCCCTCTCTTACCCACACAAATTATTTCAAAAATTTAAAAAAATTCAAATAATTTAATTAAAATAAATTTATAAATAAACATGAAGCACATGTACAATAGAAATTGTCTCATAAGCAATGGAAAGAGATAAGAGTACAAGTAACTTTCCATCGTTTAGTGATCATGAGGCGCTCCAATAATGCATTATACTCCACAAATTAAATGAGGGGCGGAGGGGAGGAGAAAATATGATGTCAAAATTGAATTTTTTGATAGTGTTATTATTTAATATCTGTTTTAATTTTTTGACATTTGATACGATTTTTTATATAACACTGAAATATAAAATATCAAGTAAATAGTTATTGACATGTATATATAGTTCGTATGCATTATTACTAGCAAATATATATAGTATTAGTATAAAATTAGGTATTTAGATAAGTAAAATTTTAATTAGAATGTTATTTTTGTGTAATTGAATGACGAAAGGAATTGTTTGTACTTTTTGAATGTTTTTACATGTGTAAAATTACCTTCTAATATGATTTTAATTAAAATATTTGAAATGTGAGTTGTTTAATATTTACTAATTGAAAAATAAAATATATAATCACATGACATTTGTGGTCTTAATTGAATTTATTATTTTTTGAACATATATGTGATTTCCTGATTATTTGTATTTTCAACAATTAATGAAATTGCATACATATTAAAACTACAACTTGCAAGATATAAATGTAACCAGGGCGGATCCACGTGGATTGGATCGGGTGCTCGAACATCTATTGACCCAGAAAAAATTTGTATATCTATATAGAAATCATGTAAAAATACAAAAATAAATACCCACAAAACAAGAAGTTTGGTGGGTGCTTTGGTTCTTTGCACCTTTCTAAGGTTCAGAGGGAGTTGCTAGGCGATTGGCAGACCTACCAGATGAGCACCCACAATCTTTAAATCATGAATCTTATACCTTGTCTTCATACAAAATGACCCGTTATGATATTTTGAACATAAATTGCTATGGAGTATTATACCATTCCTCTAGCTCTGTTGGTTGCCTGGACTTTGGTCCAAGGCTTCAATTTGTTAACAAGAAATAGGAGGAGAAATCTTCCTCCAGGACCTTTCCCATTACCCATAATCGGAAATCTTAATTTGCTGGGCAATCTTCCCCATAAATCACTTGCCAAACTTGCCAAATTTCATGGCCCAATTATGCGGCTCAAGTTGGGGCAAACAACAGCTATGGTGATTTCTTCTTCAGACATGGCCAAACAAGTACTACAAAAGCAAGACTCAGCCTTTTCTAGCAGGTCAATTCCTGATATAGTCCAAGAGGGCAACTTTCACATGTTCTCTGTTACTTGGCTTCCCGCTTCCCATCCTCAATGGAGAAGTCTCCGCAAAATATTGAATTCCCTCATCTTGATGCCAGCCAGCACCTCAGGTACATTATCTAAAAGTTATGTCAAATAGATGGAGTTGATTAAATTTGAAAGGGTCGAAATAAGAATACATAGGTTTTTAAAAGTGTTTTGGTAAGATTTCCACTAATCCAATTTTTAGTATTAAAATAGTCTGAACTAATAAATGGGCAGATTCATTACCCATATTCTAGAATGTGTTGGACAAATTGAGTTTGATTTTGCTGCTCCTAATTTAAATGTTAAATAAAATCAGCGACTATTATTTTAAAATTCAAAATCACTAATTTACTGGATCATGTTTTCAATAAGGTACAAAAAGATCCAGGAACTTGTTGTTTACTGCAAAAAAAGTAGCCAAAGCGGCACGGCGATAGATATTGGGGGAGCAATTTTCAGGACGTTATTGAACTTACTTTCCAACACCCTCTTGTCAAGAGATTTGGCGGATCCGTATGAAAATTTTGGCAAAAAATTTAAGGAGTTGGTGGAGGGAATAATGATAGACTTGGGGGTAAACCAAATTTGGTGGATTACTTTCCCCCGCTGAAAATATTAGATCCTCATAGGTTGAGACGATATAATTCTCGCTTTGGAAAGCTGGTGAAGTTTTTTGATGGATTGATAGATGAAACGATCGAGCTAAGAAAGTTGAAGGGATAGAAGACTGATGATATTTTAGACACCTTAATCACAGTCACTTAACATAATTCACAAGATATTGATTGCAAGCATATAACTACAATACTTTCGGTGAGCTACAATACTCCTTAAGAATAAGATTACTACTTACCTTTATTATCTTGTTTGTTGTTGATAATCACCTATTGATTCCGGAAGGATGCACTTCACTAAAAAATGATTTTTAGCATCAATTAATTAATGATAAGAGTTTAATTACAGTTAAATATGATAATTTAGAGGCACTTATTAAACATTCTTAGCATATTTTTTATAATTGTTAATAAAGCTTATAGTAACATTGAATCTAAGGACAATTAACTAATGTCAGTAATGACTTCAACACTTTTGTTAATGTGTAGACTTATCCTCGGCACTGTCCTAACATAGCATTTCAAGTTGAGTTTTTTTCAAATTTTATTTCTTTATTATGATATCAAAATCAGACACATCATGACTCGTTATTGACCCATCTCCCCACTCTCACCCCCGCCCCCCGGTCTTATATTTATCCGCGTTAAGATGTCTAGTCACAGGCGTGAATCCCTATTGCCTTTTGTTTTGGAAGGTAATTAAGGAAGAGAATTGATGAGTTTAACAATAAAGGTTTGAAGCATTAATTGAATATGTATGTATTTTTGAAATTATGAATTCAAAACTAAAAAATATTTGTACAAATTTTTAGTTTGATTTCCTTAGTGGTCCTTTGTTTAAAAAAGGTAAAATCGAAGTCCATTTTTGTGCGCTGCTTATCTTTGAATTATTAATATTTAAAATTACTTTTTGCAAATAAAATGTTTATGTTTGTGTTGAAAATATTTAATTCAGTTAAGGAGATATAAAATATAACATGGGTCGGTAAATTATTCCCAAATGATTTCAGTGAGTAATATTTACTTAAAAGTTGTCACTGTATCTCAGGACGTATTTGTTGCTGGAAGTGATACAAGTTCAAATATATGGAATAGGCTATGACTGTGATTCTTAAAGCTCCAGAGATTATGAAGAAAGCTCAAGTCGAGCTCGTACAAGTCATCGGAGAGGGCAAGGCAATAGAGAAAGCTGATGTTGCTCGACTACCTTACTTGCAATGCATTATTAAAGAATCTTTCAGGATGCACCCTCCAGGTCCTTTATTAGTTCCTCGACAAGTAGAGCAAGATGTTGAAGTGTGTGGCTACACTATTCCTAAAGGTTCAAAAGTGTTGGTTAATGTGTGGGCAATTGGTCGAGACTCAACTCTATGGGAAGACCCTTTTGTGTTTAATCCTGATAGGTTTAAGGATTCACAATTGGATGTACGAGGTCAAAATTTTGAGTTAATTCCATTTGGTGTTGGTCGAAGAATTTGCCCTGGTCTGCCATTGGCAATAAGAATGGTCCCAGTAATGCTTGGCACACTGTTGAATACATTTAAATGGAAACTTGAGGGTGACATTGCACCAAAAGACTTGGACACGCAGGAGAAATTTGGCCTCACCTTGGCCAAACTTCATCCTCTCAGAACTGTCTCACTTCCCTTATGAAAGCCAAAGTTAGACCATGGATGACGAACAATATTGTAACTAATATTTCATTTCCAAATGCTGCTAGATCTTGATGGCAACTGATGATCCAACTTATCACATATAAAAGACTTTTACCATACAAATATAATTGACCATTCAACTTTTATTACATACACTTATATCTTGTTCAACGCTTTTGATGCCACTAGAATTAAGAGAAAGAGAAAAATGACAAACACAAATGCAATTAAATATGGTAATACATAGGTGAAGAAGGAATCAAATAAAAGATGAGCCCTCTTTGAAATCAATAATTCAACAAATTTCTTATGATTTATTTGATATTCTCCAATGTATTGATTTATAATTTGCAAGATCAAATTTTTTTTCTCCATTCAACATGAGAAAATGAAAATACAAAAATAAGAGTTTCGAAACTTAATTTTAGAAATGACGGTCCTCAAATCATGATATTGTCATTTTCATCTTTCTTAATGTCTTTCTCATTTGATTTGGATACAAATACAATTATCAACTTTCTTTATGTCTTTCTCATTTGATTGCATTGAAAAGTTGATTTAACTTTTTTGGACTTTAACACCTTCTAACTTTTAGTATTTAATATAATATATGTATTTGATATTTTAATTAATTAGATATTTTATTTACTATATGCGTAAAATCGTAATTCAATTTTGCATTTTGAAACTTTTCACTTTTAGTAATATACTAGTATATGTACCCGCGCGATGCATGGATAATAGTAAATTATTATTTATAAGTAATTTATATTATTATTTGTGATATCATAGTGAACATGTTGAAAAATATTATGTTTTAAAATGTCATACCCCGAGCCCACACCCTGGACGTGGCCGACACACGGAAACCATTTTTGGTCCCAAGCGAACCACTTGGTCTGGCTACTACTCAGCGGAAGACTCATAATAGTGGAAAAGGCTAATTAAAAGCAATAAGAAAATTTATAATTGTCTGCATAACTGTATGGAAAGGCTTTTAAGCAATGTCTGAATGACTGGAAACTGCAACACTAAACACATGGTCTATGGAACCTCTACTAATACTGTCTGAAAGGACTATTGCACAGGCCCCGAGTAGTCAGAACTAAAAATAAATACTGAAAAGCAACATAAACAACTCAAGAGCCTCGGACTGAGAAGAGGCCTCACCAAAGACTGGAAGCTGTCAGATTCTCAACGGAGCGGCTGCTGAGGAACTCTGTCACCTGCGTTTGCATCATAAAATGATGCAGGTTCTAAGGACGTCAGTACATTTAATTTACGGTATGTAAGATGGCCAAAATATTTAATAGGGATATCATAATGCATCTCAAAAGACATAATCATAATTCATAAGTGAAATAACAATAATCATAAGACTTGCATGCTGAGAATAACATGCTGAAAACTGATAAGTAAAACTTAATTTCTTAGCTTGGGGAGTTTCTCTAACCGAAAACCATAACTATGAGCTTTGTGGTGATACAACGTCTTGCCCACGCTGCCAGAGCCGTCCCGTACTTTGCCGAGGTAGGGGACGAAGAACTAGGGGAGTGAATACATCCCAAAACTAGGTCATCTCAGTGGCTAATAAGGAAGGTATTGTAGTACAATCATATCCTATGTTGGCTACATAGTTTATGAGTTTGAATAATTTATTCTACTCTCACTCATATGGTGCTCAATACTACTCCCAGAATACTTTATATAGCTCATACTTAATAGATCATAAATTCCTGAAATCTGACTTTCTTGGGGACTTAGCCCAGCTTACTACTTAGATTTCTCAACCGAAATCTTTAACATTGCTGAACTAGTATCTTTCATATACTTACAAACATACTAGATTTCTAAACTAAAGTACCAAGAAACCTTCAAGAAAATCATTCTTTAACATATAATATATTCAGCAAAAATGCAAGAATGATTCAAGAAAAGCATTCTTTAACTTGTTTCAAACTAATCTTTTCTTTTCTTGAGATAATATCAAGACTTTTCAAGAAACTTACAAAAATAATTCTTGTTCAAGAATGAACATAAACTTGATAACAATTCTTTAAAATGGATGACATAGAGACTAAAGATAATAATTTTCATCAAGAATCTATGGAATTTGTATTGAAAATTAACATACTCACAAAGTTTACGGGAAACTTAATCTCAATTTAGACTTGAAGATTCATGGGTGAAAACTAGTTTCAATCTCTAAAAATATTAGCAAAACAATAACTTTTGGGTGACCTTACATACCCTGGAAGGAATTTCTTGAAGAGTTGGAGAATTTCCTAAGCCCTACTATCGTTTCTTGAGTTCTTGAGCGTACGTTCTTGAAAGGGTTTGCTTGTTTGAGAGAATTAATTGAAGAAATAAATGTTTTAGAGACTAAATACGACTTAAGAATGGATTAGTTTAGGATATGGGGTGTGAGAAAAGTCAATTTTACCCCTTCCCATTAAACGAAAAAAACTACATAGAAATTATACTAGTGCGCGATGCGCACTAGTGTTAAATTTCACTTTTTCACAAATTCTCATTTTCGTCAATATTCGAAAAAAATAAAGTGTGGTGTTACGCCGAAAATAGCCGGCTTTAAAAAGAAAATTAAAAAAATCAGTTTAAAAAACCCAATTATTTTGAGAAAAACTAATTTTTTAAATTTTAAAGGAAACAGAGTCGTCACCTAAATTTACGGATAATTAGGAAACCAATAAAATATTTAAAAAGATCTAACAGAAAAAATCTTTTAAAATTCAGAGAAAAAAGGTCGAGTTCACATTTCCACTTCGAGAAGGTTTTACGCACTCGAAATGTCTGCTAAATGCAGTTATCCGGCGATTAAGTTGTTTGACTAACTTTGATTTGAAAAATGTTGACTGACT
>JAABOM020000101.1:1997680-2008689 GCA_011800125.2 Solanum clarkiae
TGATAGGTTGAGAGTCAAGCCTCACCTCCGAGTTTGCCTCAGCTCTCTCGACGCTGAATTTGCATTCCAAGTATTCAATCTTGGTCCTGCTTAATCCACTACCTACATTTTTAATATTTAAATCTAGTTGATTTTGTATAATCTATTCAATAAATATTTCTTTAAAAACATGTAAAGAAAGAAAGAATTTCAAGAAAATTTGCTCTGTATTTTGTGCATGTGTAATAAATTCTGAACTATATTCTCAGGATGAAGTTAAATTATTCATAGTTCTTTCTTGATGGAGTTTTCTTTCCCCGCTTGATCTAGATTTTTCTTTCCTTTCTTTGTTGCTTTGTTTCTCTTTCAAGCAGAGCGGAGACACAACAACAAAAAGAGTAAAAGAGTGGGAAATGGGGGAACCAAAAGCGTTGGCTCCAAATTCGCAAACTTAAGTGTATGAATATTCTACCTAATAGTTTTTATATTTCATTTCCTTCTCTTTTTTAAACCCCTCTCTCTCTCTCTCTCTCTCTCTCTCTCTCTCTCTCTCTCTTTTAATAATCGAAAAATCTGTCCACGGCCCACCCTTTGGACCAACCACAGCCTTCTAAACTCGGTGGATAATGGGTCCGTCCCTCTACCCTTCTCCACTTAAATACCAGGCTTCGCTTTGCGTGGTGTGGGGCTCAAACCTATGACCTCAGCCACAAATCCTCCACCTTTTGCCACTTGAGCTAGGCCTCGAGCTGATTTTTTGGATAATGTGAACTAAAGAGTAAGAAGTAGAGGAATATATAAATAAATAAATAAATAAATAAGATCGGAATTCATACACTCTTAACTTTTATAACACGTCATATACAACTAAAATCCATAGGGTGAGATACATATAACTAATTTCAAGTCATATTTAACAAATTAGTTTGTCTCAAAAACTTACATATTTTACAAGTTACCTTTCTTTTAATGACAAGGGAAACCTGCAGCCGCTATCCTTTCAATGCGCACAGGACAAACCCCCCACTCCTATGCAATAGCTTGCAAATCACACAAGATAGGTAACCAACACTAGGCAAGCCCAGTGCGATGAGCTCGACCTAGACGACAAACCCTTGCTTTAGCTGGCAAGGGTTTTGAACTTGAGACCTCCAACATGAAAGCCTCAAGCTCAAACCACTCGGCACTCTGAAGGATTTTTACAAGTTATTGCCTTTTAAACTTACAGTTTTTAGAATCTATTGGCCATAAAATAATACAAGTAGATTTTATTTCAGTGAAAATCTTCTCTAGTATGTTGAAAAATCATATCAGCACAATCCAAGTAATCAACAACAACATACTAGTGAGATCCTACAAGTGGGGTCTGGACAAGCAATCCAATAGGAATATCATATTTGCATTATTAAACTAACGAGATGCTAAACTTAACTACAAGACTAATTTAATCTAGCATGAATCTAATAAGGAAATTCCAAATGTTGAAGTTAAAAGGATAGTAATGTAATAACTACTACTCCCCCCATTCTATTTTACGTGGCACACTTTGATTAGGCATGGAGTTTAAGGAAAAAAGGAAGACTTTTGACACTTATGGTCTAAAACAATTCTAAGATATTTGTGTGATTGAGAATCATTTCATTAAGGGTAAAAAGAGAATTTTAAAGTTAAATTATTTCCAATTATAGTAAGATGATATTCTGTTTGAGACAGACTAAAAAGGAAAGGATCCCACATAAAATAGGACAGAAAGAGTATTACAGAATGAAAAAAAAAAGTAGGAGCAAATTGCGATATACCAAAACTATTAGTACTATCTTATAAATACTTTTTTTTAAAAAAAAAAAAGAACCAATAATGCTAATAAAACACAAAACTCTATAGGAAATCTCTAGAGTCTGAAATTGCTCCTTGTAGCAACTAAGCATAATTAATAAGCTTAGGAATGAATTTCAATCAGTTCACGAAAGATTGTATTCATCAAAATGAATTAGCTTGTGAAATCCTTGAATATATTCACCAAAATTGCCGTTGAATTAATTCATCATTGATTACATTAACGGGTTCCCTATTAAAACAAATATAAAAGGAAGTAGGGGAAGTAGTTCGTGAATGAAGCACCCAAGTAGCAACCTGTTTATACTGTGAACACCATAGAGCTTCTTTGACCGTGGTTACTGTTTGAGTTACTTGGGATCTATCATATTTTTATTTTAGTGAAAGAAGAATCTGGCATATCACACAAATATCTTAGCTTGGGACTTATCCAAAGCTTCCCTCATTCTAGTTTGGAGCCTATGAGGCTATGAAAATTCATAGGATAGAGGAGGTGAATTGTTTTGACATTCATTTGAAGAATATCAATCCCAACAATTCAATTTTGTAACTGACACAAAACCAGAAGACACATTTTTTTAGTTTCTTAGAAAAAAGCAAACGGGCATGAGACTATCAGATAGTGTGTGTTTAATTTCTTTTTATGAGTTAGAGTGTTAATTCGGTTATGCATGTAAAAGATTTGGGAGTCATGGATGTTATTAAGGTTATTAATTAGTTACTAAAAATAGAAGTTATAGAGATCAAGACATGTGAGTTATATAGAATGATTTTTTAGAAATTGTTAATACTATTGAGTAATTATTTTAAGAGGTGACTTTTCAATTATTTTTTAAAATAGCACACAGGTGAGAAAAATATAGAAGAAGTCAAAAAATTGAGAAAAAAGATAAATGCAATTGGAGGCAATAGAGAAGTGTCACATCACTTTGTTTATGTTTAGCTTTATATTTTTAAAAAGATAAATGTAATTGGAGGAGGTGTTACATCACTTTGTCTATGTTTAGCTTTATATTATATACAGATTTGTAGAGGGCATAATTTAGTGAGGTAAAAGTGTGATTCATTCCATTATCCCTTTAATAGTTAGAGGAACCTTTGAGTAAAAATGGATGCGTGTCCACATGTTAGGTGTGAACAATGACAGTTGTATAGTGTATACCATAGTCATAAGCTAGAAACAAATAAGTGGGCATGAAAGTGGTGAGCTATGACAATGGTTAAAGAGACTAACATAGCAAAGTTAAGAAATGACGGAGCATGCTGTGATATTGTTAGAAATGCATTTTGCAAATTGTGGCAATGTAAGTGGCTCGAACTCGGGAGCTGGTGCATGATACTGGTATGGATCTAGAGATTGGATCCTTTATGATCTTTGGGGATATGGATCCATGTATGGATATGGGTGCAAGGATTCGATGCAAATATCTAAAAATGGAGTCATGAAACCTAAAATTATGAGATCTTATGTGGATTTCTTGAGAAAAAAATATTGATCAAAAGAAAAATTCTGGAAGTACATAAAAGAGAAGGGAGCAACAACAGAAATATATATATAACAACGTATGTCATTTTCTTCGATTTCAGCTTGGTTCTTGTTTTGATTACAGATATTATTGGATTTGTCCAAAATTTCTCCTCAAATCTAGTTAGGGGTACCCAAAACCTGTTGACCAAATCAGTTACGGATCCCACACCCACAACCAAGTCGTGTTGACATGGGTGCAACACCGAAAGTGAAAAGTCTGAGCAACTTAGGTGGCAATCTTGTCAGAAATTTACCATAAGAGGGATAAATAGCCCAAATCTGAACTCCCTACTTGATCAATTTTAAGGAAATACTAGTCCTTACACATACTGGGCAGATAATCTACAACAATTCCAAAACAAAAGCACTCATAGAATCCAAACCCATCAGAGGAAATATGCAGAAAACCCAAATGTCTAGTCCTTTTTCCTTATCACGACTGAATTTCCCGTCTTTAGCCAATATCAACAGAGATCAACCAAATCTTTGATTAAGATTCAAATTACAAAGCTAGAATTCGTGTTCAGAACTAAATTATTAACTAAACGTAGAAGGGACGAAACTCAAAATAGAGCACATATACCTTCCATTTGTTTTTGGTCTCAGAACTACCCCATCCAACTATTGGATCACATATACCCTCCCTTTTAACGGAATGCCACTTCTCACTATGTGGTATTCGACATGTAAAAAAGATGTAAAAAAGATTCCACGTGGCTAAGCAGACAAATGTGGATTAACCACCAACCCATTAACTACCCCGACTTCCCCCACCATTTAGAACCCTAATTTCAGTTCTATTCCCATTTCGTCAAAAAGCTTTTTTCCCCACTAAATTTTAAAGCAATGTCAGAATGCTCAATCCCAGTGTAGATCCATCATAATGATATTCGAAGATGGGAAAAAAAGTCTAGAATGCTCAATTCCGATATAGATGCATCATAATGATATTCGAAGATGGGAAAAAAAAATCAAGCCCAAGCTTCCAAATTTTGTATGGATGAAAAAGGAACAGAATAACGAAAACAACAGTATAAAGATTGATTTTACTTAAGACAAACTGAACATACTGGACTATAGCGGACAAATAATTGTTGGAGCTATTTGACAGACTAGATAAGGAGTACTACACTTCTGTCCCAAATTAATTGGTCTTGAGTGTTGACAGACTGCATATTGTCGTTTTTATCTATTGTATTTCACAAAAAGCTGTACTGGTTTCCTGATACTATAACTCGATAATGAAATGAAGGACAGAGAACACAATGCCTTAACGAGAACAACGGAGCAGCCAACTGACATATCCTCAAAAGTAGCACTATCAAGTCACTCTCAGGGTGGTGGGATTAGCAAGAAAAATCGTGAATTGATAAAACATTCTGACATCACTTCAAAATATAGTGGGGAAGAAATCTTTTTGAAGAAATTGGGGAAGAAATGAAATTTGGGTTTTAAATGGTAGAGGAAGTTGGGGAATTTGGTCGGTGGGTGGTTATACGCATTTGTGTCCTTAGGTGGACAGCCATGTGACACTTTTTTACACTTCGAACGCGAGTTGTGGCAGTCTGTTAAAAGGATCAGTATGTGTGATCCAATATTTAGACAGGATGGGAGGGGTAGCCTTGAGCTCAAAAACAAACCAAGGGATTATGTGCTCTATTTCGAATGTTTCAAGAGTAGTTATCACTCTTTTCCGCTAACTAAATAATCTTTTGAAATACAGCACTTCACCCCCAGAAACTATACCTCATTAGATGTGTATAGTTGCTTCTGCCTTTCGAACGGATCTAGAACCTTAGCTTTACAAGCAAAACACAACATATATCTTCCCTAAAGATTCACCCTTAAAACCTCTAACAATAATACAATGCACAGGTATAAAAGCATTCCTAGTCAATGTTCCAACAACAACAATATACTCCATGTAATCCCACAAGTGGAATCTGTGGATATAGGCAGACCTTACCTCTGCCTTTGTGGGTAGGGAGGATGTTTCCGCTACACCCTCGGCTCAAGGAAAGTGTAATCATCATTACCCAGTGACCTTAAATTATACGTTCTTTGATTAAAATTCAATCTTTCACAATAAAATAAACTAAAAATGCCTCGAAAATCAACATATAATACACTCTTAACAATGCCTCGAAAATCAACATATAATACACTCTTAACCAACTCATTTAGAAAATACTGATCCTTGAAGAAAAATTCAATCTTTCACCATCATCCAAATAAACATACCACTGAATCTGCAGAAGGGTATGCATAACTGATCGCATTTCCTCTACTTTTCTTCGATTCACTTTTCGAACTCGAAGCATTCTTCGAGCTGCTAACAGCTGCATTACGATTCCTTGAATTACCATTTTCACTCTTCACTTCTCTCCTCCCTAAATTCCCAAAATCAAAATAGATAAACAAATAAACAAACAATTTCACTATAAATACACATATATACACAAATGATTCAGAACAAACCTCTTGAAGGAGGAGAACTGAAATCTCCCCAATCAGATAAGACTCCGCCTTCAACGAACAAGCCCCGACCCGAATAAGTCGGGTTCCTGGGCTTCCAGGTTTTAGGTTTATTAGATCTTTTTCTGTTATTTCCTCCCATTTCTTTGAGCTTCTAGTACGCCGGCGTGTACGGTGGCGAAACGCCGTGGACGGCGGAGAGAGATCGGAGGTGAGATTTTTTGATCGAATATTATAAAGGGAAAAAGGGTAAAACGGTGAAGAGGTTGGATTCAGTGTTGTGAGGTGTATGCTTTTTTATGGTGAGTTTGAGCTTAAAATGTTGTACGTTTTGAGGTACAAGTGGTTTATTACGTGGGGTTGAAAGTTGTATAAATGTTAGTTGTGGGTGTAATGTTTAAATATAGAAAGAATTAAGAATCTACTTCAAGATATGCTAACTTGCCTTCAAGGAAGCATAAAATTAAAGAATATTTGAAGCTAAAATAAAAGGAAAGGAAAAGAAGAAATCATAGGAATTTGATTTTTTGCAATTGATATCCTATGCCTACGTTCGAGTTCGACTTTTCTAATTTACGTTGCATAAGATTCGTTGAAGGAGAAGATGTTCCTTGAATTAATATTTAGTTCAGTCATTTTATCCAAGAGAAAGTTAACTTGAGCAGAATTCACGAAGGACGCTTTAAAATTCCACAAGCGTCATAATTCTAATTCATTGAGGACTCCTTCGGCATAACTTTGTTTTACACGCTCTCCATATTAAAAAAGTCATCTCGACAGACAAATCTTTGACTCAAATATTAGAGAAATATTCATGTCTTTATTGTTCATTTCTAACCAGCTCTCACGTAGTTAGAATTGTGAATCTACCATTTTCAGTGAACTTCCATTAGAATTTATCTCAACCTTTCTCAACTTGAACCACTCTAATCTTGTCAATGATATGAGTAACAACCTCAATAGGTAGCAATTGATTCAATATAAAAACATTCTAACTATCTTCTAATATCAATGACTTAACATCATCCACTCCTTCTTGATAACATGATTGATAGGTAATATACAACACAAAGCACCTAATTGAGCTCCATTATTATACCATGTGTTAGCACTGTCATTTCTTGGTTCCTATACTTTCTAATCAAACTATTTTCTTGTTTGTATCATGTATTTTCATGTTTGTGAGCCACCTTTCCATTAAATAAATTGTGGTATGTGCCTCTTACAATATTTTATTCACTTGTAATTAGTTCATAGTGATTTTTTGATCCTGAAATTTCATCATGACTTTGCAAAAAGGACTTTAGATACATCAAACAAAGATCCAAAGCCTAATCCACCTTTATTTTTGGGACAACAAATATCTGATCATGCTATCTAGTGTCTATTTTTTCTTTCCTCCTTAAAATTTCATAAGAATCTTGCAAAAGGTATATGTAGATCATGAATAACAAATTTGGAAGGGGCAATAGTGGATAAAAGATGTATTCAAAATATTTTGAAGTACATTATTATTTTTTAGAAGAGGGCCTTTCGGAAACAACCTCTCCACCTCTATGAGATAGTGATAAGGTCTTTGTACATTTTACCCTCCTCAGATCCCAAATACCATATCTCATACTCTACTTATGGGATTTTACTAAGTATGTTGTTGTTATTGTATTTAGAAGAACTATTAATCCTTGTTAATTTTCTAATTAGACTGAATCTCATACTCCTTAGAGTTTGCATCATCAACTATAGAATTTTCTTTTCAACAAAACAGAAAATGATGGTATCATCAACATAAGCTAAATAATTAATACTACCACTTTATTTAAGCATCTCAAATCCCTTAAACTCATTATGCAGACTTTTAATTAAGTTTTTATTTATCTCATTGTAATTTTGATTGATGAACAAGCGAGGCTTGTTCTGATATTTAAACACCTTTATTAAAATTAATAAATTGATGATTCAAGTTATCTTAACTACAAATAAAAGCACTATTAATCCTTCTAATGAGGTGAGATACATGAGATTTTTTTTATTATTATTTATTTTTTAAAATCAACGAAAATCGTAAAAGGACTGTGATAAGTAAGAAGTACAAATTTAAAATTAATGAAGGCAAGAAGAAATTGAAGAAAAGTCACTAGCTTTCTAAACTATTTGACGACTCACTTAAAAATCTTCTTCCTTATTAAGAGAACTTATTTCTAAATCACGTTTTGCAAGTTAAAATCATACTAAATTTTTTCACAATAACATACTAAGCTAATATAATTATCTAGTTTTATTATTTATACAAAGATCTTATTTCCCCCTCCTCCAACCTTTTTGTTGTCGCTATTATTATGGCTACTTTTGCTGCTATCACTTATTTTGATCCAATTAACTTTAGTCCATATAATATAATTCGTTCATTTATTAACTTAATACATTCTAATACATTTAAAATTCAATTCAAGCCACGTATTTGATATTCTTAATTAAATACTCATAATCCTTCAACATCCAAAAGCCAAATAGGCATGCCAAATCATCAAAAATGCTAAGACAACTATGTCATGTCACCTCCAAATAAAAATCAACTTTGATCACCAAAACTTAAAAGATTTATTTTGCTAAAATCCATAAAACTCAATAAATTATTTTTTCTTGAATAGATAAATTATTTGGCAACAAAAAATAAATTGTAACTTGAATAGCTCTGAGTCATGACCTTTAGAGACACGTCTAAAATCTAAAATTTTCAAGAAACACAAAGAAAATGTTTCTTTTTTTTTTTTATTTTGTCCTTTTTCCTTCCATTAAAAAATAATATTGATAGTTAGGTCTATTAGGTATGACGACAATAAAGGGAAATTTCCAATATTTCTGGAATATTTGTTACAAAATTTTCTTGGATCTTTTCTCTTGATAGCAAGTTAAGTCCTATACGTTTTTCCTTTTACAATCTTAAAATTGGAGGTGCACATAATTAAATATCAATTACTATGTAATCATTACATCAGCCTGACTCCTATATTTAAAAACATAGCGCGACTGTTTTCGAATGACCCATGATGAGCGTCAAGAGTTTCATTGACTAACTGCTACTTCACAATTGAAAGAAGCACAGACAGTTTAAAGAACGATTTTGTTTTATTCCATCACACTCCAAAACCAAAAAATAGTAAATCTTTGGCTCCATCAATTACTATGTAATTATGATTTCAAATGCACACAATATATGTACCTTTGTTGGGAAAATAAAAATATCTAGCAACCTTTGTGTTAATGTAGATATAAAGTTTCAGACTAATCAATTAAATATTAATTAATACGTAATCGATTGAACGCTACTTAAAAATAACTTTTTTACTCCAAAATGACCGGTTTCAAATCCACACAATATATGTAAATTTGTTGGAAAAATAAAAATGTTTAGAAACTTTTTTTCTTTTTATAGGTATAAAGCTTTAGACAAATCAATTAAATATTAATTAATACATAATCGATCAAACAATACTCGAAAATGATTCTTTTACTCCAAAACAAACGGTTCCAAATGCACACAATATACGTACCTTTGTTGTTCTCTTCTCGATTGATGATAGTCAAATATAAGGACATCATCCTTGTTTGTAGGTATTTTTGTATTTATTATGTTATTGTTTTCACGAAAAATATTTAAAATTGTTCATTAATAATTACGATCAAATTTATCTCGCCATTATAAAAATTGGCATAGACTTGGTTCTAAATAATAAATTAAAAATGTTTTGCTTTTTTGCCTAACTTAAAACAATTTTGAATGTTTAGCCGACTTTTTAATGTCCTTTAAATACACAATTTTTAGATCTTTTAAATATATTTAACTACTACACAAATGTTTTGAATTTTTAATGTAATTATATGATGACCAGTTTTTTCTTAAATTAGAAGTTAACTTTGCGTACATTTTTTATATATCCCTTTTTCATCTAAGTTACAATAATTTTTTTGTAAAGAAAATCTTACCAATCAAATGAACACCAAAATTTGAAACAAAAGGACATACTTATTTGAGATGGCAATGTTATTTTATTTTTTTAATATAGCTTTGGCTAGAAATTATTCCTATGTTTCCAAAATAAATATTGTCGTTTTCCCTTTGATGATTAAGTTGTAATTTTTTCTCATGTCATTTGGTCAAAATTCAGATAATATAAATCTGAAAAGCAAAAACCAACAGATAATTTGGCACGAAACTAGAGATTAGGGAGTAACAAATTAAGAAAATGACCTTTTATATTACATTATTGAGATTTTTCGAGTAAGAAAAGTCATGGACTTCTTTTTTAAAAAAAACAAAATTGTTTGAATTTTTTTTTTCTAATAATCAAACATTACAAAATGAGTGGCAAATATTTTTTGAAAAATATTATCACGTTATGGTACACATGGTCTGCAATAAATATCAATTCCAAAGGTGGTCCATTTTGCACTTTTTTGGACAAATTATGAAGAGCTGCCTAACAAAATAGATATTGCTATTATTTTTTGTGTCTTAGTTTTGCATGTGATTTTTTATTTTTTATTTCATGTTGTTTTATAATGTTTTCGATTGATGGTCTTTATTAACCAACACATTTCTATATAGTTGTATTACATATTAAAAAAATTCAAAAGTTGAACAAAAATCAAATATAGCCTCAACGGAAGCTGAAATTGACACATTCAAGTAATTAAACGTTTCACAATTAGAACAATAATATGTTTAGTGGAATTTCACAAGTGAAATTTAGGAAGATAGAATGTACGCAGACCTTACTACTACCTCATAGAGGTAGAGAGGTTGTTTCCTGGGAACCCTCGTCACAATTATGTGTTCTAGCATCATTATATGTGTTCTAGCATCATTATATGTGTTCTAGCATAGACGTATGTGTTATCTATTATTCATGTAAGCAATACGATCCTTATACGCTTCCATTGCTCATATATCTATTATTCATGTAAGCAGTACGATCCTTATACACTTCCATTGCTCATATGGTTTTCCAACAATTCAAGTATCGGATGCTTGATAGTTAATTAAGAGTCAAGTTATTCATGTATAAAATAAATATAACATTTCATTTGCAATTTTAGAAATTTACCAATTTATATTATATTAAAAACGTGAAGATCCTTAATAATGTTGTTTGAACTCTTTATTTTTCATTAAAAGACTACGTTTTAGATA
>JAABOM020000101.1:2023275-2044769 GCA_011800125.2 Solanum clarkiae
CGCAGACAGTTTAAAGAGTCATTTTGCTTTATTCCATCATACTTCAAAGCCAAAAAATAGTCAATATTTGGCTCCATCCGAGATTGATGGAAAAATGACATGCAATATTAATGAAGGAAAACATAGCTATCGACTTGATTATAGTATAGAGGACATGTATTCTGTTATATACTTTTGAATAGGATGACACAATTTTACCAAACCTGGCCCAAACAACTAAAACAATCGTTAATTAAATTACGTGGATAAATAAATATATATTAATTAATTAGTTAATATAGCTATAATTACGGCTCATGGCAAATATCTAACTGTAATTAAAATTTGAGTTTTGTATAATTTGTGTGATTTATACAAAAGTTGTGCATGATTATATAAAAGTACGCGCGAATCAAGTTATATAGTGAAATATACAAACATTGTGAATTGTATAGAGAATTATACAAACGTTGTGTATAAAATTGTATAGCGAAATATATAAACGCGATACAGAAACTGTGAATTGTATAGAAAATTATATAAATATATACAAATGTTGCGCGAATTATACAAATGTTGCTAATAACTACTCTAACTGTAACTATGAAGCATAATTAAGATATTTTTGAATAACTATATGCGAAAATTCCTAGTAAACCTATCCTAATACCAATTCAATATTATCCTGGCCCAAACTAAAACAAAATTGGAGGCCCAAAACTATCAGTAGTACACAATTAGTATAGGTATTCAACATTAAAAAAATTCTATATTCATGGAATCCATTGACGTTGAAGAATCAATGAATGAGCTACGATCAGCGGTGAAATGTCATTTGAGTGATCATTCAAGCACGAGTATTTTCATTAAGAAAATGTTTTTAGTTTTGAGAAAGACTCAAATTTAGGAAATCATGCAAAGCAGACAATATCACAGTATTTTTGAATTATTTGAACGCGATAATTGATAATTTGTGTGACAAAAATATACCACCTAAACTCAAATTACAGAGTGGTGGTTAGACAGTTGTTGCTGTATGAGGTGAAGTATTGACCAATTAAAATTAGACCATTGTTGTTGTATGGGATGAAGTATTGACCAATTAAAAATGCACATGTTCAGAAGATGCATGTCGTAGAGATGAGGATGAGATGGATGTGTGGCTACACCACGAGTGACAAAGTTAGAAATGAGATCATTCGGGAGAAGCTAGAGGTGGCCCCGGTGGCCGAAAAGATGAGGGAAGCGAGATTGCGATGGTTTGGACATGTGCAGAGTAGGAGTAACGATGCTCCTGTTAGGAGATGCGAGAGGTTGGTTTTGGGAGCTACACGGAGGGGTAGAAGTAAACCGAAGAAGTACTGGGGGAGGTGATTAGACAAGATATGGCGGAACTCAATCTCACCGAGGACATGACCTTAGATGGAAAGAAGTGAAGGTCGCAAATTAGGGTAGCAGGTTGATTTATAGGGTTAGGGGATGCATGACCTTGGGTAGGTTTAGGTGGAGGACGTGTTTCTTATCATGTGATCTCATTATCTATCATATTATATGTTAGTTTTATCATATTTACATGTTGTCACGTGCTATTCATTATTAGTCGCTCTTTTGGTTCCCTTCCCTTCCCTCTTTGTCATATCTAGTTCTTTCTGCTTATGATTTTTGAGATGAGGGTTCCCAAAAAATAGTATCTCTACTTCTGAGGTAGTGGTAAGGCCTGCGTACATTCTACCCTCCACAGACTCCACTTGTAGAATTTCACTGAATGTTGTTGGTGTTGTTTATTATTGATAATTGGTAATTTGATAAGACAATATAGAGATGGGAAGTAATAGTGTGGGGGCATGACTAGTTCGTTGCCCGTCAATATATGAAAATACATCATTTTATAACTATCTTTACTCGTATAGCTTGGAGACACACCCAAAAGAAGGCTTTAGTGATGATAAATATTTGAATGAAAGTTACATTCTAGCAAATATTTTTATAAATAAATAGATATGTACATTTAAATATACAATTTTTATAATATGGTTAGTTGTCATCAAATTTTTATAACAATTATTCTGCAATAGAATTACCTCCTTTTTGAAAAAGAAAAAGCCAGCATCTTTGGACCAGCTGTATACAGAATTTTTGCTTTCCAACAAATTTAGCTTTATATTATATTATTATAAAGTTTAAAATAAAGAAAATCAACCATACAGATTCTTTTCTTCAAAATAACATTTCCCACGTTAAGAATAAAATACTAACAATATTCTAATTCATATGGTGCATTTTTTGAAAAAGAATTGTCCAAGAAAAAGAATATTATCTTTTTATATTTTAAATTAGATTTGCTGTGATGATTTAGATGTAAAAAATGTCGATTTCACATATTCAGATTCAAATCTCAAAAATATTTTTATCTATTGAAGCTAGAAGTGGATTTAGAGTGCGACGTTGATTCATCTAAACCTTATAAACAGAGCATAAACCTCAAGTATTCTCTGATTCAAGACTTGACAAACAGAATTACTCGATACTTATACTAATATAAAAAAGTAATGTAATTAGTTGATGTGTGCACAAATTAATCTAAATACTATAATAATAAAATAAATAAAATAGCATCTTAATTGGGAGTTCCGGAAATAGTCACACTATGTTGTTAGGCTGCATATATCCTACCTTCTTTATTCCGTAATGGACGAAAGCCTTTGAGACACTGGGATAATGTTGTTGTAGCATCTTAATTGGGAGCCAATGTTAGGCTAACTTCCACATAAAGTTGGCCAATTAGACCTCAAAGTTTGACCAAAATAAAAATGAAAAGAATTCCACATATTGGACAACTCATTAGTCTAGAATTTTCTTGAATTATTTCATGTACTATTAACATATATTAAAAGGAAAATATACATCTCCATATCATAATGTTCCACTTTATAATTTTCCATACATATATATATATATATATAACAACTTATATATGAGAGGGTATGACATGTTCTTTAGATATATATGAATACCTTCGATAATAAATTTTGCAGATGAAGAAAATTTATAGAGAAACACTTTTTTGGGTTATTACAGTTCTTATTTCTCATTTTTGGACCTTTGATTTGTCATATGATTATTCGATTAACAATTATTATCTCAGAAAGTCAACTTTAATATTAAACAAAAAAAGTGACTTAATGAGGTAATAATTATTAACCCACCCCTTTTTAATGTTTTGCTTCTACTGGAAATATTGTCACCTACAAGAGCAATTATATTCTTTTATTTTCCATATCTCTTCTTCTTTTATATACTTGATATTGATAATGATAGCGAAGCCCCGACTAATCTAAATTCATATTATATAAATATTTGTGGGATATTAATTCGGTCAAAAATTCTGTATGTTTTACGAATATCTTTCATCATCACAAAAATATTGTATGACAAGTATTTCTTTAGGAATTTTTAGTAACTATCAAAAGTCTAAAAGAAAGGATTTTATTTAACAAACATAAATTACAATCGATTTCATTTATTATATCTAGAACAAAAAACATTTTACATTATTATATACATAAAAATAACGTACTCTCTCTTCCTGATTTAATTGAAGAACTGATATAATATAATATTCCTAAATAAAAGGATTTCAATTACTTGGTTATATTCTTATTAGTGTTAATAATAACTTCCATAGAAAATAGGAAATAAGTTGGAATTAGCCTATATCGAGCTATATAAATAAGATTTGATTGAACCAAACAAAATTATTATATTGGACTAGAAATCGAACAAAGCCACGATTTAGAAACACACTTGAACGGTAATAGAGATTTCACGTGTAAATTTGAAAGAATAATTGTAGTGATTTCATTGGTGTTAAAGCATTATGAGGACCTTTTGTCCAGAAGGATTAAAGTAGTACATGAGCTAAGTTCAGAATGTTGTGAGACAATCCGATCCATGTCCACCGTGGACGTTAAAGCATTATGATTTTTTTCCTAGTATGAGACTAGGTTCAGAATGTTGTGAGATAATTTGATCCATATCCACTGTGGGCGTTAAAACATCATGAGGACTTTTTCCTAGTACGAGAGAGCCAAGAAGATCTAAAGCATTACATGAACTAGGTTCATAACGTTGTGAGACAATTTGAACCATATCCACTGTGGGCATTAAAGCAGTACAAGAGATAAGTTCAGAATGTTATGAGACAATTCGATCCATATCTACTGTGGATATAAAGTATTATGAGGACCTTTTGCTAATACGAGAGGGCCAAGAAGGATTAAAGCAGTACATGAGCTAGATTCAGAATGTTCTGAAACAAATTGGTCCATATTTACTGCAGGCATTAATGCATTATGAGGACCTTTCCCTTGTAAGAGAGGGTTAGGAAGGGGCCATTTACCTGTGGAATCCTTCCGGTCGATAAATGTAGAGACCATCTGATAGTAATTTACAACACCTACGAAATCGACCAATAATTTGTTCCAATTGAACATCTGAACTCATGATAAACCATTTTTAGGGGGGGTTGATTTATTATGGCATTTAAAAAGTTCCCAGGGGACAACACCAGAAATTTCATAAAGGGTGTTCAAAATTTCAATACACTACTTTCTATTGAAGGGTGACCAACCTTTGGTCTGCGTGGCTTCGCCGCTCATTGTTCCCGAAGGGCAGAGGGTACATAGACCTTATCTCTGAGACCCCAAAGATGAGGTAGAAAGGCTGTTTCCGATAAACTCTCAGCTCAAGATAAAAATAGAATGCAAAAGATGTAATCGAAGTACAAGCATGAATAGATAGTTCGCGGAAGGTATTTACATATGCACCTCTTGTACTTGTTTTTGTTCCCTTAAAACAGGAATTGCTCCAAAGTCATTCCTCTGAACTGCTTAAATCCGCCTGCTAGATTGATCATTCTCTTGTTTGGCGCGAATTCATCTGCAATTGTTTTTTGGACAAGCTACTCGTCAGCAAAATGAACGTATTATTGCATACCCGAGTTCTTTTGTGAATCTCATTTCTCAGATTTAATCATTAAGTTGTACAGACAGTCCTGAGAGTGAAGAGTTGCTAAGTAAATTTTCCCGTTAAACTATCAAACGACAGATGATAGTACAAACACGTTGTTTCTTATTTTTCAACTAAAAGTTAAAGCATAAAAGAAAGAGATCATGAGGGAGAACGAACCTCAACTTCACCTCGTACTACAGCTTCCTCCACTGTCTCACACTCTGCTGCGTCATCAATTGTTCCGTGACCTCCCTGTCATAACAAGAGAGATAGTTAACAGATATTGCCTCTGATATATTAAGAAGTTTTGAACCCATGGATCAGTAGTATATTACCTATATTTGCAAGAAAGAGCAGCAAAGTTTCTGAAGAGACTGGTCACTGTCACGGAGTCATGGTGTTCACATGTCTTGTTACTCCTTGTCCCAATCTATGTTTCTCAAACTCATCAAAAAAGTCGAGGGGTGCAGCAACAATTTTGAAGAGTCCGAGCTATATAGGTCCCAACACTACGTTCTGTTGGTTCATCATTATTTTCCTCCTCGTCCCAATGCAAGGCCTCAAGTTGTAGGTCATCTTTATACAACAAACGAATTCCATACTCTACCTTTTGGCCAAAACAAAACCTAATAAGCCCATAGTCATTTGGTGTTTTTCCATTTGCCTTAGATGTATCCCATAAGCGAGCAAGAGGTACCAAGCATAAATGAATAGCAGGTCTTGCACTACCTTTCGAAAGGTAAAAAAATTCAAGCTTCCAGGTCATCCAAGACATCCCGTCATCACATAAGGGAATCAAGTGAGCTGTGATGCCCATACTTCCTCTGCTAGAGTAACATACAGCAAATCCCAAGAAGTTCTCAGGTAAGTACCAATTTTCAGGCAAACTGACTGATACACTTTCATCCGTTCCCTGATGGTGGAACCAACTTGTGACATTCCTTGGGATACTCGGGCTTTGCTGCGAGGAACAATGCTTTTTCCCATCATCCACAATGCTAAACACTCTTTGTGATGAGGAAACGATTTCCTGAGACAAGGAATTTGGAATGCTTAGATCCCTCATCAAACTGTTTAGCATGTGAATCTCCGACTCCACTATCGTGCTCCCAAGGATTTCTGGAAAATTTTCTAAACTAGAGCAACCCCATAGCGACAAGAACTGCAGAGAATCAATGCACACACCTGGAAACCTCTTAAGCTGTACACAATTAGCCAATATTAATGTATGGAGCTTTTTGAGAAATCCTACGGACGGATCAACCTCTTCAAGACTTTTACAATAGAACAGATTCAAAGTCTCCAAATTCTGCATCTCCACAAAACTTGGCAACCTTTTAAGCCTCTCGCAATACGATAAGTCCAAGGATTGAAGAGCACCAAGCTGTGCTATGCTACGAGGCAAATGTTTAAAGTTATTTCCCCAAAGATTCAGCATTTTCAAAGAGGATAAGCATCCAATGTCTTCAGGAAGTCCTCCATCAATTAGATTGCAGTAACCCAGACACAGAACATCCAATAAACGTAATCCTTCATTCACCTTAGGGAACACAAAAAAACCTCTATCTTTGAGGCCTACTTTAAATTTTTCTTGTTCAAAAGTCAAGAACTTAAGTTTATTCAAGTGGACAATGGAAGACGGAGGTTGTGAAATTAGAGTGGATTTGGCATGAAGCTCCTCCAAGTTTTCTAAATCACCTATCTCTTCTGGCAACCTTTCAAGTTTCAAGCAGTACGACACATTTAGCTTCACCAAAAATTTCAACTTACAAATGCTGCTTGGAAGAGCTACAAGGTTTTTCAAAAAGCTCAAATCTAGCTTGGTAATATAAGTTTGGTACTGAATAGATGATGGTAGTTCCCTTATCCCAGAGCGTTGCACCTTAATTTTTAACCCCGGCTTCATTCTTCCAAGGATTTCTGGAAATTTCTCTAAACTAGAGCAACCATATAGGTACAGAGATTCAAGAGATTCCACATTAACACATGGAAAACTCTTAAGGCTTTTACAACCATCCAAATCTAACTCGATGAGTTTTCTGGAACATCCTAGGGAATGGTGAACCTCTTCAAGACTCGTACACTCCACCAGATTCAAATACTCCAAATTTGGCATCCCCGTGAAATCTGGTGTTCGCATCAGGCTACCAGAGAAGCTGAGATTTAGCTTTCGTAGAGACAGAAAATGCTGTTATATTTTCATGCATGAATTTCAATCAGTAAATGAACCAAAGACACATGTAATTTTAAAGGAAAAAAATGTTGCCTGTTATCGAAGTAAATTGAATTCAGCAATTGTACCTTTATTCCAATCCACAAATGACGCAGCGAACTGTACTGGAGATCAAGATGAACAAGTCTTTTCGGTTCAAAATTTTCCGGCAATGATTCCCAAGGATATCCATGCCAATCAAACCAACACAAGCTGTTGGGCAGGTACTCAATGGAGCCATCATTTGCTAATGCAGACTGTTGATCAGGTACAAAATGACCGATGTATAATATTCTCAGCCTCTTCATCTTTTTCATGGCCTTTTTGCTAAAGCGTAGATTTTGAATACGTTCTAGCCAGATTGCTTCCATAGATTTTGTCCCCTGACAAAACAATCATTATTCTACAAAGTATAACTTCAAACATCTGTATAAAAATCTGCATGCCAGTATGACTACTTACTGTATCGTTGAGCATCGCCACTTCGAAATCTTCAACATCCCATAGTCTACTCTGTTCTCCCGAATCTTTTTGCATTTTCACCACACATCTACCCATATCTTGAATCAAGTCATGCATTTCAATCCTATTATTTTTGGAGATGAACACGAGAGATTTGTCAATCAGGACATCTACTCCGTATTCAGCTCCAAAATCACAACTCTCAAGGATTTTAACTACTGCCTTCTTTTCATATCCTCGGAAGAAACATGCCAAATCTAGAAATATCTTCTGCTCTTCAGGCTCCAATCCGTCATAACTTATCTTGAGCTTTTCAACAATTTCGGAACTAGAGCTCTTCTTTATTTGGTTTATAGCGCTTCTCCACTGAGTTAGGCTTTTCTTATGCAATAAAGAACCCCACACCTTGAGTGCTAAAGGAAGGCCTTTAGCATGAGTTACCACCTCCAACGAAAACTTCTTAAAACGCTCATCCGGAACTTCTTTTTTGAAAGCATGCCAATTGAACAACTGCATAGCTTCATGTTCAGGTAATGTTGGAACTTCATATATTGCATCATCCTTCTCTATCAAGTGTCTATTTCTCGTTGTTACAATAACTCTGCTGCCGTTACAAAACCAATCAAGATCACCCGCTAAATACTCCAAATGATCACTATGATCTATGTCATCAAGAACAATCAGCACCTTCATAAAAGAAAGACTGCGTGGAATCATTTTCTTCCCGTCATACTTATTACGGATATAATCATATTTTTCTCCTAACAGCTCAGATAGAAGGGTATTTTGCAAAGAATGCAGTTGACTCCTTTTTGCATTTTCTTTAACATCCGCAAGAAAACAAGCAGCTTGAAATTGATAACATAGAGTATCAAAGATGACTCTTGCTATTGTTGTTTTACCGACTCCACCGATTCCCCAGATCCCTACAATCCGAACATCATCTGTTTCCATCTCAAGTAGGGATTTAACTTTCTCTAAATGAACATCTATTCCTACAACATCTTGCAAAAAAGATGAAGAATAAGAAATCTTGTGTAATTTAGATGAGATGAAATCGACGATCTGATGAATATTCTCTGATTCAATCCTACATAAATAAGAAGTTGATTATGGAATAAGTGAAAAAGTCAAAGTATTAGTAAGTTAAAAGCAGTGATATGTTTTTAACTCACCCATCACGGATATCATATCCTTTTAAATTTGCAGCAGAAGTTAGGACAGTCCTCCATAGCATTCCCTTACCACCAGAATTATACTTCAATTCATATTGAGAAAATGCTTCGGCAAAGCTCTCCGTTTGGTTTCGAACATGTGATGGATCCACGTCATAGAAGATTGGTACAACTATTTGTCCATTTTTGTTCTTGCACTCCATGATCTTCACTAGTTCGTTCAAGCACCACTTGGATGTAGCATAATTCTTTGAAAAAACAACGAGGGCAATTTGAGACTCTTTAATAGCTTTCAAGAGTTCTTCTGGAATTGAATCACCATGCTCTAGCCTTTTATCATCTTGAAAGGTGAATATTCCCCTGTTTCTCAATCCTTCATACAAATGACTCACAAATGTTTTTCTTGTATCTTCACCTCTAAAACTTATAAAGACATCGTACTTCCATCGAGGACAGTCCTGTGAAGATGATGCCATGGATTCAATTGAATGTATGAAAAGAATAACAAACTATATGGTTGTGGCAAGAGATAAGTACCACTTCAAATATGAGTAAATTATTGCTGTTGGATCTAGTCAACTTATAATATTAGGAAATTTGAAATTTCTGTGTTAGTATGGCGTCAATAATTGCAACAGCTACTACTCACCATTATAAATAATGACTATGAAAGTATTCTATCCTTCTGTTACTCCCTCCGTCTAGGACACAGCGATTAAGAAATAATAAATAATAAGAGCAATTTATAAATCACTTTTTGAATATAATAAATATAATATTTTGAAAAATATAACAAGAAAATGATTATAATTAATGATAAGAGTAAATTAGAAATTAAGGATAAAATTGTCTATTAATTCCATAAGCTGGACAAGTATTGTTGGACATCCTAAAATAATATAGTGAACAAGTAAGAATGGACGGGGGAAGCACTTTTTTTAGAAAATAATCAGTTTCAATTTTCCACATGAGTCATTCGAAATTATCTCAAGATAAATTATCTCGTCATGTATGAAATAATTTATTTATCACTGTGTTACGAAGGTGGAATAAATAGCCCAAGTATTATCTAATACCTCCAATCGAAAATTCAGATATTTTATTGGGAAATTATTATACTTTATTTCTCATACCAAAGGACTCCTAAATAGCTAAATTTAAAAAGAATATTTGAATATATCTCTAATTTAAACCATAAAATTCAAATTTTTTTTATTTTTAAACTTAATCTTAAATTAAAATAGGACAAACAAATTAAAACGAGACAAAAATTACCTTGTAATTCTCTTTCCATTGAAAAATGTGTATCATCTTTTCACTACAAATGTTAGAGCAAATTTTTTCTCTTTTTTAGATTGTTGACATGTGTTTTAAACACTTTCATAATGTTTAAATAATATTTATAAATATTTTCAAGTCAAAATACAAAAAATAAATCAAAATCATATATTACAATTGTTAAGTTGTGATTTTTTAACTATAAACTATAAACACGTTTCTGAGTTTTGAAGTGTAATTTCATTATTGTGTGACATATTTTGGAAAAGCCCCCTCAATTTTGCAGTTTTAAAAAAAAATGATGCATATGTAAGTATGTAACCATCGTCGTTTAATAAATTATACATATATCTTTTACCCTTTCCGTTAGTATAACTTTAAAAAGTTATTTCACTTTTTTTAAGCCAAACAATATTTTTGGATTTACGCCAACCAGAGTGTTCACTGATTCAACACACATGTAACTATGCACTGGTGCAGTGGATGTGACTGCTCTTCTCTTAATTAGAGGTTTCGAGTTCAAATCTTAAAAATAAAAAATTCTTAATAGAGAGTACTTTCTCACAACACATTAACACATGAAAAACTCTTAGGGGGCGTTTGGTTTGAATAGAAGTTTCTTAGGGGTCGTTTGGTTTGAATAGAAGTTATGAAGGGATAAGTTATGTTGGGATTAGTAATGATGTGATAAGTTATATTGAAATTATTTGTTATTGAGTGTTTAGTTTGTTGTATAAATTTTAAAAATATGTTGTTTGTGCAAAAATATTCTCACTTTATTAGTTTTTTATGTATTTTCTTAGAATAAATCTTTCATCTTATTTAGCTTAAATATTGTTATGTGTGCATTTCATAATAATACTATATGCATTTAAAATAAAATTTTCGTCTTATTTAATTTAAAAATAAAGCTCTCATTTTAAATCTTTCATCTTATTTAGCTTAAATAATTATGTGTGCATTTTCATAATAATAACATATGCATTTAAAATAAAATTTTCGGCTTATTTAATATAAAAATAGAGCTCTCATTTTAAAGTTTGTTAAAGTAAAAAAAGAATTACGAAAAATTAAAATATAAAAAATAGAAGAATTAGTCAATAAAAATTATATCATATAGTGTAATTTTTCAATAGAAAAATATGAAGTATCACAAAAATAGGAAGGGAAGATTGTGAATGTTATTATATATTGTATTTAAAAAATAAAAATGTACAAAGTGAGATATAAAGGGTTTCTTTGTCATTTATCAATTTCATTCCGGGATAACTTATCCCGGGAGTAGTATATACCACCTAAGAGGATGGATAACTTATCCCGGTACCCGATTTGCCAACCGAACATCAATTCAAGGGTCACTATATTTTTATCCGGGATTATTAATGCTTATCATTCACACCAGACGACCCCTCAAGGCTTTTACAACCATCCAAATCTAACTCGATGAGTTTTCTGGAACATCCTACGAAATGGTGAACACTCATACATTCCACCATATTCAAATACTCCAAATTTGGCATCCCGTGAAATCTGGCGTTCGCATCAGCCTACCAGATAAGCTGAGATTTAGCTTTCGTGGAGACAGCAAATGCTGTTATATTTTCATGCATGAATTTCAATCAGTAAATAAACCAATGACACATGTAATTTTAAAGGAAAAAAATGTTGCGTGTTATCGAAGTAAATTGAATTCAGCAATTGTACCTTTATTCCAATCCACAAATGACGCAGCGAACTGTACTGGAGATCAAGATGAACAAGTCTTTTCGGTTCAAAATTTTCCGGCAATGATTCCCAAGGATATCCATGCCAATCAAACCAACACAAGCTGTTGGGCAGGTACTCAATGGAGGCATCATTTGCTAATGCAAACTGTTGATCAGGTACAAAATGACTGATGTATAAGATCACCCGCTAAATACTCCAAATGATCACTATGATCTATGTCATCAAGAACAATTAGCACCTTCTTGAAAAAAGTCTGCACGAAATCTTTTTCTTCCCGTCGTACTTATTAGAGGCATAATCATCTTTTTTTCTTAACAGTTCAGACAGAAGGGCACTTTGTAAAGAATGCAGTTGACTCTTTTTTGCATTTTCTTTAACATCCGCAAGAAAACAAGAGGCTTCAAATTGATAAGATAAGAGTATCAAAGATGACTCTTGCTGTTGTTCTTTTACCGACTCCACCTACTCCCCAAATCCCTACAATCCAAACATCATCGACTTCTATCTCAAGTAGGGACTTAACTTTCTCTAAATGAGCATTTATTCCCACAACATCTTGCAAAGATGATGAATAAGAAATCTTTCATTATTTAGAAGAGATGTAATCGACGATCTGATGAGTATCCTCTGATTCAATCCTACATAAATAAGAAAATGAATTATGGAATATGTGATAAAGTCAAGTATTAGTAAGTATTTCATATTGTTAATGTTAAGGAGTAACTCACCCATCACAAATATCACATCCTTTTAGATCTGCAGCAGCAGTTAGGACAGTCCTCCATCCCTGAACCTTCTGCATTCCCTCAACAGCATCCTTATACTTCAATTCATGTTCAAAATGTTTCTGCAAAGCTCTTCATTTGGTTTCGAACATGTGATGGATCCATATCATAGAAGATTGGTATGACTGTTTGTCCATTTTCGTCCTTGCATTTCGTGATCTTCCACTAGTTCATTCAAGCACCACTTGGACGTAGCATAAGCAATTTGAGACTCTTTGATACCTTTCCCATTCCCTCAACATCATCCTTATACTTCAATTCATGTTCATAAAATGCTTCTGCAAAGCTCTCTATTTGGTTTCGAACATGTGATGTATCACATCATAGAAGATCGGTATGACTGTTTGTGCTATTTTCGTCCTTGCATTCCATGATCTTCACTAGTTCATTCAAGCACCACTTGAACGTAGCATGATTCTTTGAGAAAATGACAAGGGTAACTCGAGACTCTTTGATACCTTATGCATTCCCTCAACATCATCCTTATACTTCAATTCATGTTCAAAAAATGCTTCTGCAAAGCTCTCCATTTGGTTTCGAACATGTGATGGATCCACATCGTAGAAGATCGATATGACTGTTTGTCCATTTTCGTCTTTGCATTCCATAATCTTCACTAGTTTATTCAAGCATCACTTGGACATAGCATAATTCTTTGATAAAATGACAAGGGCAACTTGATACTCTTTGATAGCTTTCAAGAGTTGTTCAGCAATGGCATCACCATGCTCTAGCATTTTATCACCTTGAAAGGTGAATATTCCCCTATTTTTCAAACCTTCGTACAAGTGACTCATAAATGTTTTCCGAGTATCTCCACCTCCACCTCTAAAACTTAGAAAGACATCATACTTCCATCGAGGACAATAATGTGAAGATGATGCCATGGATTTGTCTGAAAAGAAAAACAAACTATTTAGTTGTGGCAAGAGATAAGTACCACCTCAAATATGAGTAAAGTATTGTTGTTGGATCTACTCAATTTATAATATTACGAAATCTTCAAAGACCAAAGCTACCAACAAACACTAAGACTTCAAATATGATAACTTGTATCAACATGGGCTCCTACTCCATTTGAATGAATAAATAATTGATGTTAGATCTTAGGAAATTTAACTAAACCATAGATCTTAGGATTACCCATCCACTTCAGCTATTCTACTTATCAATTGTTGTTAAATCTTTTAGTGCGATTTTTTGAATCACATAAACACAAAATTATGTTCAAACTTGAGCACTATATTTTTATTTTTGGAAGTGGCTGCCAATAATGATTATGAAACTGCTACTATAATACATCTTAACAAAAATTACCTTATAAAAATTCTCTTCTCCCAGAAAATGTTGGCTGCTGGGTCTCTGTTTAGCTATCCCATTTTCCTTTGTAGGGTTCTACTCAGCCAAGTGTGCTTTTCCAGGGAAAAGAAAATACCCTTAAATTATTTCACATTTTTCACCCTTATTTCCTTTATATAAATCATGTGCTCCTTTTATAATTTTTAATATTTGGATAAAATTTAAAATATTTTAAAGTCAAAATGATAAAAGGAGGGTCTCCCATGTGAGAGATCTGAGGTCGAACCCATGGAAAAATTTTCTTAAAGTTTGATTTAGAGTAGATATATGCTTGTTAAAAAATTATATAAATATATGCTCTTTGTTGTCTAATAAATGATGCATATATGTTTATCATTTTCATTGATGGACTGAAATAAATACCCTAAAATTGGTTTGTTAATTCCAAAAATATTACATAACTTTAGAAAAATTTTGTTTCAGGAAAAACAACATAAAATAGATCTAACGTAAAACTATTTACTCAAATTGAACTCATTCCAAATTATTGATTCTTAATGAATCATGACCCTATCTATGAGGAAGTAGTAAGATCTGCGTACATTTTTATCTATCTCAAACCCCACTTGTTAAATTTTCACTGGGCATGTTATTGTTATTTTTGTTGTAATCAATCCATGACTTAAATCATTTATCTTATTATCCTACTTTCTCTTTTCTTATTCCGCGCATAATGTCAGTATCATTATTATGAATTAATCCTATGTTATACTGCGTCGGTATATTAATACTATATCAGTATCATATATTCATCAGTATATTGATACTCTATCGATATCATATAGAAAAGAAATAATTAAGAAAAAATTATTAAAGTCACGATCTTATTTATTAAACTCTAGATTAATAGAAAATATATTCTTTGTGATATACCATAGTTACATTGATATCACCTAGGTATATAATAGGATTGAGCTTAATCCTCTACGATACTTCGTCCGTATATTGATACCATGTCAGTATTCTCTGTGATACTCCATTGATATATTGATACCCATCAATATCCTTTTTGATACTCTGTCAGTATATTGATATACTATGTGATATTTCATCGGTATATTGATAACTATCAGTATCATATAGGATTGGGCTCTTTTTTAAAGAATATAAATATGAAATAATTAAGAAAAATTATTAAAGTCACAATCTTATTTCTTAAACTCTAAATTAGTAGAAAATATATTATTTGTGATACTCCATCTGTATATTGATATCATATCGGTATCATATAGGACGACTGAGTCTAATCCTCTTTGATACTCGGTCAATATATTGATACCCTATCGGCATCTTCTATGATACTCCGCCAATATATTGATACTCCATTGGTATTCATTCTTTGTGATACTATCTTATTAGGAACCTTTGTGATACTTCGTTTGTATATTGATACTCTATCGATATCATATACGATAGATGTTGATGTCACACGGATTTATTTTTCTATATCATTTTTTATTAAAAAAAAAAAGGAAAATGAAACTAATGAGGCATTTAAGGGTAAATATTTTTTCTTTTTGAAGTTTATTTGATGTTTTCCCTTTGTTTTACCCATCTAGACACAACCCACATGTGATCCAACTTAGAAACATGCTATCCCTCTTTTACTCCAATCCAGATTAATTTTATATACATTATTATTACTAAGTAGAAGAAGGATTGAATTTTTTCCTTTTTGATCAAATCTGGAGGGATAAAAAAAAAGAGTAAGATGAATTTTTGAAGCCAAATGATATTTTTGATATTAAAAATCATTTTTAGATTATTTTATTAAAATTTAATAAATATACAGAACGATTTCTCAAATAAATATTTAAATTTAAATTTAATAAAATCCAGAGTTCATTTTATAAATATTTCCACTTCTCAATGTTCTTCATTCCTCTAAAAAGACCACTTTGTTGAACATTTGTACATTTTCATAGTTCATTCTGCTTTTCTTTTGGTTATTCTTGTCCATCTCTATACTTCTACCTACTTATTAAAAAGAAATATTGACGTAATACATAAATATACTTAATTTTTTAATATAAATTTACTAATTTTGAAAGTGCAAGTAAATTTTTAAACTTATTTAAAATTGAACAAGTAAACATATGCATCCTACGTAATATAATGACAAAAGTGACAATCATTTTGAGATGAAATTAAGATAAAAGAATAAGATTATTCAGTAGTTGACACATTCAAGTATTATATTGGAAAACATCACATAGAAAAAGAATACCTAAGTCAAGATGCTACACAATGTACAAAGTACAAACCAAGAATAACTGAGCAATAAATAAATAAATAAATTAAATAGTAATACTTTGATACCTTTATCACCAAAGGGTGTGTGCAGTCTTGTTATTATTGCATTCAAACTTAGACAGGTTTAAGGCAAATTATTTGCCATGATTTCTTCACTTTTATTATTTCTTTTTCGATATGTTTTTATACACTTTTCCTCGAGTTGAGGGTCTATCGGAAACAACCTCTATACCTTCCAAGGTATGATAAGTTCAGCTTACACTCTAGTCTTCTCAGACCTCACTTGTGAGATTACATTATTGTATTTGGTCAGAGCAAGAGTTTACAATATATTACATTAATTTGAAAAGTGAATCCACATTTTGTTGGACCATTATAATAGTACAAGAGAACTCCTAGGAGAGGATACACTTATTTTTAGGGAATCACAAGAGAACTACAATAACAAGAACATAACACAATTTTTTCTTGAATTATGTTGGAGCTATGCTAATCTTTCTACCTAGATTATTCCCTCCATATCATTGTAAAGTTAGTAAATCCATATGACATTGTATTCTATATAAACCCTTTGCAAAAATACTAAAAAAGGATTCAAAATAACCACGTCGAGATCACAAGAATACACATAGATAGTGAAAACTCAACTCTTTAGAAAGATTACGATGACTACTGGAGCAGTTGCAATGCTGCTTCAGTGTGTCTTTGACGGAACCCTGTCAATGTCAGATATGGATATCGAGAGGAGGCCATACCATAAAAACTGCAGTTGTGCATTGCATAAACAGAAGAGGGATATATCACAACCAAGCATTTGTGTCCATAGTAGGAATATATCGTTTACCAAAAGGCGAAAAGGACGAGATATGACTTTGTCAATAGAAGCTTCAAAATTCTCATCTCCATCTTCATCGTCTCAAGTTCAGGAATGCACGTACAACATACAAATCCAACGTTAGCAAGTAGTTGATAGCGATAGATTGAAATTTTATCTGCTAGTTTCTTTTTGTAGAAAATTAACAGAAATTTAAAATAATGAATTAGTTCGACAACAAAATTAAAAAAAGGGAAGCACAAGAGTGAATCTCCACAAAATGAGTAGAAGGAAGGCATATGTGTGAAATTTTTGTCACGTTACTGTTAGAGACAAATCTAGAATTTTTAGAACATGAGTGCACCAGTAGAAACATAGAAGAAAAAAATGTATTAAGTGGGAATTGATCCCTAGTCGTCTAGGTAAATAACTAAACATTCAATCAAGTGCATCATTTAGCAGATAATATTATACCAAATAAACCAAACCATGTACATCCAAATATTAGTGTATGATATATGTTTGTTGTTTCTTATTGTAAAAATTGTCACATTCAACTATTAAGAACAAAAGTAGATCACCCAAAAAAGAAAAATACCATTACGTATGCAAAGTACAAAATAGAAGCCCAGAAAAACTAAGCAAAACAGAGTCAAGGAAGAAAACTCCAAGGAGAAATCGCGTAGTTGGAGGTAATCGCTAGAGAACTACGATAACAAGAACAATCACACCAACGTAAGATTTTTAGTACAAACAAACACACATAAGTACATTGAAAAATTTTATTCCGAGACTATAGGATAGATAAAAGAATCATTGGAAAAAAACACATGTTCGATTGGAATAAGATGACAAAAACAAGAAGAAAAACAACCTTGACATATAAACCAATGTTTGCTAGCTCCATATAAGCACTTAAACAGACAAAGAATTTCAACAACAACAATCAAAACTTACCTTTCAAATTAAGAGAACGATCGAGAGAGAAGAAAATGACTAGTGGAGCAGCTGAAATGATGATGATTCAGTGTGTCACCTTTGATGGAACCTTGTCGATGTTAGACATGGACATCGAGAGGAGGCCATATCATTGGCATTGCAGTTGTGCATTGCATAAAGAGAAGGGAAAACAATCAAACAGTTGTGCCCATGGAAGGAATGTATCCCATAAAAGGCAAAAACACAAGGATATGACTTTGTCAATATCTGCTTCCAAATTCTCTTCTCCATCTTCTGTTGGATCCTCGAAAAATATGCTATTTTTAAAGGATTCAACATGCACCTGGTGATATTTTTGAAGAGTATTCCGAGCAATAATGAATTGTCATAATCTAGAGTGCCATTTAACTCATCCATGCCTATAACTTGTAAAATAAACCATTTTACCTACTCAAACAATGTGTAAGTGATTTATACCTCGATAATACGTCAAGTAAAACACATGTGTTTGCTTGTTTAATCTTAGAGTATCAGTTTAACTGTCTATTTGTATACATTCAAAATTAAAAGATATAAATGCCAGCTTACCATACGTTAAAAGGACACATCTTATACTTTTGCTATTTCTTCTACACTAATTTTCAAATAAAAATCTCTAAATAAATATGATAAAAATAAATAATTTTTATGGTCAAACTATGATAAAATTTATTAATTTTTTTTTCCTAGAAGTATGAAAAAAATGAAAAGAGATATTAGTAACTTTCTTTTTTTCTAAGTGTATTAATAAGTTATGCTCGCTCGATTTTATTTTATATATCACTATTTATTATTTAAATTATTTTTAAATATTATGTCAAGTCAAATGATAGATTTGGAGTGCAAAAATATCAAAGAAGTAGTCCCACGTAACCTCTGTTTTGTGTGGCTTGCACTCTCCACGTAATCAAATTAATCTAATCTTCTCCCACCGCCATGCTCCGTCGTCATCATGGGCTGCTCCGCCACCCTCCTCCCTACTCCTCCTCATCTCCACCGTCACTCCACCTCCCGTTTCCCTCCTTCCACCCACCTCAACCGCCGCAACCTCCTCTTCCTCTCCACCACCCTCACATTCCCCACCACCATTTCCATTGCCGCGCCACCGCCGCCTCCGGACACGACCATCACCGAACGAGTCTTCTTAGACTTCAGTATATGCCCTAATTATTTCACCAACAGGAATCTCGGCGATGATCTCTCCAGTTGCGCTGATTCTGAACCGATTGGTCGACTTGTTCTAGGGCTTTACGGTAACCTAGTTCCTATTACTGTTTCGAATTTCAAAGCTATGTGTACTGGTTCGTCTGGATCGAGTTATAAGGGTACTTTGGTCCAGAAAATATTTCCGGGACAGTTTTTTATGGCGGGGAGACAGGGGAGGAGAGATAAAGGAGAAGTGAAACCACCATTGAAGTTAATTAGGAATGTAGAGTCAATTGAATCTAAAGCTTTTATTTTGGAACATTCTAGAGCTGGAGTTGTTTCATTGCCTTTATCTGAGAATGATGATGATGATGAAATTAAGCTGAATCCAAATTATCATAATGTGGAGTTTTTGATTACTACTGGTCCTGGTCCTTGTCCTCAGCTTGATAGCAAGAATATTGTTTTTGGAACTGTTCTTGAAGGTGAGTTCTCTGCAAATTTTATTCTCTTTAGTTCAGTTTAACTTATATACACTGACGGTAGAAGGTACAGCCGTACAGACTCTCTACCTCTGAGGTAGGGGTAAGATCTACGTATACTCTACTTTTACAGACCAGACACAACACGACTTTATAGGACTACACTGGATATGTTGTTGTTGCTGTACTGCACTGATGGCGTGAATGATTTTTATCTATTAGTCTATTTTTTAATGTGTTGTAGAACGTAACATGCCTTATATTCGAGTTAATTATCTTGATTGTTATGGACAATTACCATAGTTATCTTTCAGTATGTAGAAGTTAAAACACTTTAGTTAATCCCATTCGGGGGTGGAGCTAGCATGTCAGCTACCGGTTGAAAGCTTGGGTTTAAATCTTGTATTTGTCTTGAAAATCTGTTTGAATATGTACAGATTATTAACTTAGAACCTGACAACTTAAATACATAAATCTAGAACCTATAAGCTTCAAGTTTTGGCTCTGCCTCTGAATTCCCACTACAGTCCTCCACCTTATATACACTGAAAATGTTATAGATGTTTACATATTAGTCTATTTTAACCTGTTATAGAAGGTAGCATGTCTTATATTCAGTTTTCAATTTTTATGGAAAATTATTGTAGTTATCTTTCAGGAGATTGTAGTGTAAAAGGTCTTTTATACTATCAGTGTATAGAAGTTGAACACTTTAGTTGATCACACTAAATACCACTTTACCAACTGAGCTAACATTGGGAAACTTCTTCTAGTTGGCATATATGCATGTTTAGTGTGAATGGGTGCTTCGGGTGTAGTGTTTGTCAATGTTATGATAATTAAATATTTGCTTAAGAGAGTGTTAACTTGCTAGTCAAAAGAGATCTTCACCTTTAGATATCCGTAAGGTAAAGTTCGCGGTTCTTTCCATCTGATCAATAGCAAAAGCCAATACCTCCATGTACCTATCTGCCCCATGCTAAAGAAGATTGATGCAAATTAAATAGAGGTCTATTTGATTGGCGAAATGCGGAGGAACAAGGATAATTCCAGAGTTATCTACTGTATTGAGTAGTGAACCTAATAAAGCTGGATTGATAGAGTATTCATATAGTTGACCCCCAAGTAATTTGGAATTGTGGCACAGTTGATTGATCATCTAGATATGAACTAGTTCTAAAGTCATTATATGACCTTGCTATTATGTTGTTCGCCTTGAAGTCCTTTATTACTTTAATATTGGTTTTAATGGCATATCATTCAAAGGCACTTTCTTTACGAAGTAAAGATTTTATTTTCGAGCAAAAACTGCACATGTCATCCCTGGTGACTCAAATTTTGCTCATTTTCTCTTTTGGTTTACGAATTAATTTCTAATGGTTCAATCAGAAGTAGTAGTAATAGTTACTATAATAGATGCCCAAGGCTCTGTAACCTTGGGCTATCTCAAACCTCATTCTCTCTGCTTAGAATAGATTTTGTTCATCTCTCTATCCTTTTGACCATCATTTCTGCTGCTCAAACCAATAGCAGAGGGCCACCTCAGCCTCACATAGTTTCTATTCCTATTAAAAGAAATAAGAAAAAGGTACATATCCCAGGGACTCTACTCTTGAGTCCGTATAGACGTGAACATCTCTCAAGGGCTCACCAGAGAGGAAAAATTTGATTAGAGGGTTTGTGCAAAGTGTCTTCCCTCCAATAAAGTAAACTATTGATCTAAAGGAAAGGATGTTGTGGGCTAATATAGGACTGGAAAGTTATGAAAAAAAGGTGTTCTAGGCACACTCCATAAATGAAGCAATGCAGGAAAAGAGAGGAATTTTTTTATTT
>JAABOM020000101.1:2060913-2088074 GCA_011800125.2 Solanum clarkiae
TGCTCAGGAAGAGCACAACTCTAACTAGCGAAGGGAGGTGATCAGCTCAATTGAAAGAGAGGGATACTCGCCTCTTTCCAAGAAAGCCATGGGGGTCCACGTCTGCATTGAGCCGGATACTTCTCCTTTATCCCTTGCCTTGTTGTTTTGTTCGGCCACTCTCTGTTTTTAAGTAAGGATTGATGTACCGTAAATCTTATTTTATCTTATAAAAGTAATTAAAAAAAACCTTCAACTCTAAATTACATAGAAAAAATAATAATAATAATAAATAATAAAGTAAGAAAATGAATAATTTATGCACTCTGTCAATCCAGTAATAAATATCACCTTAATAAAAAATCATGCCTATTAAAAAATAATAAATATAACATATATAGTTTACTAAATTATTTTTTATTTAATAAAATGTTTTTTTAAAATTAAATACTATTAGAAGAGAGTATTGATGTTAAAAGTATTTTCCTTGTGTTAATTTATGTGATATTTTTTAAGTTTTGAGATTCAAATAAATCTATTCTTGATAATAGATTTTTTCATATATCTTTTAGATATTTTAAACTATCAATCATTATAACTTATAATACTTTTAAATATTTCAAATTATCAAATTTAAACTATTTAATTCTCAAAAAATAAAAAAATCACATAAATAAATAAAAGAGAAAGTAATAATATTATTTGAAAGAAAAATTAAACAATACTCGATTACCTATTAGTTTCTTATTTTATTTTTCAATGGAGAACAAACCCTCCTTTAATCTTTCACCTCTCATATAAATATAAAATTTATATACACTCTACAGTCGTTTGGTGCGAGAAATAAGAGACAATAATTTTACAATAAAATATAAGATTATTTTATACCATATTTAGTTGAAGGTATAAAATAGTCCTAGAATTAATTATCTCATAATTTTTATTTTAGTAATGAGATAAATAATAACTTATTTTAAAATTAATTATCTCAAAATAACTTATTCCTAATCAAAGATCATAATTTTTGTATTTGAATATGTATACTCTTTTTTTTTTTTTTTGATTTAGAGTCATATCTGCTACTCCCTCAAATTTCTTTTATACGTTACCTTTTAGAAATGAGATCTTTGAAAATAATATTTTTATCTTTATAAGATAATGATAAAATTCATCTATATTTTATTCTCTTTAAATTACAGTTGTAAAATTTGAGTCATGTCTTTAATAAACCAAACTCGAAATATCTTATACAATAAACATATAAATATGTGGAGTATATATATACACACATAAAACTACTATTGTAGTAAACGCCTCTCTCTCTCTCTCTTTAATTTTCTTCTTCTTCTTCTTCCTGTACCAGAAAATATGAACACAGAGCTTTGAATAAATAAATAAAAAAACACTCTAATTTACCTACCAAGAAAAAAGCCATAGCCATAGCCATGGAGTTTCAGGACCACTTTTCTCAAGAAATGGCTCTTCATCAACAACAGCAGCAACAACAGCAGCAAAACGCCGCCGTTTTACGTTCCATGTTACCGGAATCTCCTCATCATGACGCCAGAAAATCACCTCCGACTTGGCTCAACACTTCCCTCCTCCGTCAACAACAACAGCAACAACACTTTGCTACTGCTTCCTCACCTACCTCCGCCGTCGCCGGAGGTAACAATTTCCTCCACCTCCAGACATCTAACTCCGACTCGTCTAACTCGAACCAGTGGCTATCCCCTACCGCCGGTGCCGGCGGCACCGTCGGAGGAGGACATAATGATGAGTTATCGGAGTCGATGAATTTCTCGAAGAAGATGAGCGGCGGCGGCGGAGGAGGTGGAGAAGACAACAACAATAATCATAATAACAGTAATAATAATAATAATGAGGAGGAGAATTCGTGGGAGAGGGAGAAATGTAAAGCGGATATATTGAATCATCCGTTATACGATCAGTTACTGTCGGCACACGTTTCGTGCCTGAGAATTGCGACGCCGGTGGATCAATTACCCAGGATTGACGCACAATTAGCTCAATCGCAGAACGTGGTAGCCAAATACTCTGTGCTTGGACAAGGTCAACCACCTCTAGATGATAAAGACCTCGATCAATTTATGGTAAACTATAATTTTCCTTCATGATTTTCAGCTTCTTCTTACCTGGAAACGAAGAAATTTTGTTCCAATTTTCCCGGAAAAAAAATATTTCAAAACGATGAAATTTTGTTTTACTTTCTTCTTTTTCATCATTTTTTGTTGAGTTTCATATTTGAAGAGACAATTTTTTTGTTAAATATTTGTGAGTGTCTTCCGGACGGTAAGGTTTGCATACACTCTATCCTCTCCTGAGTTTGTTTATTAAATTACACTGAATATATTGTTTTTGTGGAATTTCACTGGAATTCAGGGGCGGAGCCACCTTATTTGCTGTTAGAGGTTCATCCGAACCCCCTTCGACTGAAAACTATACTACTTATATAGTGTTAAATTCTTTTTTTGTGTATGTACATATAGTAGATGTCGCATTCCTTGGACTAGTTTGTGTTTGCTTTTTTAGATTTTGAACTCTTTTAATTGAAATTTTTGTTTTATGGAATTAATGTCAAAATTTACTACTTAAGTTGGATGTGTTTGAAGATTGAGGATGGTGAATTTTGTCTTTTGGGCTTTAAATATTAAAATGTTTGAAGGTGAGCTTGGCCGGCACAAATTTTTGGCTGTATTTGGTGACTTATAGCTTTGAGGTCATCGATGCTAATGTGGAGTGGAATGAATGGACTGTTGTTGATGTCATTGTAATGGTTGAGTTTTGTGGAAAATATCATTTTAATACTTGGGATTTTAGGTATTTTTTCGTGGGGGGGGGGGGGGGTTTTAATTGGCTTAGCTGATGTAGGAGTTGAATAAAGGTTCAATCTTTGGCTTCTCTTGTCACTCTTGTTGTTGGAAGTCTTCTCATAAATGTGTTTCAATCTGAAGATTGGGGTTGAACTTAACTTTAAATTTTCGATATAACTTACTCGTTTGGTTGTGTTATTCTCTATCTGAATTGTGGCCATAGAGGGTAAGATTGATGGTTTATCTATATGTGTGGTTTTATCATGAAAATGTGGCGGGGTATTGTAGGTGGCATAGTGATCATCTCACTATCATGATGCACTAAATTTAGTCCCTTTTTGGACAATTCTCTTTATCAATATAAACCTGTTATGGAGGAGCCACTGTCGTCCAAGGGATGCCAATTTGATACACCCACACACTATATATAGGTTATTGTTTATGTATATATCTTCGTATGTTTACTTCCTTATTGAAAGTCCTTGTTCCACCAATGTAAACTTGTACAGTGAGTATAGTTAATGTGGTCAAGTTAAAAAAATATGGCTGTGAGCGGCTTCCTTGGTTGTTAAACTACTTTTGCTGTTCTTTGTGATTAACCTGAGAGGTTAGCATTCTGGTCTTTTAGGCCTTGTGATCTTGTAATCGTCTTTTATAGAAATTTGATTCCTAAATCATGTGCTCTGCATCATTGGATTCTGTCCAACTAATGGAGAAAAGGTTTGGACTAGAGAATTTTGGAACTGGATAAGTTCTTTTCAGCTATGCTTCTATCTTGAGTATATTTCTACAGGAATATATTTGAGAGTTCTAACTATTAAGATCTATATAGAAATATCTAGATGTCACATCAAAAGAGGAATCTTTTTATCCTATACACTAATAATTGACCCCTAATGTAGGAGGAGTGCTTTGGAGAATCTCCTTGAGGCATCATGTGGATATGTTTGTCTTACTTTTATCTGTTGATCTTTCAGTAGAAGTAACAGTGAAGTAGTTTACCTAAGAATAGTTTGTTCCAATGGGGGTGAAGAATAAAAAGTGAGTTATCTTTCTAAAATTTTGAAAAAATTGAACAATTTACTGAAGTTAATTTCTTAAAATAATTCAATGTGCTAGGCACAAATTTTGAAAAGCCAACGTCTTCTTAGCAAAGGTTATTTCTGAAAGATGCTCGTGCTGTTTAACCCTTGTTATGTGTATAAGAAATTACAAAGGGCAAAAAGAACAAGTTTGTATATGATATTTGAAAGATGCTCTTGCTATTTAGTTCCTTGAGTCGAGGGTCTTATTGGAAACAATCTCTAAGGGTAAGGTCTGCATACATTCTACCCTTCCTAGCCCCCCACATTGGATATGTTGTTTGCTCTTGGTATTTAGCTCTATCTTGTGAGTATGTACTAAATCAAGAGTTCAATTCGTCTTCTTGGTTCAAATTTTTATACTGCAGTATGCATTTATCTATAGATACCATCGCAGAATCCTTGAGCTTAAGTAATTTATCTTAGTTTCATAATGTTGCCAATTTAATTGAAATTATGAACCATAACTGCTGGTATAATTGTTAGCATTACAGTGCGTTTGTCTTGCTCACAAACACAAGCGTAGTTTCTGTACATTTTCCCTCATTATTTTCGTATCTTCTTTAAATGGTTCCTGATATGTAGTAATATTTCATGCACACATTTCTGCATTTTTCTCCGTTTAATCTTAATAGCAAATTATACAGTTTATATCGACATTAAGAGATGTGATATGTTATAATCTCATACTTCCTTCGTCTCTTTGTTTTGTCTTGTTTCTTCTGATACAGACACATTATGTTCTGTTGCTCTCTTCCTTCAAAGAACAACTGCAACAACATGTCCGCGTCCATGCAATGGAAGCTGTCATGGCTTGCTGGGAGCTAGAACAATCTCTGCAAAGCTTAACAGGTGACATAATTGTCTACTCCATTTTTTTATTTTGTCAGTTTCGTTTTCTTTTTTATTTTATTCCTCTTGTAGCCTGCCTTTCTTTTGTTTCTTCATGTAAATTGGAAACTCTTAAAGTAAAAAGCTTAGATCATATGTCAATTTATACTGTCTCTCTGTTATTCCCTCTCATTGGTCTTTTGGTCTTTATCCCTTTAATGTTAATATTACATCAATTGCTATACCAAGATACCATATGTTTGCAATTACACGACAACCAACCATATGTGATACTCATGATTCCCTTATTATAAGCAATGCTGCTCGGACTTCTCAAGAATATTTTTCCACCTGTATCGAATTCTTCAAAAAAAGCAACTTCTTTTTTTGAGAATTCTACACATACTTGTCGGCAATTTTAAGAGTCCAAGAAACATAGATTTGGCTCTATTTTTTCTAGAGCCACGGGTCTTTCGGAAACCACCTCTCTATCTCTGAGGTAGGGGTAAGGTTTGCGTCCACTTATTCCAGTCTCTCCGAATCCACTTTGCTGTTGTATCATTTGTTAGAATGGATAGCCTCGTTCGTCTATTCGACATTGTATTCTCAGTAATGGCACTAATGTAGCCATCCATCACACAGTCAGTAAACTGTTATAATTGCTGAAAAGAGAATAAAAGAATGTCTGCTCCACCAGCTTTTCTACAGTTGCATATGCATGTAGGCCAAGTGTGTGTTGTGTTGCAGACTTATATAATTTACTTAGATGATCTGTCAACAGGGGTGGCACCTGGTGAAGGTACAGGAGCAACCATGTCTGATGATGATGATGACCAGGCTGATAGTGACACAAACTTTTTGGACGGAGGTTTTGATGGACCAGATAGCATGGGATTTGGTCCTCTTGTACCTACTGAAAGTGAAAGGTCTTTGATGGAGCGTGTTAGGCAAGAACTCAAACATGAGCTCAAACAGGTAAACAAACAAACTTTTGGATGTTCTCATACTATTCAAAACATAATAATAATAATAAGCATACAGTAAAAATAGTAGAAAAGAATGTTTCTTTCCTTTTATGACAACTTCTTAGTTCTAATGATATCTTTAAGACCACAAGATTAAAGGACATCTTGGTACATTCAATCTATCTTTAATGTTATACCTTAAGATCCAAGCCTTATTTACTTTGTTAAACTCTGTGTTAAGTCAAAAACCATACAAAAAAATTGGAACGGAGGGAGTAGTAGTAATGTACTCTCTCTAAGCTTTTAGATGAGTCAGTCACATACTTCAATACGTAAGTAAAACAGTAGAGGTCTTGCTTTCAAAGCTTATTATAAATTGTTATCAAAAAAGAATTTCACCTGATTGATCCATGAAAAAGAATTAGGCGCACACGTGAACAGTGTATCATTTCCAATGACTTGAAAACTATGCTAATAAAGTTTGATAACGAGTTTCTTGATTTTGTTTTTCATTAAAAAGGGTTATAAGGAAAAGATTGTTGACATTAGAGAGGAAATTTTACGCAAAAGAAGAGCTGGAAAGCTTCCTGGTGACACTACATCTGTCTTGAAAGCTTGGTGGCAATCACATTCTAAGTGGCCTTATCCAACTGTAAGTACCATAAAAAACAAAGTTTCTAGCATAGATTTCAAAGGACCTCTTTTACTACATCCCTCACTATTTTTGTGAACAAACATTATGTTATAGGAGGATGACAAAGCACGGTTAGTGCAAGAAACAGGTTTACAACTGAAGCAGATTAACAATTGGTTTATTAACCAAAGGAAAAGGAACTGGCACAGCAATCCATCATCTTCTTCTCAGAAAAGCAAACGCAAGAGGTAGGTTGATTTAACATTCCCCCCCCATGTCGCTCGAACTCTTGAAAAATATTGTCAAGGCGTGAGTCAGATTCTTCAAAAGTTATGTATTTTTTTGAAGGGTTTGATACATACGGCAACACTTTTGGAGGGTCCCGGCAACATAGCTTTTTCCTTTTTTTCACATGCTATGTTGGTTGAACTCTTCAAAATGTTGTTGGATCCGATACACAAGCCATGCATTTTTGAAGAGTTAGAGCAATATAAATTACATACTTTACAATTCAAGGACAGCGTTAAGAACTTAACACTTTGTTTCAATTTGTTTGTCTTATTTGCCGGTCCATCTAAAAAAGAATGCTTCTTTCCTTTTTTGACAACTCTTTAGTTCAACTTTCCACATGACATGTTTAAGACTCCAAAGTGATAGGTCATTCTGATACATTTTTCATATCTTCAATTTTAGACCGCAAGATCCAAAAGTCTTCTTCACTTTCTTAAACTCTGTGTCAAACCCAAACGAGACAAACAAATTGAAATAGAGGGTGCATTAGCACGTCTTATTTTTAAAGTTACTCATCCCAATTTAATCATCATAGTTATCTTTTAAGCAACTTGATCAATGCCTTTACACATATACCTATCTTTTAGGCGACTTAATAATGTAAACTACTGCTAATCTCGATATTCGATAAAAGTAGTGCAGGTGAAATCAAGCAGTAAAAAAAAGACTGATGGAAGGAGAATATGAAGTTATTATGTTGTAGCAGTGTAAATCTTCATCACAAAAACCAAAACATGAATGGCTAGAATTTGGGAAATTGAATTAATGAGTTTTTGGCTGTGTGAAGTAATTGACCACAGAAAAAATTCCCAAGCTGACCTGGTTGACTAAAATATGCTTTAGAAAGAGAGAGTATAGAATACTTGTGAAAGTAATACTAGCACTTTCTTATTTTATGAGTTTAATTTTCTATGTTTTTAAGGCAAATATTTAGCACAACAGGTTCCAGTTTATATGATTTTTGTTTTGTATCAAGTATTTTGGAGGCTATGTTGTAATATTTTGAATCCTAGTCTTACTCATTTTTGTGAATAGAATTTGTAGATTATAATTACATTATCCAATATTCCACTAAGCTAGGAAACAACGTGATCAGATTATTTTATTTTGCATTTGGTTAAACTTCTGAGAATATATACACCAATAATCGTAGTGTTATTTTATATCACACTTGGACATGTTTGGTGTGATGAATAAAGAGAGATAATCTTTTTTCATTGGAAGGAGATTCTTGGAGTAACTGGTTAAGTTGCTGTCATGTGACTAGAAGGCTACATGCAATAGACTTTTGTGGTCGGGTACTTTCCTGGACCCTGCGTATAGCGGGAACTTTAATGCATTGAACTTGCCCTTTCTTTTTTGTAAACTTTTTGCACCTCTTAGTCCCTTTGTTTGATTACAAATTTTAGGGTAACTTATTATAGGAGTGATAATTACTACCGAATAAATTATCCCTATCTTTGGGTGGAATAATAATTTTGAAATAATTTATTTTAAAATAAGATAATTAAAATGATAAAAATACTCTTTTTATGCACCAATTTTCATATCTTTTACACTTGTAGAAGATATTTTTATAAATAAATAACTTATCATGAGATTATCTAGATTGAAATGAAACATATTTTTCTCTTCGGAAAAATCCAAAAAATGTTTAGCTCTAAAATAATATAAGTAGGTGGGTAGGTATTGACTATAAATTCATAATAATTAATATATACCTTTTATTTTAGTGTTAGGTAGATAAGAACGACATAGTTGTTAATTAGCATGATGCACTGTTTAATAATATGGTTAGGTACTAATACTATCAACAATTTTCTGTGTTAGTTGAAAATAAACAAAAAGGTTTACGATTGTTTAATCAAGAGAATCTAATATTAGTCTTAATCCAGGGACTCCCTTATGGCTGCATTCTTTCTCAAATTTTGCACATAACAGAAGTTTTAGTATATCGAGTTTGTCCTTCTACAATTATGACTCAATTATTCTTTGTCTAGTGTTTGATATATAATACAATGAGAATAACAAGCTATGTGTGGTGACTGATCTTAGCGTTTTGGACAAAGAAAAAAAAAAGAAAGACAAATATCTATGTCTCTATCATGTTTTTGTATTTTATTGATTTATTCCTTTTTTTTGAAAAAGGAAAAAAATTGGATCATTTCTTCATTTTTGGGACCATTTCGTGATTTATACGTGTCATTTTTGGAACCATGTTAATTTTTCTTTATGGTTTCTTCCATTGATTAAGAAATTTTAGATGGAAGAAATAAGATCCACTTTCATATATAAATAACATCTAGAAGACTATAACACCACAAAACATTTAAAATAAAAAAATTAGATGATATATAAAAGATGCATTTGGACATATTAAAAACATATATTGAATGAATATTAGACATTTGAAGTTCATGTTAGGTTTGAAGGTTCAAACTTCAGACGAACAATTATGATGTTTATGATTGTTTAATTAAAATTAAAATTTTAAAAAAATTCTAAAGTTTACTTGTATAATTTATTCATGATAAGGTGCAAAGACAAGAGGAAATAAGATGCATATGCAATGGCTTAAAAACATGTAATTAGACAAACATATGATATGTATTATATTATATCATTGAAAAAAATTATAATTTATAGTTATAGTTAGGGTTTGTTGCTATTTTTTTCTCTCCTTTCTTCTTCTCTCTCGCCTCTCTCTCTTTCTCTTTCTATGCAATTTCTTGCTAGATATACAATTACATATGTATACTCAATTATTTTGACAGATGTACATAGACAATTCAATAGATATACATATATAATTCGCCTTTCTCTACTCTCTACCCTCTCTAGCTCATCTATCTCTTTCCTCTCTGTCTCGCTCGCCTCTCTCTTCTCTCTCCCAATCTCACTTGCCAGATATGCAAATACATATGTATGTTAGTTACACATATATAATTATTTAACAGATATACACATACAATTTGACAAATATACATATATAGTTCGCCTCTCTCCTTCCTCTCTTGATCTCGCTCACCTCCCTCCCTTCCAGGTCACATCGTCGAAGTTATGCCATATAATTATGTAAAATATAGCTATTTGATCATATTGAGTTTCAAGCCTAGACTATTTACGAAAATTTCTCTTAAATGTATCTGGCTCTTCTTTGCATTTGAGTTTTTTCTTCTTTGATATTTCTTGCACTTTGTGTACCGCTGCACATGTACATCTGTGTATCTATATTTGATTGATAATTGATACACATATATTTTTTTTGAAAAAATTTCAGAGCTTCTATTTTAAAGCTAATATGTGTATCTATGCTATATGTTTAGTTGATCACTGATACATATGTGTATTTGTGTGTTAGTATTTCAATTTCAAAGCTAGTATATCCATCTGTGTATTTGTACTTGATTGATGAGTGATACATACATGTATTTGTTCGTTTATGTTTCTATTTTAAGGGAAATATGTATATCTACGTATATATGCTTGGTTGTGCTTGATTCATATCTATATTTTAATTTTAAAGCTAATATGTATATCCATGTGCATGATTGGAAAGAAAAGAGGCAAGCGAGATTGAGAGAGAGGAGAGAGAGACACACGAATATTGGATTTATCAATACTTTGATACAACCTCTATCTAGCATCTCTTATCTCTCTTTTTAAATTTTTTTTTGCGCTACTCTCAATCTTGTTCACTTCTCTTAAAATTATTACAACCCATTGTACTTAGACAAGCTATAACTGCTTTCATAACTATAATACAAACTATAGTTATTCTCTTAATTTAATGGTGTGTTAGCCACTACAAAACCTATCATTAAGAACAATTTACCCATATTAAGGTCAGGGTTATCAATATAGATCGATTCGATACACACGAACTTTGAAATTTAACGAATCAGGTGTGGACATCTCACAACTTCGAAGGGTTAAATTATCTCAATAGTACTTATTAGGTACTAATTATTCAACACTTTAAATGAACCTAGCTCAAGCCTTATCTCAATACTTTTTTATTAGCATACTAATTTTAGTCCAACCAAGCTCAAGCCCTGTAAATGGGCAAATTTACTTAAACCAAGTTTAAAAAAAACTTCATTTTTAAATGAATTTTAAATTTTTTTAACTCAACTTTATTCGTAATGTTGAAGTTAGATTAAAAAAAAAAAAGAACAAATTGAACACATACTAAAGGAAAAGTTTTACATAATTATTCATGTGATTAGTAACAAAGGAATCTTCCAAAAATCTCCAAAACGTAGACAAGTTGGCCACAACAATTTTTTGGTCAATTTCAAAATATTTAATTACAAAAAAGATAGAAGTTTCTTCTATATTCATATCTTAGGATGCACACGCCTTGTCTACAAAGACGGCATTACTAAAGATTTTTTTTTCTCGATGTTCAATATTCAGATTGGTGTTCGACTATTTTGATTTCGTGCCACATATAGTCTCATTCGAACGAAAACACTCCCTATTAAAGAGTTTTTCATATCCAGGCTGACAGACAGGTTCGACATCTCTTATTAAAGAAGAAGAAGCTCCATTCACTACATCACATCTTTTGATGGTAACACTACTAAAGATTATAATGAAGTAATAAATACTTTTATTTTTGAATTTTTAAATATGAAGTATTTTTTATAAAACAAATTAAATAGATATTAAACATCAAAATTCAATGTAGAAAATTAAAAATTAAATGTCCACAAAGTCGGCGCCTGTTTGGCCAGCTTATGTGAGTATATACTTTTTTTTTTTTAATTTTTTTTTAATAATCTTGTTCTTCCTTTTTGATTTATTCAGCCAAGCCAGCTCACTAGTCAAACTTTTATCTTATCAAATTTGGACTTATTTTTGATAGAATAGATATAAAAGATAATTAATTTTAAAATTATCTATTTTCTGATGAAATATTTGAAGTAATAATTGCAAGATCGGAGTCAAAAGACAATTAATTTGTTAAAGAATTTCAAAATGATAATTTTTACGCAGGAAATTATGCGTCTTACCCCTATATTATAATGATGTCAAAAATAAAAAGATGAGTAAATTCTTGATAAGATATAGGCTTAGGATAAGGCGTACAATATTCTGCGATTTTATCATTTTAATTATTTTAAAAAAATAATTATCCTTTAGAAAATTTTCAATAAATTTATTGCTCTTTTGAGTCCAACTCTGATAATACACACTCATAAATACCATCTTTATAAAGAAATAAGTGCATTTGATGGAACCAATAAACTACACTTGCTTGTGAATAATTATTTATTTTATATGTTAATTAAAATTAAATTATGAAATAATTTTTCCTACTTTTTATTATCCATAAATTACACAAATGTTAATATTAATTTACATTTAAATTAAATAACAATTTTAGAATAACTTATTCGCCCATCGCTTATAATATTAATTAATCAATAGAGAAATACTCTTGTCTTATTTTTACATTTCTTGCAATAGAATGAAGTGTAATTTTCTTTTACTTTACTTTTACTAAAAGTAATTCATTAGTTTACGTTAACATGAAAGCTCTTTTATTCTAGATTCTTTTTCTTTGCTAAAGTGAAATAATTATCTTTCGTTTTTGAAAAAAAAATGATGCAAGCATACAACAAAAATAACATACCCAGTGAAATCTCATAATTGGGGTCTGGAGAGAATAGATTGTACGTATACCTTACCACTAGCTCATAGAAGTAGAGAAGTTATTTCCTGAGAACCCTCATCTCAAAATTCATAAGCATACTTATTGTATAATATTATTATGACTTTTTAATGCAAATTAGATTTTAAGTATCACATAAAAAATAAATTATATTAAATAAACTTCATACGATAAGCTCAATAATTTTTTTTTGAAAATTTCACAACTAACTTGACCATCTTTATAAATCAAAAAACTATAATAGATAATTCTTGTAGAATTAGGATTAGCACTTACAATAGAAATGCATACTTTTTTCTTCTAATTTTAATCTTAGCAATATCCATTCATGGTCAATTATCTTTCAACTTAGTAGTACTTAAATACTATAATTACAAAATCTCTTTGGACCAATTTACCTCAACTCATAATTGTAAAATTATCACATACATACAAAAACAACAATAATATATTTGATAAAAGAAGAATAAAGTATCCGTGAACTTTATTACTATCTCGTGAAGATAAAAAATCTATTTTCAAAAGACCTTCGATTCAAATATATCGACCTCAAATAGAGATAAAAGAATAGTCAACTGATAAATAGAAGCAACAAAAATTTAACTCTAATGAAAAAAAAGAGAGGAGTTTTTGACTCAAAATCAATTAAATATATAATTACATCCATAAATCATAAATCACTTTTTTTTTTAAAAAAAAAAATTTCTCCAATAATTATCACAAACCAGCATTTCTATTTGCATTATTATTAGTAGCAAGAGAACCAGAAAAAGGAACAGCATATCGAGATGAGAAATTACGTAAAAGCCCATCATCATCTTCTCCAACACCATCGCCATTATCGAAATTAAGAGCATAACTATCTGAATCATACTGAAACTGCGTCGCTTTAGCTGAAGATCTCTTAGGGTTAAAGTATTTTCCGATTTTTCTTACCAAATTCTTCCATTTGGGTCCAGCTACAAGCTCAGAATACTCCTTCAATTCCTTCATATTTTTCACTATCCATGAGTCTCTGTTTTCAGTAATTCCTCTTTCTTGGAGCAGGGAATTTTCTTCGACTTCTTTTTGGGTTGATGGGAAACAAGGGAATCTGAAACAGCTGCACCAAATCGAAGTGGTTTCTTCCTGAAAATAGAAATCTGTTCCTTCTTGGGTAGTTTCTCTGATGGGTGAATATGTGTTGTTCATCATTATGCTTGGAAGTTTAGCTGAAAAATCGATCTGGGTGCGTGTGTTTTGGAGGTTTCGAGCTGAGGGGATGCTCTGCTTAATATTCTTGAAAATTCAGCTAAAAATTCGACCTGGGTGTGTGTTTTTTGGGGTATATTGGCTTCTCTTCGTCGTGCTCTGTTTAATATTCTTGAAAATTCAGCAAAATTTGATCTGGGTGTGTGTGTTTTGGGATATATTACCTGTTCTTCGTCGTGCTCTGTTTAACTATTCCTGAAAACTCGGCAAAAACTCGATCTGAGTGTGTGTATTTTGGAGGAATTTGAGGTAATGAGTGAGTATATTAGCTATTCTTCGTCGTGCTCTGTTTAATATCCTTGAAAATTCAGCCAAAAAAAGTCGATCTGGGTTTGTTTGTTCTTGGTGAGATTTGAGATTTTGGGGTTTTGGGGGTAGGGGTGAGGAGGAAGATGAGTGGTGGTGGAGATGGGGAAAAATGGTGGATATATATATATATATATATATATTATATGTGTATGCGTGTATATGTATATGCGTGTGTTTTGTGTGGGAAGACGGCTAAGAAAGATGAAAGAAATGATTAAGAAATGAGGTGTTCGATGATTTTCCTTTTGACCAAGTAGAGGTTGGTCGATCATTTTCAGGAGTTATAGGATTTATATTATTTTCAGGGTTCAGGATTTGAGTTTAGGTTTGGAGTTTGAGATTCGGATTTAGGTTTGAGTTTGGATTTGGGTTTGGATCAGGGTTTAGGTGGGGTTCAGGATTCGAGTTGAAATTTGGGTTTGGATTCTAGTTTAGGGTTTAGAGTTCAAAACTCAAGTTTTTTTTTTTGGGGGGGGGGGGGAAACAAATCAATGCTAAAGGGGCCCCCCCCCTTTGGACGGTCAGGGGTTGAGACCGCACACCCCTAGGCCTTATGATAGATAGAAAAAAGCCAAAAGATGTACAAGGAGGGGGACAAGAACCTTACCTCCGAACCTATGATGGTATATAAATCGTACGACCTACTAAGGTCATTCAATTTGTTCCCAATCCTAAAAAAATTAACAAACTTAGAAAACACTAAAGAGAGAACTCCTCTCAATACATACAATCTAAGCAAGTAATTAAACAAGAGAGACTCTCCCCTTGCAAAGTAAAAAGAGAAAAGGCCTAGAAAAAATCTAAGAACTATCATAAACAATTCCAGGAATTTGCAAAAGGATCAAGAGACATCTTGATCGGTGAACATCTCAATCCAACACATTAGGGTGGTTCTTTAATTCTCTTCAGCTTCTTTATTCTAAAAGCAATTATATCCACTTTGTCAAGATAATAATAAGCTTTGGAAGCCTTGGGAATGGTTCGACCATCAAAAAATACTTTTGGAATGGACTGAATTTTGCCATAAAATCATACGGGTGGGTCCCAACAAGTTTGGCAAGATGCTTAGGTGGCCCCTATGTGTTGGCGGAGGTCTGGTAGGATTTTATGGCCGAGGAACAAAAAATAAGGGATTTCGGCAGTTTTCTATGGGTGTTAACCCACAAATTCTGGGCTGCATGGAGCTCCAACGCAAGATTCCCAGAAAATCATATAGGTGGGATCGAAATGAGCTCGACAAGAGGCCTAGGTGGCTCGGCGGTGTTGGTGGAGGCCTGGTAGAATTTTATGGGCCGAAGAACGGGAAACTGGCGATTTCGGCAGTTTTCTGCGGATGTTAGCCCACAAATTCTAGGGTTGCACAGGACTTCGATGCAAGATTCCCAAAAAATCATACGGGTGGGTCTGCAACAAGCTCGACAAAAGGCCCAGGTGGCCAGCGGCATAGGCATAGACCTGGTAGGATTTTATGGGACGAGGAACAGGAAATATGTGATTTCGACAATTTTCTGTGGGTATTAGCCCATGGATTCTGGGGCTGCATGGGCCTCCGGCGCAAGATTCATGAAAAATCATAACACCCACGGATTCTGGGGCTGCATGGGCCTCCGGCGCAAGATTTATGAAAAATCATGCGGGTAGTTCCGCAATAAGCCCGAATAGATGCCCAGGTGGCTCGACAACGTTGGCGGAGGCCTGGTAGGATTTTATAGGCCGAGGAACAAGAAATAAGCGATTTCGGCAGTTTTTTTTGGGTGTTAGCCCACGGATTCTAAGGCTGCATCGGCCTCTAACGCAAGATTCATGAAAAATCATACGAGTGGGTCCGCAACGAGCCCGGCAAAAGGCCGAGGTGGCCAGCGGCATAGGCAGAGACCTGGTAGGATTTGATGGGATGAGGAATAGGAAACAGGCGATTTCGACAGTTTTCTTTGGGTGTTAGCCCACAGATTCTAGGGCTACATGGGCCTCCGACGCAAGATTCATGAAAAATCATACGAGTGGATCTGCAACGAGCCCGACAAGAGGCCCAGGTGGCTCGGCGACGTTGGCGGAGGCTTGGTAGAATTTTATGGGCCGAGGAATAAGAAACAGGCGATTTCGGCAGTTTTCTGTGGGTGTTAGCCTACAAATTCTGGGGCTGCATGGTGCTCCGGTGCAAGATTCCTGAAAAATCATACGGGTGGATCCGAAACAAACTCGGCGAGAGGCCCAGGTGACCCGGCGGCGTTAGCGGAGGCCTGCTAGGATTTTATGGGTTGAGGAACAGGAAACAGGCGATCTCGACAATTTTCTATGGTGTTAGCCCACGAATTTTGGGGATGCGTGGGTCTCCGGTGTAAGATTCCTGAAAAATCATACGAGTGGGTCCACAACGAGCCCGACAAGATGCCTAGGAGGCCCGACGATGCTAGCGGAGGACTAGTAGGATTTTATGGGCCGTGGAACAGGAAACAGGCGATTTCAGCAATTTTCTGTGGGTGTTAGCTCATGGATTCTGCGGCTGCATGCGGCTCCTACGTAAGATTCCTGAAAAATCATATGGGTGGGTCCACAACGAGCCCGGCAGGAGGCCCAGGTGGCCCAACGACATTGGCGGAGGCCTGGTATGATTTTATTGGCCGAGGAACACAAAACAAGTGATTTCAATAGTTTTCTATGGGTGTTAGCCCATTGATTCTGTGGCTGCATGGGGCTCAGATGCAAGATTCCCAAAAAATCATACGGGTGGATCCATAATGAGCCCGACAAGAGGCCCAGGTGGCCCGACGGCATTGGCGGAGGCCTGGTAGGATTTTATGGGTCTAGGATCAGGAAACAGGCGATTTCGACAGTTTTCTGTGGGTGTTAGCCCATGGATTCTGGGGCTGCATGAGGCTTCGATGCAAGATTCCAAAAAAATCATATGGGTGGGTCCATAACGAGCCCGGTAAAATGCCCAAGTATCCCGACGACATTGGCGAAGGCTTAGTAAGATTTTATGGGTCGAGGAATAGGAAACAAGCGATTTCGGTAGTTTTCTGTGCGTGTTAGCCCACGGATTTTGGAGCTGTATGGGGCTGCAATGCAAGATTCTCAAAAAATCATACGGGTGGGTCCAAAACGAGCCCGACAAGAGGTCCAAATGGCTCAACGACATAGGTAGAGGCCTAGTAGAATTTTATAGGCCGAGGAATAGGAAACAAATAATTTCGACAATTTTCTTTAGGTATTAGCCCACGAATTCTGGGGATGCATGGGGTTCCAGTGCAATATTATCGAAAAATCATACGGGTGGGTCCCCACGGAGCGCAGCAAGAGGCCCAGGCAGCTAGGTGGCATTGGCGGAGGCCTGGTAGGATCTTATGGGTGGGGGAACAAGAAACATATGATTTCGGCAATTTTCTGTGGGCATTAGCCCACTGATTCTGCGGATGCATGGGGCTTCGATGCAAATTTCCCAAAAACTCATATTGGTGGGCTTGCAACGAGCTCGACAAGATGCCCAGGTGGCCCGGAGGCGTTGGCGGAGGCCTGACAGGATTTTATGGGCCGAGGAACAGGAAACAGGCGATTTCGGCAGTTTTCTGATGGTGTTAGCCCATGGATTCTGGGGCTGCATGGGGCTCCGATGCAAGATTTCTGAAAAATACACGTGTGGGCCCGCACCGAGCCCGGCAAGAGGTAAAGGTTCAGGTGGCCTGGCGGTGTTGGTGGAGGCCCGATAGGATTTTATGGGCCGAGGAACAGAAACAGGCGATTTCGGTAATTTTTTGTGGATATTAGCCCACGAATTTTGGGGCTTCATGGCACTCCGATGCAATATTCCCAAAAAATCATATGGGTGGGTTCGAAACGAGCCCAACAATAGGCCTAGGTGTCCCGACAGCATTGGCGGAGGCCTGATAGGATTTTATGGGACGAGGAATAGGAAACAAGCAATTTTGGCAGTTTTCTGTGGGTGTTAGCCCACGGATTCTGGGGCTGCATTGGGCTCCGGCGAAAGATTCCCAAAAAATCATACGGGTGCATCCACAACGGGCCTGACAAGATGGCCAGGTGGCCCGGCGACGTTTGTAGAGGACTGGTAGGATTTTTTGGGCCGAGGAACATGAAACAGGCGATTTGGGCAGTTTTCTGTGGGTGTTAGCCTAAAAATTCTAGGGATGCTTGGGGATCCGACACATGATTCATGAAAAATCATATGGTTGAGTCCGCAACAAGTCTGGCAATATTTCCGGGTGGCCCAGCCGTGTTGGCAAAGTCCTGGTAGGATTTTATGGGTCGAGGAACAGGAAACAGGCGATTTCGGCAGTTTTCTATTAGTGTTAGCCCACGAATTCTGGGGCTTCATAGGTTGCGGCGCAATATTCCCAAAAATCATGCGGTTGGGTCTACAACGAGCCCGACAAGAGACAATGGTGGCCCAGCGGCGTTGGTGGAGGCATGGTAGGATTTTATGGGTTGAGAAACAAGAAACAGGCGATTTCGGCAGTTTTTTATGGGTCTTAGCTCCCAGATTCTAGGGTTGCATGGGGATCCGATGCAAGATTCCTAAGAAATAATACGAGTGGGTCCGCAACGAGCCTGGCAAGAGGCCCAGGTGGCCCAGCGGCGTTGTCGAAGGGCTGCTACGATTTTATAGGCCGAGAAATAGGAAATAGGCAATTTCGGCAGTTTTCTGTGGGTGTTAGCCCACAGATTTAGGGCTACATGGGGCACTGGCACCAGATTCCCAGAATATGATATGGGTGGGTCCACAACGATCCCGACAAGAGGTCTAGTTAGCCAGACGACATTGGATTAGGCTTGGTAAGATTTTATGGGCCGAGGAACAAGAAACAGGCGATTTCGGCTGTTTTCTCTTTGTTTTAGTCCACAAATTCTGGGGATGCATGGGTCTCCAGAGCAAGATTCCTGAAATATCATATGGGTGGGTCTACAACGAACCCGGCAAGAGGTTCAGGTGGCCTGGCGGCATTGGCGGAGGCCCAGTAGAATTTTATAGGCCGAGGAACAAGAAACAGGTGATTTTGGCAGTTTTCTTTGGGTGTTAGCCCACGGATTCTGGTGCTGTATGGGGATCCAGCGCAAGATTCTCGAAAAATCATAGGGTGGTTCCGCAACGATCTTGGCAAGAGGCCTAGGTGGCCCGGCGGCGTTGGTGGAGGCGTGGTAGGATTTTATAGGCCGAAGAACCCTAAATAGGCAATTTTGGGGCACTGGCACCAGATTCCCAAAATATCATACGGGTGGGTCCGTAACGAGTCCGGTAAGAGGCACAATTGGACCGACAGCATTGGATAAGGCCTGGTAGGATTTTATGGGCCGAGGAACACGAAACAAGCGATTTCGGCTGTTTTCTGTGGGTGTTAGCCCATGGATTCTGGGGCTACATGGGGCTCCAGTGCAGGATTCGCGAAAAATTATAGAAGTGGGTCCGCAACGACCCCGGCAAGTGGCCCGACGGTGTTGGTGGAGTCCTGATAGGATTTTATGGGCTAAGGAACAGGAAGAAGGTGATTTCGGTAGTTTTCTATACGTGTTAGCCCACGGATTCTGGAGCCGCATGGGGATCCGACGCAAGATTCCAAAAAAATTATACGGGTGGTTCCTCATCGAGCCCGGCAAGAGGCCCAGGTGGCCCGGCAACGTTGGCGGAAGCCTAGTAGGATTTCATGGGCCGAGGAACAGGCAACAGGCGATTTCTTCAGTTTTCTATAGGTGTTAGCCCACGAATTCTAGGCTGCATGGGACTCTGACACAAGATTCTCGAAAAATCATACGGGTAGGTCTGTAACGAGCTCGGCAATATGCTTAGGTGACTCAATGGCGTTGGCGGAGGCCTAGTAGGATTTTAAGGGCCGAGGAATAAGAGACAAGCAATTTCGGCAGTTTTCTATGGATGTTAACCCATGAATTCTGGTGTTGCATAGGACTCTGGCGCCAAATTCTCGAAAATTCATACGGATGTGTCCGCAACAAGCCCAACAAGAGGCCCAGGTGGACCAACAATATTGGCGAAGGCCTGGTAGGATTTTATGGGACGAGAAACAAAAACAGGCGATTTCAGTAATTTTCTGTGGGTGTTAGCCCACAGATTCTAAGGATGCATAGGGCTTCGGCGCATTATTTCTAAAAAATCATATAGATGGGTGCACCATAAGCTCGGCAAGAGGCCTAAGTGGCCCGACGATGTTGGCAGAGGCCTGGTAGGATTTTATGGGTCGAGGAATAGGAAACAGGCGATTTTGGCAGTTTTCTGTGGGTGTTAGCCCACGAATTCTTGGGCTGCGTGGGGCTTCAACTCAAGATTCCTGAATACTCATACGAGTTGGTCTGTAATAAGCCTGGTAAGATGTACAGCTGGCCCAGTGCCATTGGCGGAGGCTTGAAAGAATTTTATGGGCCAAGGAACAGTAAACAAGAGATTTCAGCAGTTTTCTGTGGGTGTTAACCCACGGATTCATGGGCTGCATGGAGATCCGGCGCAAGATTCCCAAAAAATCATATGGATAGGTCCGCAATAAGTCTGGCAAGAGGCCCAAGTAGCCCGGCGGCATTAGCGGAGGCCTGGTAGAATTTTGTGGGCCGTGGAACAGGAAACAGGTGACTTCAGCAGTTTTTTATGGGCGTTAACCCATGGATTCTAGGGTTGCGTGGGGACCCAGCCCAAGATTCTCGAAAAATCAACCAGCCCGGCAAGATTCCCAGCTAGCCTGGCAGCATTGGTAGAGGCCAGGTAGGTTTTTATGTGTTGAGGAATAGGAAACAGGCGATTTCGACAGTTTTTTGTGGGTGTTGCCCTACGGATTCTGCGACTGCATGGGGCTCTAGCGTAAGATTCCTGAAAACTCATATGGGTAGATCCACAATGAGCCCAGCAAGAGGCTCAGGTTGCCCGACGGTGTTGGCGGAGGCCTGGTAGGATGTTATGGGCCAAGGAGTAGGAAACAGACGATTTCAGCAGTTTTCTATAGGTGTTAGCCAACGAATTTTGAGTCTGCATGGGGCTCCGGCGGAAGATTCCCGAAAAATCATATGAGTGACTCCGCAACAAGCCCGGAAGGAGGCCCAGGTGGCACAGCGGCATTGGAGGAGTCCAGGTAGGATTCTAAGTGCCAAGGAAAAGGAAATAGACAATTTCGATATTTTCTATGAGTGTTTGCCCATGGATTCTAGGGCTTCATGGGGCCCCGGCGTAAGATTCCAAAAAATCAAACGAGTGGGTCCGCAATGAGCACGGCAAGAGGCCTAGGTGGCTGACGGCGTTGGCGGAGGCTTGGTACGATTTTTTGGGCCAAGGAATAGGAAACAGGCAATTTTAGCAGTTTTCTGTGGGTGTTAGCCCACGAATTGTTGGGTTGTATGGGAATTCGGCACGAGATTCTCGAAAAATCTTACGGGTGGGTCCGCAAGAGCCTGGGAAGATGCCTAGGTGGCCCGGAGGCATTTGCGGAGGCCTAGTAGGATTTTATGGGCCGAGGAATAGGAAACAGATGATTTCGGAAGTTTTATGTGGGTGTTAGCCCATAGATTCTGGGGCTGCATGGGGTTCAGACGCAAGATTCCTGAACAATCATACGGGTGGGTCCGCAAAGAGCGCGGCAAGTGGCCCAGGTGGCCAGCGGCGTTGGCGGAGGCCTAATAGGATTTTATGGGCCGAGGAATAGGAAATAAGCGATTTTGGCAGTTTTCTGTAGGTGTTAGCCCACGGATTTTAGGGCTGCATTGGGCTCCGGTGCAAGATTTCTGGAGAATCATACGGGTGGGTACGTAACGTGCGTAGAGAAAGGCCCAGGTTGCCCGGCATCGTTGGCGGAGGCCTGGTAGGATTTTATGGGCTGAGGAATAGGAAACAGGCGATTTTGGTAATTTTCTATGGGTGTTAGCCCACGGATTCTAGGGCGACATGAGTAGCAGCGCAAGATTCCCAAAAAATCATGCGGTTGGGTCCGTAACGAGCCCGACATGAGGCCAGGTGGCCCGGTGGCGTTGGAGGAGGCATGGTAGGATTTTATGGTTTGAGGAACAAGATTCCAATAAGAGGATCCAACACAATATTTGAAAGAAATTATACGGATGGGTCAGCAACGAGCCCGGCAAGAAGCCCAGGTGGCCCGGCGGCGTTGGCGGAGGCCTGCTACTATTTTATAGGCCGAGGAACAGGAAACAAGCGATTTCAACAGTTTTCTGTGGGTGTTAGCCCACAGATTTTGGGTTGCATGGGGTACTGGCACCAAATTCCCAAAATATGATATGGGTGTGTCTGCAACGAGCCCGACAAGAAGTCTAATTGACCCGACGACATTGGATAAGGCCTAATAAGATTTTATGGGCCGAGGAACAACAAACAGGCGATTTCGGCAGTTTTGTATGGGTGTTAGTCCACGGATTCTGGGGCTGCATAGGTCTCCATTGCAAGATTCCTGAAATATCAAACGGGTTGGTCCGCAATGAACCCAGCAAGAGGCCCAGGTAGCCTGGCGGCGTTGGCGGAGGCCTAGTAGGATTTTATGGGCCGAGGAACAGGAAACAGGCGATTTTGACAGTTTTCTATGGGTGTTTGCCCACGAATTCTGGCCTGCTTGGGACTCTGGCACAAGATTCTCAAAAAATTATACGGGTAGGTCTGCAATGAGCCCGACAATATGCTCAGGTGGCCTAGCGGAATTCGCGGAGTCCTAGTAGGATTTTATGGGTCAAGGAACAAGAGACAAGCAATTTCGGCAGTTTTCTATGGGTGTTAACCCGTGGATTCTGGTGTTCCATGGGGCTCCGGCGCTAAATTCTCAAAAATTCATACGGGTGTGTCTGCAACGAGCCCGGCAAGAGGCCAGGTGGCCCGACGACATTTGTGGAGGCCTGTTAGGATTTTATGGGTCGAGCAACAGGAAACAGTTAATTTTGGCGATTTTCTATGGGTGTTAGCTCACGAATTCTAGACTGCATGGGGCTCCTGCGTAACATTATCGAAAAATCATATTGGTGGCTTTGTAACGATCCCAACAAAAGGCCGAGCAGGCTCGGCAGCGTTGGCAGAGGTCTGGTAGGTTTTTATGGGCTGAGGAATAGGAAACAGGTGATTTCTGCAGTTTCTGTGGATGTTAGCCCATGAATTCTGGGGTTGAATGGGGTTCCGGCATAAGATTCCCAAAAAATCATACGGGTGGGTCCACAACGATCCCGTTAAGAGGCCCAAGTGGCCGGCGAAGGTGGCGGAGGCCTTGTAGGATTTTATGGGCCGATGAACAGGAAACAAATGATTTCGGCAGATTTCTGTGGGTGTTAGCCCACGAATTCTGGGGCTGCTTAGGGCTCCGGCCCAAAAAATCATATGGGTGGATAACGAGCTCGACAAGAGGCCCAGGTAGCCCGGTGTTGGCAGAGGCCTAGTAGGATTTTATGGGCCGAGGAACAGGAAACAGGTAATTTGGGCAGTTTTCAATGGGTGTTAGCCCACGGATTTTGGGGCTGCATGTGGCTCCGGCGCAAGATTCTCGAAATATCATACGGGTGGATCCACAAAGAGCCCGGCAAGTGGCCCAGGTGGCCCGCGGTGTTGGCGGAGGCCTAGTAGGACTTTATGGGCCGAGGATCAGGAAACAGGCGATTTCGGCAGTTTTCTGTGGGTGTTAGCCCACGGATTTTAGGGCTGTATGGGGCTCCAGCCCAAGTTTCTTGAAAAATCATACGGGGGTTCCGCAACGATCCCGGCAAGAGGCCCAGGTGGCCCGACAGTGTTAGCGGAGGTCTGATAGGATTTTATGGGGCGAGGAACAGGAAACAGGCGATTTCGACTGTTTTCTTTGGGTTTTAGTCCACGTATTCTAGGGATTCATGGGGCTCCGATGCATGATTTATGAAAACTCATACGGGTGGGTCCGCAATGAGCTCGGTAAGAGGCTCAAGTGGCTCCGAGGCGTTGGCGGGGCCTAGAATGATTTTATGGGCCGAGGAACAGGAAACAGGCGATTTCGACAGTTTTTCGTGGGTATTAGTCCACGAATTTTGGGGCTGCATAGGGCTCCGGCACAAGATTCTCGAAAAATCATATGGGTGGGTCTGCAATGACTCTGACAAGAGGCCCAGGTAGCCCGGCGGAGTTGGCAAAGGCCTGGTAGAATTTTGTGGGCTGAGGAACTGGAAATACATTTCAGTAGTTTTCTGTAGGTGTTATCCCATAGATTCTGGGGCTGCATGGGGCTCCAGCACAAGATTCCCGAAATATCATACGGGTGGATCCGCTACGAGCCCGGCAAGAGGCCCAGATGGTCCAGCATTATTGGCGGAGCCTAGTAGGATTTTATTTGCCGAGGAATAGGAAACAGGCAATTTTGGCCATTTTTTATGGGTGTTAGCCCACGGATTCTGGGGCTACATGGGGTTCCGATGCAAGATTTCTGAAAAATCATGTGGGTGGATCCGAACGAGTCCGACAGGAGGCCAAGATTGCCCGGCGGCATAGGCGGAGGCCTGACAGGATTTTATGGGCCGAGGAACAAGAAACAGGCGATTTTTGTAGTTTTCTGTGGGTGTTCGCCCACGGATTCTGGGTATGCATGGGGCTCTGGTGCAAGATTCTCGAAAAATCATACAGGTGGGTCCGCAACGAGTCCGGCAAGAGGCTAAAGTGGCCTAGTGGCGTTGGCGGAGGCGTGGTAGGATTTTATGGGTCGAGGAACAGGAAACAGGCGATTCCGGCAGTTTTCTGTGAGTGTAAGCTTACGTATTATGGGGCTGCATTGGGTTCCGGTGCAAGATTCCCAAAAAAATCATACGAATGGATCTACAACGAGCCCGGCAAGAGACCCATGTGGCCCAGCGGCGTTGGCTGAGGCCTGGTAGGATTTTATGGGTCGAGGAACAGGAAATAGGCGATTTCGGTAGTTTTCTGTAGGTGTTAGCCCACGGATTTTGGGGCTGCATGGGGCTTCGGTGCAAGATTCTCGAAAAATCATACAGGTGGGTCCGCAATGAGTCCGGCAAGAGGCCTAGGTGGCCCGGTGGCGTTGGCAGAGGCCTCGTAAGATTTTATGGGCCGAGGAACAGGAAACAGGCGATTCTGACAGTTTTCTGTGCTGCTAACCCACGGTTTCTTGGACTGTATGGGGCTCCGGCGCAAGATTCTCGAAAAATCATATGGGTGGGTCCGCAATGAGTCCGGCAAGAGGCCAAGGTGGACCGGTGGCTTTGGCAAAGGCTTGATAGGATTCAATAGGCCGAGAAATAGGAAACATGCAATTTTATCAGTTTTCTAAGGGTGTTAGCCCACGAATTCTAGGGCTGCATGGGGCTCCGGCTCAAGATTCTCAAAAATTACGGGTGGGTCTGCAACGATCCTGGCAAGAGGCTCAAGTGGCCTGACGGTGTTGGCAAAGGCCTGGTAGGATTTTATGGGCCGAGGATTAGGAAACAGGCAATTTCGGTAGTTTTCTGTGGGTGTTAGCCCTCGAATTCTGGGGCTGCATGGGGCTCTAGCGCATGATTCCCGAAGAATCATACGGGTGGGTCCGCAAAAAGCCCGGCAAGTGGCCCGACGGCATTGGTGGAGGCCTGGTAGGATTTTATGTGTCAAAGAACAATAAACAGGTGATTTTTGCAGTTTTTTGTGGGTATTAACCCACGGATTCTGGGGTTGCATAAGGCTCCAGCACATGATTTCCACAAAATCATACGGGTGGGTTCGCAACGAGCCCAGCAAGAGGCCCAGGAGGCCCCGCGGCGTTGGCGGAGGCCTGCTAGGATTTTATGGGTCGAGAAACAGGAAACAGACGATTTTGGCAGTTTTTTGTGGGTGTTAGCCCACAAATTCTGAGGCTGCATAGGGCTCCGACGCAAGATTCTTGAAAAATCATACGGGTGGGTCCGCAATGAGCCTGGAAAGAGGCCTAGATGGCCCGGTGGTGTTGGTGGAGGCCTGGCAGGATTTTATGGGATGAGAAATAGGAAACAGGCGATTTTCGCAGTTTTCTGTGGGTGTTAGCCCACGGATTCTGGGCTGCATGGGACTCCAGCGTAAGATTCCCAAAAAATCATACAGGTGGGTCCGCAACGAGCTCGACAAGAGGCCCAAGTGCCCTGGCAGCGTTGACGGAGTCCTAGTAGGATTTTATGGTCCGAGGAATAGGAAACAAGCGATTTCAGTAGTTTTTTGTGGATGTTAGCCCACGGATTCTGGGGCTGCATGGGACTCCAGCGCAAGATTCCTGAAAAATTATACGAGTGGCTCCACAACGAGCCCGGCAACAAACCTAGGTGGCCCGGTTGCGTTGGCGGAGGCCTAGTAGGATTTGATGAAAATATATTATTTTCTCCATCTCATTTTGTTTGATATTCTTGGACTTAGCATGATGGGTCTTTTGAAAATAGTCTATCTCAACGAGATGGTAATAAGATATTCGTTTATTTTACCCTCTCCAGAATCCACATGTGGGATTTCATTGGGTATGTAGTTGTTGTTGACTTAGCATGATCTTTAAGGGAAAAAAAAAGAAAGACTTTTGAAATTTTTTATTTAGATATTTGTGTAATTGAGAATAATTTCATCAAGTATAAAAAAAAATTAAAAGTTTGAATTATTTTAAATTAGACTAAGATAATATTTTTCTTGATACAAATTTAAAAAAAGTATCATGTGAAATTAGACGAAGAGAGTTCTAATTGTCACTTTAATAGTGTAGTTTTTATTCCTTTTATGTTATTGGGAAGTACATAATTATTGGTTAGGTGAAGAGGAGATGTATTTGGAAAGAAGGATAAACTTGATCCTTTTCCCTCAAAATCTCCTATGAGGGATCATTCATGAGAAAGTCAACCACACCAATTATCGACCATGTACGATTCGTATTAATCTGATCAACTGTCCATCTTATCTTTTCTAAGTTTTTGGCAATCCATTTTTGTTTCAATTGAGTCTTAATTTACTTTTTAGTGGCACGTTTAGTCTTTTTATCAATTACTAAAAATGAGTCACCAATTTAAGTCAAAATACTATTATTGTTATTATCCGAACAATTACATATACAACGGATAATCACTATTACCAACTAAACTATATTTTCCTTCTAGCCAAATGAAGCATGCGTAAAATAATTAGCTGTTTTTCTTCTTCTTTTTTTTTCTGAAATAACCTGATCATTCTAAACTTGTACTAGAGACCTCGTCCATCAATTAAATTATCGTACTTATAATTAGACGAGCAAAAATAGAATAAAAGGAGTATTTTTATTTAAAAGAAATTGATAACTGTGAAGGATTAGCAACTCACAGAGAAAGGGATTTTGTGGAGAAATCAATAGGATGTATTCAGCATTAAGGAGCTCC
>JAABOM020000101.1:2088174-2107793 GCA_011800125.2 Solanum clarkiae
AGTTGACTCTTATTGTACTGTTGTTCACACTCTTCTTTACTGGCTGCTGCAAGATGTATAGCCCATTAACTTCTCTATCAATCCTCTTCACCATTCCATTGTATAGATCCTGCATAATACAAAAATCAGGAAGGAATGTGACTGCACAATTTAGGTCCCTGGTTAGTTTTGACACTGACAAAAGGTTGTGCTTAAACTCAGGTATACAAAGCACATTTGTGATTGTGTCTCCATTATCTAGCTTACATTTTCCCACACAAACTATGTCCAGTGCATTACCATCTAGTAGCAAGACCCTTTTAATACTCTCCTTAGTAATTTGACTGATTTTATCCAACAATTCTTTATCATGGACCATGTGATTAGAGGCTCCAGAGTCAATTATCCAATTTTTAAAACATACACTGTTGGATGCCATAAACACTTGGCTCATACCTGTCTTCTCAGAAGTGGAAGGGGATTCCTTATGGAGCATCCTTATAATTTGATCATATTGATCTTGGGTGAACATTATACCATTTCCTTGACTTGAACTGCTAGCATTCTGTGTTCCCTCTGTCTGAGATGCAGTTGTGCCCTGTAAGGTTGCATTGTGCACTACATTAACCGCATGTTGTGGTGAGTATGGAGCATTTTTCTTGAACTTGTATTCTGTTGGATAACCATGAATCTTGTAGCATGTATCCTTTGTGTGTCCCCTCCACTTACAGTGGTCACAGTATAAGTGAGCATTTCTTCCTTTGTATCTTCCCCTGTCATAGTAACCTGCTGATCCACCATGAAAACCTATAATTGAACCTGACCCTCCAGTGTTGGACTGATGAAGCCCAGCTTTGCTACTAAACAAGGCCATGCTGTTAGGATCCTCAACTGTCTTTCCCAAATTTCTTTGACTCTCTTCTGAGACCAACATCGAGTATGCTCTATTAATGTTTGGGACAGACATCATCAGCAGGATTTGGCTCCTTGCCTGTGAGTAAGTTTCATTCAATCCTGTCAAGAACTGAAGCAGCCTCTGGTATTCATAATGTTCCACATACCTTCTTGAAACATCACACTTACAACTAGGGCAAGGAACCAAGGAGTCATACTCTACCCACAAATCTTTCAATTTAGTAAAGTAACTTGAGATCGAAGACGTTCCCTGTATCAAAGTGGTAATTTCCCTGTGCAGCTGGAACACTCTCGAACCATTTTCTTTATCAAATCTTTCTCTCAACTCATTCCAAACGGTATGTGCATCCGAGGCATATGCCACACAACTCACTAAATTGCTACTCACTGAGTTCATTATCCAAGACAAGACAATCGCATTCACCTTTTCCCAGAGATCGTGAAGTGAAGTATAAAATTCACTCTTTGCATGTCTACCATCAACAAATCCTATTTTACTTTTACCTATCAACGCAATTTTCATGGACCGACTCCACAAAACTTAGTTCTCAGGTCCAGTTAGTTGAAAAGAGATCAAGGAACTACCTGGTGTATCACACGTTTGCAAGAATAATGGATGATTGGAATCAATTGTTGTTCCAACCCTAATATTTCTTCTCTCAGTCGCAACTTCTTGAGTTTTTGATGCCATTGATGGTTCGCCCATCTTCGATTTGATTTTGCCCTCAAATTCAGAGGTAAGGCACGAAGCAATCCGACTCTTCAATCGACCAAAGCTCTGATACCATGTGAAGGATTAGCAACTCACAGAGAAAGGAATTTTGTGGAGAAATCAATAGGATGTATTCAGCATTAAGGAGCTCCAATAATGGGAGCTCCTCTGTTCCTTACACAGACGAAAGAGAAGGGGAAAAATTAGTGAATTGGGGAACTTTTCCCCTATTTATACTTTCCCCTAATTTTAACTAATCCATCCACCTTTTGGATTAATTAATCTAACCACACCTAACTAATTCTATTTACTAACTTACTAACCCCTTAACTTTACTTAACTAATCTTACTAGTTAACCTTTTCCCAATTACTTTATAATTAGCTAACCTCTATTCTCAACAATAACAGACCTAAGGCATCAATCCTTCAAAGTCAATTGAAACTAGAAATAAGTCTATTATAATGAATTTATATATAATCATAGTAAGACCTTTATAGAATATAGTTATCATTTTGGATATGACTTTTTCTTTTTGGACACCAAACATTATTATTTATATCAACAACCTACTCCCTTTTCTTTTCTTCTCCTATGTCAAGTATCAACTTTAAGATCATGGTTAATTTAACTTCAAATTGTGTAAGATCTATTAAAGGAATTATTGTTTTTTTTTGCTTGAACCTTACTATCCATAAAGTTCGAATCAGATAATCGTGAGTTTATGAGTTTATTTTATGGTAATCATGTTTGGTTAATTTTTTCATGAAATCTTTATAATATCACCTGTAATGTTCTGTGGAAGAATTTCAAGAATCTCGACTTGATCTATTGGGATCTTCTTTTAGCATTTAGGGATCACTTGACAAGAATTATGCGATTTTTTTCCCACTTTAGTGTATGTTAGTCCAGAGATTTTTTGAAGGTATGACTTCCGGTCAGTCTTTTCATGAAACATTTAAAGAACTGACTGTAATGACTTGATGAAGAATTCCAATAGTCTCAATTTGCTCCATGCGGCAATATTTAGTATTTAGGGACAGTGGTGGAGCCACTTTGTATTTAGGACGAGAAATTATTATAAAAGTATCACCCGCTACTTCTGAAAATAAATAGATTATCATCAAAAGATCCTTATTTCATAGGTCAAAATGCTACTACAACAACAACAAGAAACTCAGTGAAATTCATAAATGGAAAATTCAGGATATACGCAAACATTATCCTTACTTTTGAAAGTAAAGAGATCATCGTCAAAAGACCCTTTGTTCATCGGTCAAAATGCCAATAGTGTTTAAATCCAATTAGGAAATTAATGAGAGAGATTGGACTTATTAGTCCTATAAACTCTCAATATACACAAACTTTTTTTCAAAAGAAAAGGAAAAAAAAAAGATACAACGGTTATTTATCTATTAGTATTAATAAAAAGACTAATATAATAATTAAATCAAAATAAAATCATTAAAGAATAGTAACTAATTTTGTATACTAGTCCTAAAAGATAAAGAGATCCGTTAGGTGTTGGGGCCAGGGTGTAGGATATTTTCCAAGTAAAAAAGAACAAGAACATAATTAATTACGAAATCAAGATTTTCATTAAAAAAATTTAAATTACGAAAAAATAATTAAAGGGTTCAAAAATGCTATATATATAATAAAAAAAATTAATCATGTATAAACAATATAACTTTGTATTCAACAAAAGAATCTCAAATGAACCTAACTCTTCCCTTAATTGAATATGCTTCTTTCTTTTTCTTTTTGGACAGTACAGTGAATTAACTACATTAATTAATGAAGCACCAACAATTAATTAACAATTATGTTGGCTAAAATTAATTGATGGTTAACATAATGAACTATGATTGTAGTTAGGTACAAGGGGCCCTAAAATTATGTTGGCTAAGAATTAATTAAGGCGCGCTAATCATGCTCGGTAAGAGGTGATTAATTACTCAACAACCTCATGGAAAGTAATAAATCACAAATTAAACATCAGTATGGATTAGAACACAACAACAACATACTCAATCAAACCCCACAAGTGAAGTTCGAAGAGAGTAAATATACGTAAACCTTATCACTACCTCATATAGAGATAGAGAAATGATTTCCAAAAACCTCATCTCAAAAATCAAACCCCGTAAGCAGAAGATACTAGATATGACAAAAAAAAAAAGAAAAATAACTATTAATAAAAAACAATTGATAGTATATAGATACGATAAAAATACCAAATATAAGACAAAATAATAACAACACGAGATATGAAAATGATGGACTAGAACACATAACAATCGATTAATCAACAACGACTCAATCCGAAACAAGTTGATTAATTGCCTATATGTGGGAAAGAAGAAAATGATATGTTTCTTTGGTTTGATGTAAATTTGGTTAGTATCTGAGACTGTACTAGAACACCTAAATAAGCCAATAATAAAATCTAAAAGACCAGAAAACAAAGACAAAGAGACCATCATTACATTTAAAGCTAAATTTATATACCTAAGTTTATCAAAGGTAATTTAAAAAAACAAAAGCAACTACAAAGGACAGTGCAGAAAATTTAACTTTTAGCTTGGTTGGTGTTTGCTAAGGTAGGTGAGTGTTGGTTTTGTCCTTTGGGAGGGATCTTAGACTGCATCACTCGTAGCTCATTGGCGATCTCGGTGAAGTTCGGCCTCTCGGACGGTTCAGCTGACCAACATCTCTCCATGAGTGACTTCCAATCTAGGTCACAGGACTCGGGCACTGGAGGACGCAAGGTATTACTCACGATACCACCTGCATTGGATTCAGTCGTCAATACTCGAGTCTGCTTGTTGGTCATTTAGACAATATTTGGTTGAAGTTGAAAAAAGAGTGTTTGGAAGTCGTTACCTATTATAGCCCCATAATGCAATTCGGCATATGGTTCTTCTCCGGTAAGAAGTTCCCACAGTACAATCCCAAAGGAGAATACGTCAACCTACAAACTCGACCAGAAGTATGTTTTAACATGCAGGGACAAGGAGATGAATTTGTTACTTCCTCCATTTTAATTTGTTCGTCTTATTTTCCTTTTTAGTCCGTTTCCAAAAAAAGCCTCTTCCCTTTATTGACAACTCTTTAATTCTAATTTTCTATATAACATGTTTAAGCCCACAAGATTCAGAAGTCGTCTTTACTTTCTTAAACTCCGTGTCTAGTCAAAACCAAACAAACAAAATTGAAACGGAGAGAGTACTTATTTTGCTTACCTTCTCAGAGACAAGACTGCTGCTTCCATTGAGAAGTTCTGGTGCCATCCAGGGGAGAGTTCCTCGTACACCGCCAGAGATTAATGTTTGACATTTCACTTTGGAAAGCCCCAAATCACCAACCTAAAAACAAGGAGGATAGATTCATAGTCAGTATCAAAGTGAAACAGATGATAATATGGCTAGGAGCTTTTACGATTTGCAATGTGGCTGCTTTCGTAAAAGGCGATTTCATATACGTAATGCAGGAAAAAAGTAGTACAAAAAAAAAGTTGAACAAGGAATTGAAAACAGCAAATCATATCATATACAAAAGAAAAATCATATCAGTCAATTTTAAAAAACCATGTAAAACTTCAGATTTTGATTCAACAATGCACTTTGAAATCTTTAATTTTGGATTTATAACTTGCTATACTTCCAATTTCTAGTCACAACACATATTTACTCGGAACATCTTTTAATAATTTTATCTGTTGATTCCTTCACTTCAGTTATCATATTATTGGTTATGTGCTACTGTTTCTCTTCCCTGTTAGTTTCAGCATGATTTCTCAGCTCCTTCGTTTCCTTTCCATACTAGTATTTGATATGATGTTACTTGAACCGAGGGTCTATCGAAAACGATGTCTCTACCTTCACAAAGGTAGGAGGGTAAGGTTGCGGACCCATCACCCTCCCTAGACCTCACTTGTGGGGATTACATAGCTAAGTTGCTCGAACTCTCCAAAAATGTTACCACACCCATGTCGGATCCTTCAAAAATACACTATTTTTGGAGGATCTGACACGCACCCATCGACATTTCTAAAGAGTCCGAGCAACATAGTTACACAGTGTATGTTGTTATCTTTTAATAACTGATTCATCACTTCCCTGACAATAGCTATTGTTCAAGTCTCTTCCTCTTCAAATAAAGCACGTAACATAGAGGCACACGCCTTAACCCCTATAATGCATGCATCAAAGCAAACGCCAAGCTTGCAATTTAACTAGCTTCATGACTTGGTGAGTATTTGGATAAGTTTTTTTGAAGTGCTTTAAAAGCCAAGGTAGCTACCTACTTTTTGAGTTTTGCCCTTTTTTAGGGATAATTTTAAGCCTAAGGTAAAGTGCTCAAAAGCACTGTCTGCCAAACACCTCTGAGAATTAAAAAGTGCTTACAAGCCAAAAGCACCTAAAAATAAGCCGATCCAAACACCCTCTCAAATGTGTCTCCAATACCCCTCAAGATGGTGCCCTAGGTTTACAAGGTTTGAGGATGTTGTACTAAGGAAAGAGGTGCTAACACTAGCATTTTTCTTTGAAGTAATAATTGAATTGACAATCCATTCCTACAAGTGGTACCACGAAGTTATGATTCTTGATGATTCTCACCCAATCATCCATGTTAGCCTCTATATTTTACAAAAGAGTTCTGCCAACCCTCAAAATAGTATTCTATAGCAGCAGCAGCAAGGAGAAGGAACACAGTAATGAGAAGGAACACAGTAATGTATTACACCGTCACATGGTACTTATTTATTGGGAATGCTACAGACAATTGCTTATAAAAGTGAAAAGCGCAAAACAACCAACAGCTTTTGTGAGCTGGGCTTCGAAGTGAAGTGCATATTTCTTTGGAGAGGATGTGTTATTTAACATGAAATAAAAATAATCAAACATCTATGAAATTAGCACAGTAAGAATTATAATAATAAACCATATTTTGGGCAGTTGATGATCATCAGAATTTTTTTTCCTGACGAGTATGATTTTTCATAAGGATTTTACTATGTTTGATTGTCAATAAGGCTTTACCAATACGGAGAGGCTGTATCTACACAAGAAAATAAAGGAGAACAATCATAAAGGGCTTGATAATAGTCCAGAGTAGGATTTACGAGAAGGCTGTAGACCATATTGTCAGCTATATATTTATGATGGCGGCAACTGGACCACTTCGTGTGCATCTCGACTATTCCATCGAGTATCTATTACCTCCCACTGTATGGGCATCAATAGCTCTATCCACCATGGCTTAGACATGTGGGAAGAAATCAAAGTAGGATTATTCTGTCAACTAGAATTTGAACTTGAGACATCATACTTCTCCTCTTACTTCATTGACCAATAGGCCACACTTGTATTGACCGCTCCTCTCTCATTGATTGTACCACTATCTCTAAACAAAGAATTTCTAGAGAGTCGTCCTAGTCAACTAAAGGCGCAATCACATCTAGGTTTGAATTCGGCTGAAGTGTGAGCAAGGGTATCTTAAAAAGAAAACAATAATACTACTTAAGCATTTCATAGTGTAATCGGTAGTTCCTACCTATAAGGAACCATCAAAGTGATGTCGGCCTGATTTAATTCCATACAAAATAGCAACAAATTTAACCAAGATGGCATAAACTTAAACACTCATGACTTTCAAAAGCTAAAGATGAAAGCATGGGAAAATAATCTATGAGATCATGAATTCTCCTGGGATCCGAAAAAAAAAAACCTTGGTAGCCATTGACCATGAATATTTTTTACTTTTTTCTGGAGTTGAATACTAGAAATCATAGTTAGCAATAAAAGTTCAAAAAGTTCCGAAATTCGGAAAACACCAGAAAATTTTTTTCACTTATTAAACTCCAAATCACTCGCAAAAATTCAAAAAACAACTCCAGTTTATATTCGTGATCAAACCAAACTCCAATTTTCAAACACCATTTTTTCACTTGGAACAAAACTTTTTTTTGCCCTTGGTTTCTTTTTTTATAACTGTGGTGTCCAGGTTAGCTTGCCACACCATAACTAATTTCACGGAGTACCTGCTACCTCCTACAAGCATAAGAAGCGATAACCTTGTTTACAAGGCTAGGAAAAATGGAAAGATATCACCTAATGTTTTGCTTTTGCTGGGATTTAAACATGATAGTTCTCCCTTGATGTCCCAATACCTTAAAATGGTTTAGCTACCCTCTTAAGTAGCACAAACATAGACGTTGTCACCCTGACAGACATAAGTACAAGCATTAAACAAGTGTCTTACATCAGAAATATAAAAATTCTTCATATAACCACAATCCTTTAGGAAAACACTGAATTACAAGACACTGTATACATATAACAAATTTCCAGATCCCTCTGTCAACAACATACCTGGTATAATCCCACAAATCAAGATCCTAATATCAATAAAGATTAACGCAAGATCCATCCACATCCAGCAAAGGTTATTCCTATCATTGAATGTTTATATGCCTAACCATTTTAACTATAACTAAGCAAAAAATATGGAATTATGTTCCTTTGGTGTCTAGAAGAGTAACACGATTGCCTTACGCGGCGAAGAGAGAAAAAAGAGAAAATTAGGTGAGCTGGATTGTTTTGGTATGGTTCAGTAAAGTAGTGACAGTTGACAAGCCTGAACACAATTGAGTATGTTACCTAAAACTTAAAGCCTCATCAGCTCAAGTATAGAGTAATATTTCCCAATTTACCTAAGGTATATAGTGTAAACCATGAGGTACCATTGATGCTAGGAAGTAAGATTTCATTCAGAGTCCCGAATTCCAGATTTTCTAAAAAAAAAAGAGAGAGAGAGAGAATTTCCCGTAATAGTATTAACAACCTGCTCTCTGTTAATTACTTTTCTTTTGGTCATATCTAGGTACTTCTGCGTATGGGTTATGAGCTGAGGGTTCTAGGAAACAGCCTCTCTACTTCCATGAAGTAGCGGTAAGGTCTGCGTACAGTCTACCCTCCCCAGACCCCACTTGTGGAATTATACTGGGTATGTTGTTGTTGTTGTATTAACAACCTGCTTCTGCTACATTTTAATACTCCATAACCACTGAAGTTGGATGTAAAAGATGGTTGCAAGTTCTGAAACATCTGCCCATCTGACTTACCAGCAACCAGTGCAATTACTTGCCCCTCATACAAATCATGCTTCCAAAATGAGAATTAGATAAGGCGCCTACTGAACCTATTGTAGGTTTTCTAAGCAAGCATGAATACCCAAGGACCAGTGGCGCGAAGTTGGAAACTATGCAGATAATGGACAAGTTTTTCTACCTTCCCCACTTGAATACCAAACTTTTGTCTGCAACACGATTCAAATCTACTGGACATACTGTACTTCGTTGATGAAGCTGCACATATTATATTCTTATCATCTTTATAAAAGTACTGCTGAATCTAGGTTCTGCAATGAGGTCTTTGAATTTAATCTCCACGTCAACATATTGGTCATTTCATTTGAACACACAGAAAATGCAGGTCCATAGGCATATCTGATATTTGGTTAATAAGCAGAAACCATAACCAAAATCAGCCCCTAGACATTTGACAGCTGAAGCACTCAGATAACCTCAAACAAAAAACCAATGTATATGATATCCAATGTTGATGTCGATTGAATGTAATAAGGCTTATCGAAGATCACAGAAGTAATTCATCGTGATAGACCTTGTACACAACCTAGAGTGGAGTAGCTTCGAGACTATTTTTGGTCACCTTTCCCAGTAATAGTTTAGAGGGACGTTTAATTTAGAAGGGAAGGGAACAGGTGCAAGAATGAATAGTGTCATTTCTCAAGATGGGGTTCCTCATACTTTCAGACAAGTGTTATAAGGGGACTCAATTATTTTCAGTTACAGAATGAGCCATGGAAGATTAAAACGCTGGAAACGGCAAAAAGTGAAGGAGTTTTGCTTGTGGCATCATCTCAAGGCTGGCTACTATATCAAGATGTTCTACTACAACCATTATGAAATGATGCACATCATCTGTTGTAACTCAAACCATAAAACACGATACCTGCTTGAGGGAGATACCAAGTTTATTAATTTTAAACTATGATGTAATTGCTTCAGCTGGGAACTTCTTGAGATGTTAGCAATAAACACATCACCTCAAATGCAAAAGCAGCCTCCAAGCTCTAAATCCTCTTCAAAAATTTGACAAGACTTCCAAGATGTTTTGCTTTCTTTGAGCCAACGGTCTATGGGAAACAGCCTCTCTAACTGCCAAGTAGGAGTAAGGTCTACATACAATCTACCCTCCCCACCCTCCCACAGCCCAGACCCCATTTATGGGACTATACTGGGTATGTCACTGTTCATGAGACCTCCAAGACTAAAATGTTACCTCAATAAATGAGAGCGATGATCCACAGGTCTGGCCTCTGGGTGTGTCATACTTGGATATCAGATTACACAAATATTTAGTTATAAATGCCAAACTGAGATCTCTTTACCTGCCCCATTCTGGAATTAGAACTCCTTTACTAAAAAACTTTTTTATCTTACTCCCAATAAAAAAAATAATGCTTCTATTGCAGATTTGTGAATGCAGATTACAGTAGGATGAGTATGTAACACCCAATTACTTTTTTTAGCTCAATGAAAACTCAGAACCAACTGCAAATGTTACCAGCTGATGTTTTACCAAAATAGGTTGATTAATTAACCATCAGCAATCTTCTAACTGTGCATAAAGCTTGATTAGTTTCTGGCGTCAACATGTAATAGAAGTTACACGAGGATTAACACTCATTCAGTCATTCCCTTGGAAGAGATAATTGGATACTAAATCTTTTAACATTTATGCACATCGTTTTCTATCAACTGGCAAATAAAAGTGTTGGCTGATAGAGGATTTCCAAGAAGATATTTTTCATATCACGATCAGATCCACTAAGATGGGAAGATACTCTTCATAACAAGATCTGATCCTCTAAGATCTTAGGATAATTATTGTTATCTAGAATATCATATCTTTCTCCTTATGTAAAATATATGATTTTGTATAATCCCATGTTTACAGGATTTAGGTGATTCTATTCCACACTCTCGTATGTATATAAATCCATGTACACGACATAGAAAGAGATGAATGAAATTATTCAACTATCTTATTCCAAAAAAAGCATCTTCTGGGAATGACTAACCTTGCATATTGGACGGTGGGGATCACGCAGATTAACCAACAGATTGTCACTTTTCAAGTCAAAGTGCACTATATTCTTCCCATGCAGATACTCCATTCCAAAAGCAACATCCATGGCGATCACGAGGCGTTTCCGCTTATCCAGATTCCTGAAGACAGTATGAAAACCCCATTTTTTATGTGTAACACCACAAATATTTTACAATTTTAATGTATGCAGAAGAGTACGATTAGTGCTCAAACTGAAAATGCTTAAATCAACCAGATGGCTTTCCGAGGCCGCAAAATTCAATGCGTGTCGTGAAAGAAACCTACTAATCCACAAAGTAACTACAGTAAAAGCACCCTATCCTTGTGGCACACAGGAAAAGGCCCATCTTAAATGATGATGCCTTTAACCTAACATTGCAGTAAAATAGCCGTAAAAGCACCTTATCCTTGTGGCACACAGGAAAAGGCCCATCTTAAAATGATGATGCCTTTAACCTACCATTGCCATAAAGTAGCATGAAGACATGAATTTATGCCACGAAGTAATATTTTGATTCTGATTTTTACGACCAAGTTATTTAATCACTTAAACCATAAGCAGAGGTAAACCCTAAAACAAGTTTAACCAAACTCAGTGGTATAAAAACCAGCAAATGAAGTTATTAATAGTCAGATTCCATTTCAAATACCTGCAAATGGAAGTAAGAATTGAAATACCAATAAACAGATACCCCATTTAATCCGTGCAAGCAAAAAGAATTACAAAAAGAAGTTACCTCTCATTCTTTTGTAGAGCATTTCTCAAGGATCCGTTAACCATATATTCTGTCACAGTCGCTACTGAGCCACCCGGACCATCTAGCACAACACCATAGAAGGCAACAACATTTGGATGGTGCAAGTCTGCAAGTTTGATGGCCTCATTCCAGAAATCATCCCTCTAAATGAAAAGATAAGCACAGCGAAAATATATAGATGAACAAAAGATGCAAAGATCTTGAATAAATTAGATAAATTATTAGGTGCAGGAGAAAAGACAGAAACAAGAAGATTTGAAAGAGGGGGGAAAAACACCAACCATACGCTCTTGTTCTGAAGCTTTCCCAGCAAAACACCTGTCATTAATCCTTTTAATTGCAACATCAGTACCTCTCCACTTCCCATGATAAACAGTGCCAAATGTACCAGAACCCAATTCTCGAATCTCCTCCAGATCATCATTCTTTATAATCTATTCACAAGAACGCACTTTTTAAAAATGGGAAAATTATAAAATTACAACACCCCAGTGACAGCAAAAGATCAGTTCATTTTTTCAGTTAGGTATAACAGATAATGGAAATTGGACTGGACAATAAGTGTCGAACCTGCAAGCGTCCAATGCCATCTGATACAGGAAACCCAAAATTTGCTCTCTCTGGAAATTTAGTTTTAGTTTCCTGAACAGAGATTGCTTCTAATTAGCAAGACTGGCAAAGATAAGAGATAAGAAACTGATTCTAAACAACTTGCATAGCAGCAGCTGTTGTTTGTGTGAGAGAATTTAAGACCTCAAGTTTATCCTTGGGGTCTTTTCCAGCATTAGTGCTTTCAGCTTCAATATTCTGTTGACTTGAAGATGGGGAGTTACTCTTCCCATGTGTGGACAGATCAGCATTAGATGGAGTTGATGACTGAAGAACAGAAGCAGCGACACCCTCAGCAACAGCTTGAAGTTCTTGCTTGATCATTTCCTCCTCTGAGCCTTCACAAGCAAATAGGAAACAAAAAAGTTAGGACTGGAAGAATATAAACCTACCAATACTAAATTCCAGAAAGAAGCAAAATCAAAACTTCTCACCTTTCTTGGACCATGATTGATCTGAACTGTAATCTGTATTACCTGAGGGAAGGTAAGCTCCATCCTCCAACCGTGTTTGTAGTCCAACATTAGTAGTAGTTGGCAACTCACTGCTATTGCCAAAACGATTCTCACCAGAATAATCTTTGGTGCCAGCAGCTTCCTTTTTCAGCTGAAGTTTACTAGGTTTAGGAGGAGGAAAGTGGGCATCATGTTGCAAATTCCACGGATCCTGATTGCTATATAAAGAATTTGAATTCTCCTGTACACATGGTGAGGTACCATCGAGTATGGACATTTCGCCAGTTGTAGGATTCAACATTGGCTGGAAATGCTGAGCCCCATCTTTCCATTCAGCAATAGCTGGAGTTCTTTCTGTTGCGTGGGCAGAGAGGCCAGTTAGTTGGGGAGAGATTTCACCGGGTATCAAGTGATTAACCCCATAGTTTGGTTGGGCATGCACACCTGGATTTGTCATGACAGGATACTGAGAGACTTCATACCCTTCTGCAGCCTGAATGTTGGGCAAGAAAGGATTCTCATTTGGAGAAATGGGAATTTCATGTGGATTCATGTTACTTGTAACCAAACCTGGATATCCCTCCCTCCCACCAAACTGTTGTACTCTGTTATTCAAGATGTCTTCCCTTCTAAAATTATCAACAGCTGGCTTACTCTGCTCATTATTAGCTAAAATTTCAGCGGGGTGCATCAGGAGATTTTCCATCCTTCCTTCAATTTGTCTCAAATGGTTGTAAGCAGTAACAGATTCTAGATCATCTTCTTTCGGAAGCATGGTAGGTGTGGTTCCACCATATTTCTTTGGAGATTCACCACTTAAGTTATCCAGTGTTTGACCAGGCCCGCTGCCAACTTTAAGTAAATCACTATTGACTGGTTTATTCGCAGCAACTTCCTGTTTAACCTGATACTGTGATGGCACCAGAAGCTGCTCAGTGGCATTAACATGGCATGGTTGAGGAACAGCTCCAACAAAAACTCCATAAGGTGATTGCACTGTACCTGTTAACCCTATCATACCTTGGGGGGTAACTGACACCTTTGGCGGCTCTGCAAACTCAGGCTTTTGGAGGCTTCTATCATGTTCATACTGTTTATCAACAGTTTGTGAGGCTCCAATTACCTCAACTTGACCTTTTCCAACTCCATGATCCATCTGACCCCCAATTCTTTGCCCGACTGCAGCTCCCTGCTGTTCAACAGCTGCCTCACCGAGGGCTCCAGTTGTAACAGCTCTGTAAATAGGCCGCCCCATCTCATCCAACCTAAGGCTATGAAACACCGGATTAAAATCAGATACTGTGCTTGCAGGACTCTCTCTTTGCTCTTGCACTACTGTATCTGAGTGTGCATGAGGCAGCGATCTTTGACACATTAGACAGTCATCAAACCTAGGTAATGCCTCAGAACCAGTAACCAGTGGTTGAGGCACCTGGCCTTCAGAAAGTGGCATCTGCTGTGTTTGTGGAATCTGGTGCCATCCATAAGCTCCTCCAAGCGCTGCAGGAGGGGGGTGAAGCTGATAAGCACTGTATCCTTGGTCAACAGGAAACTGCACTACTCTCTGCCCCAATGTGCCTTCTGCAGGATAATGTTCTACCCTAAAATGTTGGGGCGGAATCTGTGAGGCGACCATATTTGGATTCGTACTGACATGACCTGAAGGGGTCATTGTCATGTGAAGAGCAGGTACAAACTGCTGAGTTGGACCACCAGCAATTATATGCTGCTGATTGATTACTGGCCCAACAGTTCCCAAAAGCTGTCTTGGAAATCCCATTTGGGGAGTAATCTGAACATAATCTGTACGGTTGAGTGTCTCCCTCTGAGGATCCACATAAGTTGCGAGATATGGTGTAGTTCCTTGATAAGTCACTCCCTGCTGTGCAGCGACAGGCACAATTTTCTCTAACCCATGCTCCGGCTGAGCAGATAAGCTTGGCACTGACCCAGGAATGACTAATGGAATGGTCACTGGAGCGACAGAAGCATCAGCATGAGTTACAGGATTTGCATCTGTAGACACCAATTTATAAGCAGGTTCTTGCGAGGTAGCAGAAGCCCCACTTGGTGATAGTGTGTCAAAAGAAGGTACACCTCTAAGCTCCCCCTGACCATTACCTAAGACATCCACAGCTTCAGCGACACTAAATTCTGAATTCTGGGTGGAACCAGCGCTAGCATTACTTTCTTTCCTAGTAAGGCCAATACCACTAACTCCATTACTAATCCCATTCACTGCCTCAACATACCTCTGTCCACTATCTTGTAGATCTCCTAATTGCACCATACTGGATGATTCTACCTCTGAAGTCGAAAACAGAAACACCCTCAATTTAGCTGACCCATCTGACGCTCTTTCTACCAACTTTTCATACTCATCCATCATATTTTCAAGATCTTCTGGACAAGAAACAGACACAAGTGCATCAAGATCCTCATCAGGCAACTGGTACTTAATCGTCACATCCTGCCCGCAAGTATCTACCATTTTGCGTACCAGTTCAGCAAAACTCACATCCCTCCTAACACTTATAATCCTAGTCTGTCCACCCACATATCTCAACGCCCCATCACTCGGCCTCGGGATTATCCTCCCCCCAAAACTGCACAAAAATTTAACTTTCCTCCCTGACACTGAACCATCACCACCATCATCACTAGCACGCTCAGATACACCACTACCAACCCGCCCCCCAGAATGCAAATTCTGTGACGATCCAGTACCTGAACTCACAACACCAACACTCACAACACCCGCTGGTGGCTGCGAAGCCACAACCTGTGGTGAGACCCACACAGCCGCCCCTGGACCAGCATTGGTATAACCTAAACCTACAAACCCGGCATCTGTTACAGTAGTAGGGTAATACACCCCCTGTATAGTTCCAGGACTACCTCCAACATCCCGGGTTGGGTTACCATAAAACCCCTCAACAGTTCTACCAGATGTAGTCATAGGAGCAATACCCGAATCTTCGGGAACTGTCCTAACAATGTTCAACGGCCTCAAATCTTTGGGTATTGAATTTTGATCAAAAGCCATAATCTATACAAATCAAAATTGAATCTTTTAAACCTAAAATTTCTATTTCTGGTTTTCTAAGGTCTTATCGTTCTCTACATTAAGCTACTAACAAAGATCAAGAAAACCCAATACAACAAACCTTCAATAAACCCTAATGGGGTTCACCCAAATACAAGAAAATCAAAAGGGTTTCTCAAGAAACATGAGTTTTCAGTAACCAATAACAGCAAACTGAAAATTACCTCCAAAAAAAGATCCGACCCAGCAAGAAAGTAGTGGAAACAAGAACAAAAACAGCACTTTCTTGCTAATCTCTAGATTTCTGCAGCTGATATGCCCCAAAAATACAATCTTTTTTATTTTTTCCTCATTTTTTAAAAGATTTTGCAGGGAATTAATCAAATATGTGTACAGGGAAGAGAGGAAGGCAAGAAAGCTGCGTGGGTCGCTATCAAATTGTAGAAATGGAAGAGGAAGGTGCCTTTTGATTTTGATTTTGATTTTGATTTTTGATTTCTTGAAAAAAAAAATTTGCAGAATAGCCAAAAATTAAAATAATAAAAGAAAAAAAATGAGAAAGTGATAGAAGGGGGAAAGGACACGTGGAAGATTTCATGCATAAGTGTGTTTAAATTTGCAAAATTTAATCTGGTGAAAGGATCCAAATGGAAACTTTTAAAAAAATGAATTTATATTTTTGATGAAGGAAAAGGAAAAAAAAAAAAAAACAAAGCATAGTAATAGTGAGTACTTTATACTACATTTATTTTACTTTATATCCACTTTCCTCTTTTAGACATTTTCAAACATATTTGTTTAATTCAAGAAAAAGGGCATATTGAATTTGTTACGAGGTTAAGAATGCATTGTTTACGATATATATTAAAGTGATAAAAAAATAAATTATAATTATAAATAAAATATAAAAAAATATAATTTTATTGATAAAAAATATGGTATAAATCTATTTTTCTCTTAATTTATCTCTTTTAAGATTCGTTAATGATGTATTTCTCGAATTTAGGATGAGATTGAAGTATCATTGCATTAACTATGATTCTAGTGTTAACTTTATGTGTTGGTTTATAAATTAGAGATTGATTTTTGTTTTTCTTTTTGAATTTGCCTTAGTTGAGAAAATAATGGGAGAAATTCCAGAGTGCCAGAATGTAAATATAATATTTTATATTTTTCAAAATTCAACTCTATTACAAGTGAATAATAGTTCAATTATCTAAATACAATGTAAGTAGAGTTTTTCAAATGATGAAATTTTGTGTTTGGCCTTATAGTACATCGAAGAATAGAAGTGATTTATTTGGTGACATTGCTATATGCATCGATTGTAACTTCATTGTCTTTTTTGTGATTTTACATAGACTAACTAACGTGTATGACTCTTCTTTTTTTTCGACATAACTTTAGGCCACAAGTTTCTATCTTTATCAAAAGAAGCTTCAGTGGTTGATACCAGATATGTAATCAATGATTTTAATAACTCCAGGCCATGAGTTCATATCTTTATCAAAACTATAGCTCCAGGCCATGGTGGTACCAGATATGTAATTAACTATTTTAATTGTTTTTGTTGATAATTCTTCGAAAATGACATGCTTTTGGAGACTCCATTCAACTTATTCTTTAGTATTATTCTAATATTATCATGTATCTTTACGTTATATAACCTCATAGTGTTCACGATAATTTTCATATACAATCTTTATATCATTTTGAAACTTTATTAAGAATGACAAAACATGTCGAAAACCAAATGATCTCAAAACGTTTAGCACTTTGGGGTAAAATTAAAGCTCCCTTTTTTCCTGACAATAACAATGTTTAGCACTATAGGTAGTTCTTCGAAGATGACACACTTTGAAGACTCCGCTTAATTTATCCTTCAGTATTATTTTAATATCACGTGTCTTTACATTGTGCGACCCTTGTTCATGGTAATTTTCAGGTACAATTTTTATGTAATTTTAAAATTTTATTAAGAATAACAAAACATGTTATGAAAACCAAACTATCCCAAAAATATCTTTTTTTTACTTTACAATATTTAGTAATATAATAACAATGCGATGATTGCGTTAATCAATCTTTAACTAATGCCAAAATTATAAGATTCAATATGTGACAACATAATCTAATTAACAAAGCAAATCTAAGTCAAAAGATTAAATAATTAAGTAATTAATTTTAACTTTAATCAATTGGCACATGACTATGTATTGCACATGGCCTAGTTTTATTTTTAAATTAAAAATATACAATAATGGTAAGCATTAAATTAGGGGGAAAAACTATATCATAGTTTTTGAGAACAAATAATAATAATAATAATAATAATAATAATAATAATAATAATAATTATTATTATTATTATTATTATTATTTATTATTAATTTTGATAATAAAACAAAGCGTGACTAACGGTTATGATCCCTTAGTTATCGATAAATTTTAATTTTAAGTTTTGGTAATTATATTTAAATACATATTTAATTTTCACTTATTTAAAATGTGTTGTGAGTATTTTTTATCTCTTCACTTATGAATGTTCATAAAATTTCATCACATAATAATCAAATATATACATTTTACTTAATTAAAAATTAAATGCGTTAAAAAATCAAAAGTATTATTCTTCTCAAATAAAATAGAGCAGAAGAAATGCCCTTTTCACTAAAAAAAACATGCTTAATTATAAAATAAATTTAAATCAACACAAGAAATCTACACATATTTCCTCAATATATAATGAGAAATTAATTTTTCAGTTTCATCAGTTAAAAGTCTTTTTCTTGTCTGAGTACAAGTCAAGACGTGCTTAACCATATTAATTAAATTAATCTCCCTCACGCTAATGATACTTTTAAAATAATTAATGAGATTTTCCGGATTTAGTTATGATTTACACTATCTCACAAGTCTCAAGTATACTTAAAATTTAAACCCATAATATAGAAGTATACACTCAAGTTTGAAAATGCATATTTAAACATCTCAAGTCGATCTCAGCTGACAACTAAACACTCCAACTTATTCTTACTGTATCTCGTGGACACTCCTACGTTGACGTGAAACGTAAATTTTGAAGGTGTCTTGATAATGATTTTATACACATAAAATATTATTCAATTGCCATAACAATAATGAATTGAGGTATCTATATATACTTATTTATCAGCTAAGACTAAATTAAAGTATTTATTTATGTATTATTTTATAACTTACTATAGTTAATTGATCTACTTTAATAAGTTGAGCAAATTACGCCTATTGCTTTAGGTGTAGGAAATTGTAAATGGATTTTTATTGCTTCTTAATGTGATGAATTTTTGTCGTGTGGTAGTTCAACAATGGGGAAAAAGTGTTGGGATAAAATATCCTCCACTAATATGAGTAGTATATATAACACTCAAAAAAAAAATCATTTGATAGTTGATAACTAAAATTGTATAAATATCAATAATGTAAATTTTTATCTCGAATGATATAATATGACATTTTATATATGTATGAGGATATTGGATCGAAATGATCTGAGCTTATAACTTGCTACATCAAAAGTCACTCGAAAACTTGAATGAATTGGCAGATTATTATATACTTCTGTCTTCTGATAGGAATACTGAAATCAAAATTTAGAGTTTATGGTTTCTAAATTGCCACCAAACTCATAGTCATTACAATTAATAAGTTCACAAGTAATTAGTTATATATATATATATATATATATTAATAAAATTTTTTAACATAAATATAAGAATTAGACAAAGTTGTTAAATTCATTCAAAAACCTACTAATAGTACTCTCCCTTTGCCTATTGTCTTTTGGCCAACCAACCAAAATGCATTTGGACATTAAAAAAAAATCACATGTTGCAACAAGAAATAATGAAAATAGCCAGAAGCATGTTCAATATATATATATATATATATATATATATATATATAT
>JAABOM020000101.1:2136011-2150322 GCA_011800125.2 Solanum clarkiae
CCATTTCGAGAAGGTGTTAGGCATTCGAAATGGCCGTTAAATACGGTTATCCGGCGATTGTGAAAATTTGACTAACTCTTTGAAAAGCTTGACTCTTTGACTCATTTTTAAGAATTTTGACTTAAAACTTGGAAAGATATTTTAATTGAAACCATTATTTGACTAAAATTGACATTTTTGATTAAATTGAAAATTTAATTTGAAAATGACAAAATCGCATTTTTTACGTTTTCTTTTATCGTTATCCTTTAGACAAAACCTTGAAATAGAATAAATATAAATAAAATGACACAAATAGCTTCATGATACTGGGAAATTTAATTAAATTTAAACCAATGAAGTTAGTGTAACAGCCAACACATACAAATATATACATATGACAAATAAATAAAATAAAAAAAAAGAAAAGTAAAGAAACCCTTAGCCTATTAATGTCTAGTCTTCGCTTTTGCTTAGCGGCTTCTTTCTCCTGAGGATCAGACTGACTTGAATAGGGTGTTTGGGCCTCCATGGCCCTTTGCAATGCAAACAATGGAAGAGAAGTCCTTTCGGACTCCAAGGTGGTTATCATGCAATGAACAAAATAAACATGGATTAGTAAATGAACAAAATACAACACATAATATTATTTCAATTGTGAAATATTTAAAAGAGACAAATATGCCCTCAGATACGAGTATATACTATCCTCAAAGGATAGGATCATCCAGATTATCAAATATTTAAAGGAAACAAATATTGCCCTCAGATACGAGTATAAAATCATCATTTTGACGTCAACGAATCCTCATTCAGACCAACTGTGCTACAGAATATGATATTCACTTTTATTAAACAGCACACACAGTCAACAGAGACAAATACAAACGATAAACAGATTCATTTCCGGGTCACAGTGAGCATAAACAATTAAAGACAGATTGACCATCTCGATATACTATCAATGAAGAAACAACTTTGGATTCATCTCTCAAACCCAATATGTATAATGTGATTATTACAACTATCACAAAACTGGGAACCAACAACAAGTGCAGAAGAGACCAATTTCACAGTTTCACAAACCTGACATACATATAAATGTACTGGTTTTGATTTGAAAAAAAAAAACATTTCCCAGTCTCAAACAGTCTCAACTATACCATAACAGCTGCATATCTAATCCGTATCATCTCAACAATTAGGCATCCTAATCAGCATAGCCTTAGTTTCGGCAAAATAGGAAACTTAACCAAACACAATCGAATCGTACAAAGTCAACATTCATGACAGATTCACAGTGAGCAAAACATCCTAAACAGACTTGAACCAGACATAAACACCTATGTATCAATTCGATTAACATCATCATAGGGCAATATCAGTTAATCAATAGCATAGCAGATTCATAATGAGCAACATTACGCAGAAAACAGACTCGGACCAACATAAACATCTCAACGTGTAACAATTCGATCATCATAGGGCATATCATTACTCAATCCGTAACAGCGACAGATTCAGTATACTTATATGCTCATCTCAACTGCGAATCATAGCACAACAACAACATCACAACACATTCTCAAGCGGCAGACTTAACACAAAACGAATCAAAATTTTTACTTGTTTCAGGGCAGCGAACTTGGGACACTGAGCTTGACGACGTTTCGACGTCACCGGTGAATTTAATTCACTTGTTCCGGTTCCCCTGTTACTGTCCCTTTTCGCAAAAATTGTGTGTTTTTCGTGGGTGTGCTCTTCGACTAAGGATTCGATTTTTTCTTCCCCCTCTCTGATTTGTTCTTGAATCCCCAAAACCCCGTGATCTTCCTCTCTCCCCCATCTCCGTTTCTAGCTCGGTTTTGAAGACAAATGGGAAAGGGTATGGGAAAGGGACACGCATGGGGAAGGGTCAAACGCACGGGGAAAGGGGAAATGCCTTAAAGAGGGGCGGTGGGTGAAGGGTTTTAGGGCTTGGGGAAATGGTAAGAGTTAAGAGGGGCAGCGGGTGAGGGTTAGGGAAATTAGAAAAAATGAAGAAGAAGAAGAGAAGGGGATCGGGGTGGGGGTTAAAAATAGGAGCGCGTGCAGTGCACGCGCCCGGATTTAATTTTAAAAATATTTTTTTTTAAATAAATGTTTAAAATGTTATAATATAACTATAAAGCCCCGGATAATTAATTTGACACCGTGGAGGGTAAAAATTGGGTGTCAACAAATATTATATACTTTTTTATTTAAAAAAGAATGATTTTTTTTTTGTTTGCCTAAAAAAAATGATCCATTTTTTTCTCCAACACTTTAGTTTTAGCTTTTTACATGGTATATGTAAGACCACAAGATTGAAAATATTTGATATATTTGACATAATTTTAATTTAGGATCACAAAATTGAAAATTTTATTTTATTTGATATAATAAGAATAAATGAAAAATGAAAGAAATATGAAAAGAGAGAATATGAAGTGTTCCCTTCTGCTTTAATGAAAAACATTTCTCCCTCCTCATTGGTGATATCATTATTTTTAGTACCAACATATTAATGAGTAAAATTATTTATTCTGGGGCGATATATTCTATTAATTTTGAATATTTGAGGAGAATAATTTTCTTAAAAACATGTTGTGCATTCAATGAATTTGATTTTATTTTTAATTTTTTTACTTATATTTTCTTTACTGTTTTTAAGCTTTTGGTTTTGAAAAAATTCTGTAAACTTTATTGTTTCAAACAAAGTTTTGCAAATTTATTATTATAAGTATTTTCATAATACATATTATTAACATCTTTTATTTTCTTAAATTTTATATCAAATCAATTTAGGTCATACTCGATTTAGCTCATATTTATGTATAATCACCTTTTATATTCTGTTGATGTACATGCATTTATTATTAAAATAAAATATTAAGTGCATATGTTAGTTGGTGTAAATTGTGGTAAAAATGATATTAGTTCTTGTAACTCTTATGCTCATTAGTTTCTTGTAACTCATATGACCATTAACGTTTTATAACTTATATAACAACTAAATCATGTTCTACCACATTATGCATTGTAACTCATGTAACTTCCAAGACATTATTCTTTCATTCATTTACGTACATTATTGTCCACTTTATTCTTAATCAAGATAAGGAAAAATTCTTCAACTATAAATAGTAATGTTTCTTCGTTTGTGAAGGGAATGAAAGAAAAATGAGAAGTGTGAATAAATATTCTAGTGTGTAGTGAGGTTACAGTAGCGAAAGAGACAGTTGAGACTAATGACAAATATTTTAAGTTTTCAACTATATTCACTATATAACAGAGAGTAATTATATATTGAAGGAAGGTGTTCTTTTTATATAGTTTTGGACTCTTCAACTAATCCGAAACTGTTGTATACCGCAGATGATAAGTCAAGTGTATCACTGCTGGATCGGTGTAGACACAGTGACCTTAAATCTCCTTAAAGGGAGTGAGATATCCGCTCCTCAGCCCAAATGAGTTTTTATTCACTTTCTCATTTTATTTTTTAACTGTAATTTTTATATTTGTGGTATATTACATTAACATATTCTATTATACACTTTCATATGTTTGACACATATAATATTATTGTATAATTTTATATGTTAAAATAAGTGATGTAATATTTTATATTCTCTCCGTCTTATTTTAATTGAATTTGTGAAGCAATGCACACATATTAAGAAAAGCATTCAAGGATAAAATTTTAACCATACTTTTTACTATCGCCCTTTGTGAGTCATAAATATATAGCATAATTTATCTCCTAAAAAATATAAAATTTCAATAAATGAAAGGGAAAATGTGAAAAAAAATTTAAACATTTATCTTAAACTTTGAACAATTTAACTACTTTAAACTTTAAAAAAAAAACTTAAAAATTTAATTAATTTGGGACGAAAGAAATATTATCCACTATATTTTTGAAAAGTTCTGTCTAATTAATGCAAATGTGATTCATTGAAGCATTTGTGCTCATTAGTTGTCCATTATCTTTATTTAACCAATAACTTGTGTACAAGTCTCAAAGTGAAGCAATTATTGTTTTATTACTTTTAGACACCTTTAGCTTTTTTTGGCTGCAAATCACTATTCTTTTGTTCTTTCTTAAAGTTTCATCTTTCCTTGAATATTCTAAAAAAAAATTAATCCTTAATAAAATAATTTTTGGTCATACATATATTTAAAAATAATTTTAGATCAAATATTTTATAATATTATATCAAATTAAAGAGTGTCATGTAAAATGAAACGGAGGAAATATTTGTTTGTTCTTTCTTAAAGTTTCATCTTTGCTTAAATACTTATCCTAAAATTCCTTTCTTCAACTAACATCCCAAAAGACAATTCTTGGACACAAAACTCAAAATATCTTGTTTATAATTCTATCTCAATTTCTCCAAAATTTGGTTAAATCACAAATGTAAATTAAAAATGTCTGGCTTGTTTGTTGGAATTCTGTGTATTACAAAAAGGGGTTATCAGTTCAGATCATTTGATTCATTTGCCCCTTCTGCTTCTTCCACGGTATGGTACTCAAGAATTTCTCTGAACCTCTTTCATCGAAAAATTACATTTTATACTAGTAAAAAGTTAGTCTTTTATGTATGTGTATATAGTAGATATTGAATTCGATGCGTTCTTTGCGTTCGTACTTTTTTATATTTTGAATCTCCTTAGTGAAATGAGTGCTAGTTCACGTGAAGTAATAGCTTTTGCTTAGATCTTGTATATTAAAAATATTATTAAATATTTATAAATATTTGATCGTGAATTCAACTTTTTGGTATTATAACTTATAGTCATTGCGCAACCCATAAACTTCAAATATTGTATAATGTATGTCTACCTTTTTTATATTTTAATCTCCTTAATAAAAGTTTTGGCGTGGTCGATGGTTGAGTATGAGTTATGGATTCACGTGAACCGATAACTTTCTATTAGATCATGTACATTTATTAAGAAATCCACTGAATGTCTATAAATATTTGACTATAAACTCAATTATTATAGTATTTTAGATGAGAGTCTTCCGGAAACAGCCTCTCTATCTCTATGAGGTAATAATAAGGTCTGCGTACATTTTACTCTTCTCAAACCCTTTTGGTGGGATTTCAAGGGGCATGTTATTGTTGTTGGAGTAACTTTTAGTCTTGGAATCCGTGAACTTCAAATGTTGGATCTGCCTCTGTGCACCTACCCCGCCCAGCCCCAACCCAAAACCCTCAACTTCTACACCCTTTCCTTGGAGAATTTTGATGTAAATTTGAGTTAAAGAATGAATTTTTAAGTATAATATTGTTGTGTTTTGCAATTGAATGAGCAGATGGAGCAAAGAATTATAGGAAGCCATGATGAGGATCTTGGTGAAAAAGCTAGGGAAGCCAAACAAAGATTGGATCACAGGCTAAGAAGGTAATAAGTTTGTTCTTTTCTTTTTTGTGCCCTTTCTATAGCAAAAAATTTAAAAAATTTGCAAAGAAAAAGAGAAGAAATTTAATTAGTTAGCTCAATGATATTATATAATATTCTTGTGTATTACCCCTTTTTTGTTTTAGTATTTGGAATTCTGAACTAATTCGAATTTGCACTGCATAGGGTCTATTGAAGGGAAAATGCTCTTTATTCAATGCTCATGAGTCTTAAGGTCGCGTTTGGTTATAGATTTTGAAGTTGAAACTTGAAAAATTGAGTTTTTGTAGTTGTGATTTTGAACTAATATATGAGATTGGCCATGGTCAAGTGATAAGTTGTACGCAAAAAGTACATGTCATGCATTTATTGATTTGATATGGATACAGATGTATGTAAGTTTTTCCACACCAACAACCAAATGATTGTTAAAACATTTTTTGTTAATATGATCTCAGCTATGTTGCTCGGACTCTTCAAACTGTCAGGTGCTTATCGGATCCTTCAAAAAATGCACTACTTTTGGAGCGTCTGAGCAACATAGGATCTCAGTGAGCTTATTCTTATTCATTGTGGTTATTGAAAACAGGACTAAAAGTAAAGAAGAAAGATTGAAGGACGAGAACGGGCAAGTAGAATTGAATACTTTGCGGAAGAAAGAGATGGTTCGACTGAAGCAAAAGGGGATAAAGACCTTTAGCAGGGTAGTAAAGCAACGCGAGGATATCGAAAATGATGAATGCATCATTTGTTTGGACCATTTCAAGGTTGGTGATAACTTAATGCATTTGCAATGTGACCATAAGTTCCATTCATGTTGTTTGGTTCCATGGTTGGAGAATTATGCCTATTGCCCTTGCTGCAAAATGGATATTGTAACTTGAAAAAGATGTATCGCGCGTAGTTTGTATATAGGGGATATGAAATGACCTTGTCGGGATTCATATAGTCGACTCTAACTTGTTTGAAACTGAGGTGTAGTTCCTTTTATTGTTTGCGGAGTTTGTATAGATGAAGTTTGAAATAAGAGGATTGTATCATTGGTAAGATATTTAGGACTTCCATTAACATATTCTAACATTTAGAAATTATGTTATTTGAATTCCTTGTGTTATAGTAGTTTTTCTTTTTCTTTTTTTTTTTTTGGTTATTTTGGTAACTCGAAACTTCCTTTTTTTCCAAAAAAGATAATTGTGTTGTTGGGCATACTAACCATCATTATCACATGATCACTTCTTACTATCGATTATCACGACCGTTACTTACTATCGTATATCGCTAACTATTGTTAGTGACCATTACTTACTATCGTATATCGCTAACCATTGTTAGTGACCATTACTTACTATCGTATATCGCTAACCATTGTTAGTATTCATTACTGTCATTAACTATCAACCACAACAATCAATCATCACCATCAATCGCTTCTGTTACTCACCAATCCATAACACTGTCATTATCCTACACCATCTGCAGTTGGCACATACAGCCAATGTCGCTAACCATCACCACTATTAGTTGTCATATAGTTTTTTAAAAAATATTTTGTTAATATAAATATTAAACTAATTATATATTTTATTACATTTTATGTTTATTACTTTTAAATAATGTTAATTAGATAAATTTAGATGTTTAGAAAAAATTGATTTATTGTTAATAATCCCGCAGGTACCAAAATCATTAAAAAAGCACTCATAATTTATTGGGCACTATATGAAGTATTTGAAATACAGGAAAAAAATACTATTCAGGTAAGATTTCAAAGGGGTTGCAAATGGATCCGTTGGTTTACTAATCATTGATTGTTCTAAAACGGCTAAGCCTACGTTACATGCTAGTATTCAAATCTTATTTCTTAATATAATATCTTCACTCTGTATTAGATTCAGACATTTAAAATTTTCATGTTAATCTTAACATATATATGTACATTCAAATTTAGATATCTTAATCTTATTCGAAATAACTAAGATCATAAACAAATTTTTAAAGTATACTATCCTCAAATATGGAGTAACATACAAATAATTAAAAGGTATATGCTTAATCTAATATTACAAAGATTAAAATCAAAATTTACCAATATAATAATTAACTGAGGAACTAAGAGCTCATTTCGTTGGGGACAAGTATCCCAAAATTTCTATCCCGCCCTCAATGTCGGATCAAAAATAAAACTAACTCTAATTACAAGATAATTATCCGTGATGTAATCTCGACTAAACATGGAATAAATTCATTCTAAAATCAATATATCGTTTAGTTTTGTTAATCCTAATTAATATAAATAATATTTGAACTAGAAAAAGTAACACGACGCCGTCTTCATGTTATAGCCAACGTTTTAAAACTCCCAACGGCTAGTTTTTCCACTGACCGTTTGGCCAAAAAAAAAACTCTTCAAACTTCAAGAAAAGCCTTTCACCATCATCATCAAATCAAACACACAAGAAAAATTTCTCATTTAAATACAAAAAATTTCTCTAGAAATTCACAGATTCAAGAAAAAATTCAGTGAAAAGAAGAAAAAAAGGTTCTTTTTTGAATTTTCAAGAATGGTTTATTCATACACACCAACATACTATAGCTCACTCCATGATTCAATTACTTCTCTTTGCAAAACCATTCTTCCATTTCCTTTCAAGAAAAGGCGTGTACCCGCGATTGCAGCTGCTGAGCAGAGGTTATCCAAGCAGCAATCGGATAACATTAAATGGCAACAAGAATCTTTTCATCAAATTCTTAACTTGATGGGGCTTTGTAAAGAAGAGATCTTGGCTGATTCTGAAGTTTCTGCATTCAGATCACATCTTCTCGAGACCCTCATCGCGTCTCCTGCTGATTATGAACATTCTTCCATCTTAAGGGATAAGCTGATCTTCTTGCAGGTGAATTTCCCTTTCCTTTTTTTTTCTATTTTGTCTCAATTCTTGAAGTTTGTGTCATTTGATAGAGTGCTAATTATAGAAAGGTAGCTCCAATTTATTTGTAATTTCAAGTACATTTTCCAAATTTAACTGAATTTTCATCATTTGGGAAGTTGGGGTTTCTTTTCTATTGGTTATTTCTATCTGTAAAAAAAAAACATTGGTGTAAAGTTTCAATCTTTAACAACAACAACAATATACCAGTGGAATCCCACAAGTAGGGTGGATAGAATGTACACAAGTAGAGAGGTTGTTTCCTGGAAACCCTCGTCTCAAAAGTTTCAATCTTTAAGGTTGTTATTCTTGAAGGAGTTGTATTCTAGTACATTTTCAAAATTAAACTAAAATTTTCAGCTTTTAGGAGTTGGGGTTTTCCTTTTGTTGTTTTACCCATGAGAGTCGAGGAGGGTCTATTGGAAACAACCTACCTTTGAGTTAGGGTTCTACGTACACTTTATCTTTCTCATGCACCATTTTGTGAGACTACACTAGGTATGTAGTTATTGTCGTCGTGTTTATTATATGGTTGTTCTTCTAGAAGGAGTTGTTTTCAAGTAAATTTTCCAAATTGAACTGAATTGACAGCTTTGGGGAGTTGATTTTTGCTGTAAAGCTTAAAATTTTATGTGGTGTTTCTTCTTGAAGGAGTTGTTGTTTGCAAAATGTATATCAGAGGAAGAGTATCATTCATCAAAAAGGCCATTATTACAAAGGCTAGCAGTTCAAGGAGCTGAGATTGAGGCAAAACATGTTATTGTTGGATCAAAGAAAGAAACCACAGATGATGAGTGGTCTGTTATAGATTTGAAGGATGAAAAATCCTATCTTGGCAAAGAGAATTCATCAACTTCGAGTTCGAAAGATAAGCAAAAGCAAACTTCTTCAGCTTTAAAGCAAATCAAAGGGGCTGCTTCAGTTTTTGGCTTTGCATCATCCAAAAAAGAAAGAGGCATACTTAATCCAGTTAGTGAAAATTGTTCCGAGAGAAACGAATTGGGAGTGTCGACAGAGAACCCTTTTTGGAACACTCATTTGAGGGAAAAAGATAGTGAAACTAAGACAATTCTAATGGTGGAGAGCTTGCCTAATGAAACTATGAAAGTGAAGAAGCAAAAGAAACCTTTTAAGGGACTGTTTGGTGTTGATGATCAACATCATCGCGGTGAGCCAGAATCTGAGGGAAAGTCGAAATCAGGAGGGAAGAAACAGTGGGGATTTGATGGATTCAAGAGGTGGAAGAAGAATGATTTGGAGGATGAAACAGCTCCACTGTCACTTGATGAGAAATCGGATGGTGGAACTTACTTAGGCCAGCTTGTTGCTGAACCTGTTGGAGATGGTCCAGCTACCAAACAGATCAAAAGAAAGCTGCATCCTAATGGAGCCCCCTCGGATTTCTTTGTCGATAAGGTCTCTCATTCATACACATACACATCCATTTATTCTTACAACGTCTCTATGATCTTAGTAAAATTGTTTTGGGGTTGCACATTTTCAGGTTCTAGGAGAACGTATCAAGAAAGAGCTATCAAGAATTCAAACAGAACTAGGTGCCAAAAATGCAAGCGTTGAGTTAACGTAAGCTAAGAACATTTTCTTGTCCTTCACTTCTTGTTACTATTTGTTATTTCTTGTACTTCGACTATCTTATTATTCTGTATTAGTACTGTTCTGTTGTTATTTCTTGTACTTCGTCTATCTTATTATTCTGTATTAGTACTGTTCTGTTACTATCTAGACCCCACTGTGTCGTTGTTGGACTCTTTCTTGTTGAATAGATTGGATTTACTAACTTTGGTGTCATACATCAGAGATGATCAAATTGAAGCAATTTCAACAAGGCTTCCAGTTGACAAGGCTGATCTAAAAAAGTTCTTCCCTAAGTAAGCACACTTTTACTTTAAACCCTTGTCATTTCAAAAGTTGTGAATAGTGTACTAGTTTTGAAGGATCCAACAGATAGTCATCGAAATGTCTGAAGAATTCGAGCAACATAGACTAAATCAGTTAGTATCACCTCAGACTAACTGTTCTGATCTTTTTTTGATCATGTTTCAGAACATGGTGTGATCGATACGGAGACGTAGTTTTGGATGTTGTAAGGAAGGAATTCAAGAACCATGTTGGAGAAATGGGAGGAGGAGTAATTACCACCAAGGAAGAAAAGCAAAACTCCAAAAGATGGACAACATTTGATGATGATTATGATGATGATGAAAATTGCCATCCAAATCTTTTTGCTCCTGAACAAGATCATCATCATACATTTCATCCTAAACATATCAAAAGCTTCACTTCATTGAAGAGTGGTGGTCAAGTTTATGTCAATAGTAGTATTGATAAGGGACTAAAATATAATCCTTTCTTTGATGTTTAGGAGAGTTCACTTTGGTGGACAGTGAAAGAAAGAAAGCTGAGAGCTATTCAGCTTCTCTTTAGTTTGTTGACTATAATTATTTGTTGTTGGTAGCCATCTATGTTCTTTATTGGCTCTACAAGAGATGTATTATTCCATTTATCAAACTTTTATTTTAGCAAAAATCATCTTTGGATGGTTTCACTTGTTTATGTTTTTGAGTAAAACATCTTTGTCAAATCCCGCTATGCGCAAGTCCGAGGAAGGGCCCGACCGCAAGAAGTCTACTGTAGCAATCTTATTTTGCATTTCTGTTAGAGGCCGTTATAACTGTTTTTACCAAAACTCATCTTTGGATGGTTATGAGTAAAACATCTTTGTCAAATCCCCCTATGCGCAGGTCCAGGAAGGGCCATCCATAAAAAGTCTATTGTATGCAGTATTATCTTGCATTTCTGCCAAAGGCTGTTAAAAATATGTTTAGCAAAAATCATCTTGGATGGTTTCACTTGTTTATGTTTTGGAGTAAAACATCTTTGTCAAATCCCACCACAAAAAATCTATTGTATGCAGCAAGAGGCTGTTTCCAAGATGATCAAATTAAAAAGAAAAACAATGAATTTTAATTGCAGGCAAGACAAGCCACATCTTGGCTATGGAAGTCTGCTATATAATATTATAGATATATATTTGTAACTTTCCCTATTACATATATATATCTCTATCTATTAATGAGAATCCATATGAAAATTCACCTATTTCCTAAGGCCACACCACCAAGTACAGTGGCATCTGCATTCGTAATTTTTCTCTCAAAGGAACATTAAAATGTGCCTTCTTAACAACAACAACAACAGGAGGAAGGGTACATTGCGGAGCGAAAACTGCCATATACATCTGTACAAGCTCTCCACAAGATTGCATGGGGGCAACGTCGGAAATGAAGAAAAGGAAGAGGGCCCTTATTCCCACACATTGTGTTGAGAATAAGGGAAAAGGCAAAGGAAGAAAACTTGGGAACTGATCATTCTGTATTCAACGTACTCCGATAGGTGATATAACCCTACCTATCTCAAGATGCTTCAGGATATAAACACCGTTAAGAGGAGCCTTCAGTATCCCCTCAGAAGTCGTCTGATACTGTATAAAGATGGAGCCAGGTTTTAGCGTGGCGTTCCTTTTCCCTCTTCCCCTCCCTTTCTCCCCACTATATAGTAGATACCTCAAGAGGAAGGGCTGCTGAGTTAGAAACTGAAGCGTCCACGAAACCATTTCGAACATCTCCTCTGCAAAGTGGACATACACTGTGAAAAACACCATGTTAGTAAAGGACAAAGGTATCTACTCCTTTAGTAAAATTCTCTCTGCGGCAATGAGAGAACATAACTAATGTGAGAGGTGCAGTTTTATGTTACCCATGTATCTCTTTGAGCCACTTATCCACACATAATAAATGAAACTCATGGTGACAAGGTAGAACTCGTATTTTATCTCCTTCTTCGTACTCGGACAAGCATATGTGACACCTACGAATTGTAGAACACGATCATAAATTACAAAACTTGAACCATCAAAAAGCAGTGAATAGGTATATAAATACATACTAAGCTATTACTGATGTGACATCTCTACCAATTTCTCCATTTTTTTTCCTCATTGAGAAACACTTTCTACTAAACTCAATACATAAGAAATCCAAAAGTTCATCTCTTCATCTCTAAAAAGCCAAAGGGGTCGATGAAAATGAGATTAAGGGAATAATATTGGTTGTTTTTACAGGTACACAGAACGAAAAACGAACATATAGTCCACCAGTAACAAAATCTTTTCTGTACAATTAATTCTCCTTCATATACAAGAACAATTCTTTATATTACCTAACTCAAAAGCATCAAGGTGACACTGAAAAAACATGATAAAGAAAGTGTCCATGATCAGAGTAGTACTTCTTCCTAATTGGCAAAGGACTATCTAAGACAAAGCCAAAACATTCCGTAGGATGTATTAGAGAATTTTATAAATGTATTAGACATTGTTTGGTAGGATTTTTAGGTTTTGTTTAACTAACGCACACCCTATTCAGTATTACAGGGTGGTATAACTAATATACAGCAAGCAATGGTATTAATAATACAAGGGCTATTAACACATGGATAAGCATGGTTAAAGACAGAACTTCCCTTAATACACCAAATCAATCAGTGGATACGAAACGTAACTACTTCCAGCATTATTTGTACACCCTATTTAGTGTTATTCTTGTATACTCTACCAAACTAACCCTCAAGATACAAATAGAAATACTAACGCCATCTTAACACTCGATCATCTGAATAAACAGGGAGAAAAACAAAATAGAGCAAACAGTGAACCATTCTATTGATCCTTTCTCTTTATATGACAAAGGGAAAAACGTCCCAGGATAGAGTAGGAGACAGCTTTCATCATATCTCTTCATTTATCCAACCCAAAAAAGTGATGGAGAAACTTACTGTAAAACATTGTTGCTAGTATCTACTTCCTCTGATTTTGAGTAACTCTTCACCGGGAATGAATCCACAACTGACTCTGGAGCTGGAAGTGATAACACAGATAAGGACAGTGACATAGGTTGCCGATGTATTTCGTCCAGTACCTGCAATTTGTCATTTAGTGTCAAACAGTGACGACTTCCAATAATGAATGGGAAAACCACAGATAGAATATCAGGTTTCTTTCAAAGAAAGAAAACTTAAATGTATCTCTAAAACATGCAAATTAAGCGTACTTAAACAGGTCTACATAACAAGCCCCGAGTATTATGTATGGCAGTGTTGTTAAAGGTGTGCTTAAGCCCTGAAGCAAGGCCCAAAACATGTTGAGTGCTCCCCCTCGCTTAGTGTGCACTTCAGTGTCATCATCAAAGTTCTATGCATATTTTTCCTTACCAATGACCCTCTTATGAAGAAGCAACACTAAACAATTGATATTTCAATTTATCCTTTTTTTTCCATTTCTTTGATCATATATTTGTCATTCATGATTATAATTATTAGTCTTGCACCAAACATATATCTTTGTATTTTTTTTCTCCCATCGCCCCTTTTTAAATTAAAGCATCAATGGACATTAGAGCTTTTCTGCACTTTTGGCTTTTGATCACTCTGATGTATAGCAACAACTTAAGCAGACTAAAGGCAGATATTTATCTAACATCAATAGCTTTCTCTATCCCACTTCAGTCTCCTTTACAGAGGAAGATTTAAAGACGCACATGGTACCAGGAGCCAAAATTTTATAGCGATACAACTTAGACTTTTGGAGAGACCAATGGATCAAGATCTGAATGACATGAAATATGCTATATATTTATCACTAAAGAAATGATTATTAGATAATTCAAATGATGTTCTTTAGTTCTTGCTCAAAATTTGAAAATGTCCACCTCCTAGGCCCAAATAAGAATCCTGACAGCCACTAGCATTCTTTCTTTTAATGTAAGCAGTAGCGAGTAATAATAACAACAACATTTTATGTTAATTTCTCTATATAAAGCTCAGTTCCATCAATCTTGGATGGAGCCAAAGATTCACTATTTTTTGGCTTTGGGGTATGATGGAATAAAGCAAAATGGTTC
>JAABOM020000101.1:2159365-2172463 GCA_011800125.2 Solanum clarkiae
TCAGAATGATTTTATACCACAAATTTCAGAAGTCTTATTTTTTTTTTCTTAAACACCGTGCCAAGTTAAAGGGTGACACATAAAATGAGACCGAAGGAGTAATAAACTTCAAAAAAAGAAAACATATAATTTAGTAAAGATAAGATTAAAATGACAAAATTACCCTTTGACCATCATATGTGTGCTTCTCCACACTTGTATACATTTGAACTCTTTAGTTATTTGGGCGTTTAGGGTTTTAGCCTTCCTTGTGTTCATCTATACTCTATACATTTGAACCGCCATGGATGATAGCTTATACGATGAATTTGGTAACTATATTGGTCCTGAAATAGAGTCTGATCAGGAAAGTGACAGGGAAGAGGAAGAGGACGATGAGCTTCCCGACCGGAGTGATGAAGAGAGGGCTGCATCTGATAATGAGCAACCTAATGGATGGCTCACCACTCAAGATGACGATATCGACATGGATAACCAGGTTGTTCTTGCTGAAGACAAGAAATACTACCCAACAGCTGAAGAGGTTTATGGTGAAGAAGTTGAAACATTGGTAATGGATGAAGATGAGCAGCCACTTGAGATGCCAATAATTAAGCCTGTGAAGAATCTCAAGTTTGAACTTGGGGTGAAGGATTCGTCCACTTACGTTTCGACTCAGTTTCTGCTAGGGCTGATGTCGAATCCGGGGTTGGTGAGGAATGTTGCTTTAGTGGGACATATACATCATGGGAAGACTTTGTTTATGGATATGTTGGTGGAGCAAACACATCATATATCTACGTTTGATCAGAATAGTGAGAAGCATATGAGGTATACGGATACTAGAATTGATGAGCAAGAGAGGAGGATATCCATTAAGTCTGTTCCTATGTCGTTAGTGCTGGAAGACAGTAATTCGAAGTCTTATTTGTGTAACATTATGGATGCTCCGGGTCATGTCAACTTCTCCGATGAAATGACTGCTGCTTTAAGACTTTCTGATGGGGCAGTTTTGATTGTTGATGCAGTTGAAGGAGTGATGGTAAGTTTCCTTTTCATTTCTATGGTTAATTCACTTGCAAATGATGATAGCTTAGTAGCTTAGAGCATGTTAGGAGTGATGCAGTTTAAGCACTTTTGTAGTGTTTGGGTACGATTGAAAAAAAGGGGTACTTTTATGCACTTATTTTAAAGCCCAAATAGCAAAAATAAGCCAAAAGCCTTAAGTTAGGATTCTTGACTTATGGCTTATAAGCCCATCCAAACAGGCTCTGTCTTGTGTCAGAGCATGAGGCAAAGTTTGTATAGGATGCTAGAAGTTATAGCCAACAAAACATATGCTTCTTACTGGTTTTGTTTTATACGGATGGTGATCTTATGTTATCAGCGTCCTCTGTGTGTGGTGGAGTTCCTGAGTTGCAACCAAGATATATGGTTTTCAATACGTGCGTGAACTGTGCTGACTGCAGACAGTATATCTAAGCAGAACTATCCTGGAAAGTCGAGTTATATTCATTGGGATGACTCTGCTGTAATAGGAGCTAGACTTTATACATTATAAGTTAGTAATTTTATTTCTGCCCTGCAGCATCCAGTACAGTGCTTCTGAATTGCCAATCTTGCCATCTGCTGGAATTCAGACATAGTTGTGGGAATCACATAGCTGCTAGATAGGATCTAACAGGTGTCTTCACAACTAATTAATCAAGTAAAAGAGTACTAAGTCTCCACAAAAGAGAGTAACAGTATACATGTCTACGCCTTAATTTTAAACAGACACGAAGCACGATTTCCATATGGAAAAAATGTCAGAAGTGTTGTCAAATAGAAATTGGTACTATATAGACAATGTTTTGGAAAATAGTTTTTCTTAATGACGGGGAGTTTGGAGTTTGGAAGTTTAAAGCAATGTATAGAGATTTAAATGGCCTGATAAAACATTCAACAAAAGGAGTGCCTTATTTATTCATATACTAAATCGTCTACTGCCCAATGGAGAGTGTGGCCCTTCAAACTAGTTGGTATGTGGGACCGAGTGTATAGAACAATAGAAGTTGTCTAAAATAGACAAGATTCTGTAATGTATGCAGGACATGGTGATTATCACTTGGTATTTATGTAAGCTGCTTGCTATGTGTTCTCTGGGAGGCTTGGCAGTTTTATGAAATGTATTATCAAAATTTTGGGGTTTAGATGGGGTATGGTGGGTTTTAGTTGGATTAAGTTAGTCAGGTAGACGAGCTTGGGGGGGGGGGTAAAGTTGTTTTTTTTTTAAAAAAAAAATATGGAAGCCTTATTTGCTACAGTTGAGTTCTATCTATACTTTATCTGGTATACGTACACTGGATAGATAGAGCACTTACATTTGTTGCTTGTGTCATTGGTGACAGGTCAATACAGAAAGGGCCATTAGGCATGCTATTCTAGAACGTATTTCGATTGTTCTTGTGATCAACAAGGTATGTTGTCTTTCATATAAAACTGGTGATGATCCAAGTAATGTTGAAACACAATTTGTTACCTCTAATACCTTTTTTGTCCATTTAGGTTGACAGATTGATAACTGAGCTTAAATTGCCCCCGAAGGACGCCTACTTCAAATTAAAGCACATAATTGAAACTGTGAACACTCAAATTACAGCTGCTTCGTCCACAGCTGGAAATGCACAAGTAATTGATCCTGCATTAGGAAATGTCTGCTTTGCAAGTGCGACAGCAGGATGGTCATTCACTCTGCAGTCATTTGCCAAACTGTATGTTAAGCTTCACGGAATTGCATTTGATGCCAACAAGTTTGCTTCGCGGCTTTGGGGTGACTTCTACTTTGATCCTGATACAAGAGGTTTCAAGAAGAAACCGCCTGCAAGTGGGGTTGAAAGATCTTTTGTTCAGTTCGTTCTTGAACCTCTTTACAAAATCTATAGCCAAGTGATTGGAGAGCACAAGAAGAGTGTTGAAGCAACCCTAGCAGAACTTGGGGTGACACTAAGCAACGCAGCGTACCGTCTAAATGTAAGGCCTCTGCTGAGGCTGGCTTGCAGTGCTGTTTTTGGAACTGCCACTGGGTTTACTGACATGTTGGTTCATCACATCCCTTCTGCTAAAGCTGCTGCAGCTAGGAAAGTGGAACACATATACACAGGTCCAAAGGATTCAGCAATCTACAAAGCAATGGAAAATTGTGATTCTGCTGGCCCGTTGATGGTTAATGTGACAAAGCTGTATCCCAAACCAGATTGTAGTGTTTTTGATGCTTTTGGTAGGGTTTACAGCGGGGAAATAATGACAGGGCAGACCGTACGTGTTCTGGGTGAAGGTTATTCACCTGATGATGAAGAGGATATGACTGTAAAAGAAGTTACAAAGCTGTGGGTATATCAAGCTAGATACAGGATACCCATAAGTAAGGCTCCTCCGGGTGCATGGGTTCTGATTGAAGGAGTGGATGCCTCAATTATGAAAACTGCTACTCTTTGTAACTTGGAATTTGATGAGGATGTGTACATATTCCGTCCCTTACAGTTTAATACTCTTCCCGTGGTGAAAACAGCAACTGAGCCTTTGAATCCTAGTGAATTGCCCAAAATGGTGGAGGGGCTTAGGAAAATCAGCAAGAGTTATCCTCTTGCAATCACAAAGGTTGAAGAGTCTGGTGAACACACAATATTAGGCACTGGTGAATTATATCTAGATTCCATAATGAAGGACCTTAGGGAGCTTTACTCCGAGGTGGAAGTAAAGGTGCTTCTATAACTTTCTCTTCTGTGCTTACCTTTGTCAATTCGTTACTTGTTACAGGACAAAGACAAACTTAATTGATATTATGGACTCTTTTGTCAAACTTAACTGATCCCAAGGTTCTTTTTTGTTGTGTGGCAACATTCAGGTGGCTGATCCAGTTGTCTCATTCTGTGAAACTGTGGTGGAGTCGTCTTCAATGAAATGTTTTGCTGAAACACCTAACAAGAAAAATAAAATCACCATGGTTAGTCGGTGAATTTTTTAAACTGTACATACTGAGAAAATTGTTTTCCCCTCCTTGCTTACTTATATAGCTTGTAGATTGCTGAGCCACTGGAGAGAGGACTTGCGGAGGACATCGAAAACGGTGTTGTAAGCATAGATTGGCCTAGAAAGAAACTAGGTGAATTTTTCCAAACCAAATATGACTGGGATCTACTTGCTGCACGTTCTATTTGGGCATTTGGACCTGATAAGCAGGTTAGTTGTTACATAGTCTAGATTACCACTTAGCTGTTTTAAACCTTCGCCAATGGATTGCTTCTATCCTTTAGTTGAACATATTCTGTTTTGATACTTCAACCATATTTGCAGGGGCCTAACATCTTATTGGATGATACTCTCTCAAGTGAAGTGGACAAGAGCTTGTTGAATGCCGTTAAAGATTCTATTGTTCAAGGGTAAGTTGAATTTCTTGGTTTTGTGGTTTTATATGCCCCAAATGTTGGACTAACAAAATCAACAAAATCTCAACAGGTTTCAATGGGGAGCTCGGGAAGGACCCCTCTGCGATGAGCCCATTAGAAATGTCAAATTCAAGATAGTTGATGCAAAGATTGCACCGGAACCATTACATCGTGGAACGGGTCAGATTATTCCAACTGCACGACGTGTAGCCTACTCTGCGTTCCTTATGGCAACGCCCAGGCTTATGGAACCTGTGTATTATGTGGAGGTATACTGTTTGTCTTAATTTTTGTTCTCTTTTGGTAATGTTTTTTTCGCTGTCTGCATAGTTATTTGGATCACCAAGGTTGAAAAAAAGGGGGAGGGGCTTCAGAACTGGATCTATGAGCTGTGCAGAACACATTATTTTACTTGTTAGAGCTGCGCTCTATGCCCATATATATTACGAAAAAAATTAACAGCAGAACTGCCTCAACAGGATAATAGTGACACTCCTGCTGGGTTTATACTATTTGCAAATTGACAAGTACAATTGTTGAACGTTGGTTAACTTCTCAATTATTTACAGACATAGGGATATAAAATTTCAACCGAATTTTGTTTAAAGATGTTATTCATGTGAAACTAGCACTAATTTTCTGATGTCTTGCTTCAGATCCAAACACCCATGGATTGCCTTTCTGCAATATACACCGTGTTGTCTCGCAGGCGTGGACATGTTACTGCTGATGTTCCTCAACCTGGGACCCCTGCCTACATTGTCAAGGTTTGACTTCAAATATTGATATCACTTTCGAATATTGATCCAATGTTTTCATGTTATAGCATCAGGTTTCTCATGTGCACACCTCTTCTTTGTCCAGGCATTTTTACCCGTTATTGAGTCCTTTGGTTTTGAAACGGACTTGAGGTATCACACCCAAGGGCAGGCGTTCTGCCTTTCAGTGTTTGATCATTGGGCTATTGTACCTGGGGATCCTCTTGACAAGAGCATTGTTCTACGACCACTGGAGCCTGCTCCAATTCAACATCTGGCTCGTGAGTTCATGGTGAAAACGAGGCGTAGAAAGGTATGCATTCTTGAAGGGTTAACTTGAGTTTTAGAAGTAGTTATTTTCTCCTTCAGGTTTCTGGAACGACACCTGATCTGATAATCTATCCCTTCTCTTTCCAGGGAATGAGTGAGGACGTGAGCATCAACAAGTTCTTTGACGAGGCTATGATGGTAGAGCTTGCGCAGCAGGATGCTGATCTTCACCTGCAGATGATGTAGATATTTAGTTGAGATGTTTCTCTGTTTGTGCTCTAGGCACATTCCAGTGTATGTCATGTTGCGGTCAGCGTTTTGAAAGGTATTAGATCTTGAGCTTCTTGAACCACAATATGTAATATCCCAATGCAAATTGGCAATCCAATTATGAAATGGTTCTGACCTTACTCACTTCCTTGAGCTAGCCGATTGGTTGGGTGATTCCTTGTTCTCACGTTCCGAGGATTTGAGCCGGTTTCCTCTGTCAAAGAGTAGGTTCTGGCATGACTGGCATTGAGAATGAGGTTTCTGTATGCTCAAGTGTAGTGAATTGACTGGGCACTAGTTCAAGTTCTTACTTTTCCCTCTTTTGGTATCTTCTTTGGATTCCATGTAAACTAAAGACTGAGCTCGTCCACGGTAGTAGAACTTCCTTTTTCTTATATACCTATCGTAGTTGAATTGAAGGCGAGCATTGGATCATCGTTAAAGTCATCTTCCTTTGACCTATAGGTCACGGTTTGAGCTATGGAATCAACCACTGGTACTTGTATTAGGGTAGATAACTTTTTATTTAAGGTGAGATTTGTAACATTTGATCCTGGTTTTAGAGGAAGATATTTCCATATCTTGATTTGTATTTGTTTTAAATCAACATTGAATTCTGGTTTTAAGCAACCATTACTTTCATCAAAGATGGATATATGCTTTATATAGCAGCTACATAGACGCTACGAAACAAGCTTGAGTTTGCTGATATCAGAGACAGATCTAGAATTTAAGCTCTACGAGCTCAATCAATATTCCAAGTAGTTATGTTCTGCATCGAAAGTACTGAATTCAGATGAACTAGCAACTAAATAACTGCAGCCAACACTCATGCAAAGGCACATGCATAAAGATTTGGAACTCTTTTATTAGACCATTCATTCACAACAACCAAGGCATGTGACAACTTTTGTTATGACATCAGAAAGGTTAGAACAAACCAACAATTCAATTTTTGTGTCACCATATGGTGAGGTTCAGTTTGAGTTTCCCTTCAAGTAAGGGAACCATACAATGGAAGAATATTGCATAATTTATATACAAAAGTTTGGCTCAATGAGTTGCTTCTATCTCCCTCAAGCTTTATTTCATCTTGGACTTAAGGTCTAAATGGGAGAATTACAGAAAAAGAACCTGATGTATTTACAATGTTGTCAAGAAGTCACCAAGTGATCGTCGTTATCGCTGTTGTTTAAGTGGATATGTCTGTAAGCTGCCAAAATTGATATCGAACGTTGCAGCTCTAGCCTTCAAGCAATGATCTTAGATTCGCAAGTCCCTCCGCGGATATGCTTTTCCTTATTCTTGATCTTTGAAAAACAACTGGAGGTGGAGGTTCGGAGTGAAAACAAACCATGACTACTGTTAAGTTGTCTATGGCACCGCGCTTTTTGGCCTCGTCTACTATTTCCTTGCAGCATCTCTTTACATTGTTATGCTCCTGCAGTCGCCTCCGAGCAAAATCAACTGCATTTTGGCTTCGGAAAACATCCCATATTCCATCACTAGCGATAATCAGGAACTCGTCCTCCTTTGTCAACGTCAGCAACTTCAGTTCAGGTTCAGCACTCAATGGCCCACCCTTCTCAGTCTCCTTCAACCCTTTAATGTGCCAGTCACCTAATGCCCGGCTCACGCCTAGCTGTCCATTCAAATAGCCATCATCAACATATCCACCTACGGACTCAATACGAGTTCTTTCAGTAACACAACAAGGTCTGTGATCCTTTGACATTTCTATAGCCAGTCCACGTCGAGATACAACTGCTCGACAATCACCAGCATTTGCCACAAGTAGTGATCTGTCCATGAGACAACACATTGGTATAAATAATTGATCAAATTGGCTAATTTTAGAATATAGATTTCTGAATGTCACATACTCAGAGGAATAAATTACCTTCCAAAAATCATTGCAGTGAGTGCAGTAGTACCGGACGACAAGGCTGAGTCAACAGAGCACGACTTAGCAAAGGCAGCATCCGTCTCTGCGAAAGATCTTACAACCACTTTCTCAAGTTCCAGGGGAAAATCAGCATCCTCGACAATGATCTTTGGTAAGTGATCGCGAACGAACTGTGATGCTCCTTTCCCTCCATGTCCATCAAAGACCTGTCATTAGAACCACTTGCATCGGGCATCATTTGAGTAAAGAATATCAAACATAAGAAACTCCCAAGCCTGCCTAGAGAACATGGCTTATGATTGCTTCGAAAAAGAAGAAACTCAATTTCATTCTAATCCATATAAATTTCACGGAAACAAGGAAGAAAACAATGGGACATGATGAAGACATGTTCAGATGTGCCCCATCTCACAACTCCGACGAGTAGGGCACTGTAGTTTGCGTCTACTGCATAGTGTTAAGTCTTTTTTATGCATACTTCCTATGTGAAAGCTTAACTTTATCGAGAGCTAACTTCAGCCTAAAAATATATTGCGCAAATAGTCAAATAGTGACTTATATGATGTCCAATGAGGTTAAAGAACTTACTCCATAGAAGGAAATAGCATCCTCACCAAGTATATGGCCAAAATTCTTAGCTAGGTCCGCAATACAGATGTGAGTGTCCTCCATATCAAGGCGACCTCCAATGTCGGACCAATCTCCAGACCTAAGGGTCGGGAGGAAGTTACTAAAGAGTATCTGTTTCCGATCTGCAATAGTTGTGTCTTCGGAAATACTTTCCAGCTGCATAAAAGTAAAGAAATTAATTAAAGCGAAGAAATAGTTGGTTTTCAAACAACAGTTCACTTGGATGATGTGACAATAACACGCATGACTGTAGTCACATAAGTCTGTTAGAAATGCCAAATGATTGGGCTTATGCAAACTCTAAATAATTAGCTACAAATGCTGACAAACGAAAAACTTCCAGTTGGACGATACGGTACAATACACATTTTGAAATTGTTTTTTCCAGAAGACAAAGATTGAAAAATATCATCAGGAAATTTCCAATTTCACCAAATAAAAAGGCAAAAAAACATGTATATGAAATTTAGGTACACTGGAGCTCCGATGCAGAAAGGTTCCACAAGCCAATTTAGTAATATTCACAAATTAACAAAGCAGAATGGTAAAATTACACATATAACACAGGTGGGCGGGGTTCAACCGAACACAATATTCACCTACTATAATTTCAATAAAACTAAGTTTGAAACCGATGATTTTGAAAGCGCAACGGATCTAATGGTAAAAACTCAAAGGTTGAACTCATCAAGTTTTACATACTGTCCAAAGGCATAAAAACACCATAAAAATCAAATCTTTTAATAGTATCAACCAATAGAACTCCAAATTGACCAACACTCACAACACCAATCAAAGTCTACCAATCAACATCCATATACTAACCTAAAAAGTCTTTTCCAAAAAACTCAAAAAAGAAAACAATCAAGACTATCTAAAACTAGAAATCGAATCCATCAAGTTTAAATTATGAGACAACCACCACCACCTACTCACATCCCACAAAGAGTTTATTCAAGCCTTACCACTACCCTCTCGGAGGTAAAGAGGCTGTTTCTGAAAGCCCCTCAGCACAAGCAAATCAAAGCAGTAACTAAAACAAAATCATGACAGCTAATGGCAAAACAGGGCAGAGCATAAAACAACAACATACCCAGTGTGATCCCATAAGTGGGGTCACAGACCTTACCACTACCTCATAAAGATAGGGTCGAGCATGTATGCAAGTAACTATAACATCAACAAGAAGGTGCAATCACCTAACACAGCAAACCACAGATGATATCAGATATCAAAACCCAAAGACTACATGAATATGCTAATACTACGATCGACAAGGAGCTCTATACTTCCACCTAGCCAAATACATGAATAAGCTATTAACAAAACACAACAAAAATATCAGCATGATATAAATGAAAAAAGGACAAATAACCATAGTTTAAGCACTGTCCTAAGGCATAAATACACCATAAAAATCAAATCTTTTATACAGTATCAACCAAATTCCAAATTAACCAACATTTATTACAGTTAAAGAAAAGAAAAACTAAAAAGCAATCAACATCCATATACAAACCAACAAATTCTTTCCCAATAACTCAAAAAAGAACACAATTTAGACTACCCAAAAGCAAAAATTACATTTTTTTCAAAAAAAAGGGGAATCTTACTGGGAATGAGTCTCTCATGACAGAAGGACTAGAAGAACTATTCTTTCCTAAATTCTCATTTTGGGTATTCTGAAATTCAGCTTCAGAATGTAAAGATTGGTTCTTGAAATTGTCATCAGTATTGGAAATGTCCAAGTTTTCCATACCCTCATTCATTTGTTCTGAATCTTGAATACACATGTTAGTAGTTATTATTATACAATTTAATGGGGAAGTTAAGGGGCAAAAACATAAAAAAAAATTTGGAATATTTAGACCAAGATGAAGAAAAAAAGAGTTGTTTTTATCACTTTTAGGTTGAGCAAGTTGTGTTGTGGAAGGAGCAAGTAGAGAGGTAGGGGGGAAGTGAGAATATGTGTGGAATTGTTGATGAAAGAGAAGATTCTTGGGAATATGTTATTAATGGGGGTCATAAAAAAAAATAGGGGTAATTTACTAAAAAATAAATTGGGGGCATATTACAAAAATAAATAAATAAAATAACTCTATTTTAATATGAAATGTGGCGAAACACAATAACAACATATTCAGTGAAATTTTATAAGTGAAATTTGAGGAAAGTAAATTGTATATCGACCTTATCACTACCTAGTCTATTTTCAGAAAATTCTCGTCTCAAAAATCAAATCTGATAAGTAGAAGATACTAGACATGGAAAAAAGAGTAAAAAAAAAAAAGAAAAGAAAATTTTTAGAAAATAACTAATAATGAAAAGCAAATATGATGAAATAATTTTAATTTTGAGCTTTTGGAATTTTTTTTTAAAAAAATTATGTTAAAAGTGTTGCTTTAAGATATGATCCTTCGATATTAATTCAAATTTAGTGAATTATGAAATATTATTATCTTGGCAATCAATATAAATTTATCAATTTATGATAAATTCTCATAACATTTTTAATTATAACAAAACTATTTATTTTGGATTTTCTCCAAAAGTTTCTTGTGATATAGATATTAGAATTGAATTTAGATTCAATTTAAAAAATCACATTCTATCTATTTAATTGAGTTTATTGATCTATTTTTACTTGATGATCTATTTAATTATTTAATTGAACTTTTAGCTAAATTTTTTTCTTTTTTCTTTTTGGAGATATTTAAGTTAGATATTTTTAATTTATTGTCGGTTCAAACCAACTTACCAGAAACTTCGGGGCATTTAGTACCTTATTTTCCACTAAATTAAAAAAGAAGACTTTTTGTCAACATCTATAATCTCGAATTTTCTTTTTTGTTTTATTAAATAAATGGGAGGAAACTTCCAAAACATTCATCAATGTGTCAATTACAAATTTACAATTACAAAAGAAAAACAAAAGCAGCAAATTTTTTTGTCTCCAAAAGAAAAAAAAGAATTTAATTCTATAAATTTACAACAACAATAATAATAATAAGTGATTAATATAATTTTACAAATAAAATCTTAAAGAGAGTAAAATGTATTCTATTTTGTAAGTGTAGATATATAATAGTTGTCAAAATATTCTTAGATAAAAAAGACTATAACAAATCATTATAAACAAAAAAATATAGTATTGGAGATGTCACAATGAAAATAATAGAAAAAAGAACAAGAACAACAAAATATAATACATTAAAAAAATAGTAATAAAATCAACAACAATAACATACATAGTGAAATCTCACAAGTAGAGTTTGGGGAGGGCAGAATGTATGTAGACTTTACCGCGACATCATAGAGATAAAGAGGTTTTCAGAAGATCCTCAACTCAAATATCTCAACTTCAAAAGCAGAAAGTACTAGACATAGACTAACTATTAGATTGAAAAGCAATTGATAATTGTATAAATATACTAAAATGTAGAAAAATAAATGAGGAAAAATAACATCACACTATACAAAGACTCGATAAATCCTACTAATCTACTACATCACAAGACAAGACAACAACCTACCCCTACTAGCACATTAACTTTCTTTTCTAATACGTGACCTTCATCTCTTTCTATCTAAGGTCATATCCTCGTTGATATAAAGTTGCGTCATATCGTGTCCAATCACCTCCCCTCCCACAATACTTTTTCGATCTACCTCTACCCGGCCCTTGGCGTAGTCCCTAAATCCAACCTCACGTCTCCTAACAAGACCGTCGATACTCCTCCTCTATACATGTACAAACCATCTCAGTTTCGCTTCTCTCATCTTATTTGCCACATACGCCGCCCACCCCTAATCTCTCCCGAATGATTTTATTCATGATTGTATCATACCTAATATGTCCATACATCTATATCAACATCTCCATCTCACCTGCATCTTCTGAACATTCAAGTTTCCAAATGTCATAATAAATTTAAAAATTAAAATAATAATAACATACAATAATAATTAGGAAAAAAAACTAGATACGCTAAATATATCTTCATTTTCCATCTAATCACTTTTATTCCAAATGTCAACATATACATATAATAATGAGAAAAAGACACAAATAAATGGACAAAGGAGGAGTTAGAAGAGTAGTCTATTTCTATTAAACTTTTTTTTTTAAAAAAAAAAAAGGACTAGAAATGAAATATTGTAGAAGCGTTAATTAAAAAAAATGAAGACATAACTGGACAAGTAAGTAGTCAGATTTTTTTTCTTTTTTAATTTAAATAAGAATTTAAATTATATAAGCTTATTTGGTGGATCTTTTTCTAAGAAGTTAATTATAAATTAAATAATAATAAACAAAGAATGGAAAAAAAAATTAGAGTGGAAGAGGAATGAGATACGTGTTCTTCTGTCGAATTAAAAGCGTGGTAAATTAATTGCAATATATAATTGATTATATAAATTCAAACCTACCAAATTATCTTATACTGGTTATCATTTTTTAAAAAGTCAAACAACACAAACAACAATATTATCCCAATACCTCAAAATCTTCCACCCATTATAGAATAAAGGAGGTCGAATGTATGCAGTCTAATCCCTATGTTTAAAAATATAGCGCGACTGTTTCCGGATGACCCATGATGAACCATTTTTTAAAAAGTCAATTTAATTAATGTTTGCTTTAAATTAAATTAATTAATTAATTTAATATTTTAAATCCATGATTTAACTATTCAAAAATTTTCCGAACATCATGCGTTGTGCGGGTCCAATAGATGTTATTTTTCTTTTTTATTAATTGTAATTAATAGAAATGACATAGTAACAACAACAACAACAACATACCCAGTAAATCCCACAAGTGGGGTCTGGGGAGGGTAGATTGTACGCAGACCTTACC
>JAABOM020000101.1:2177570-2191033 GCA_011800125.2 Solanum clarkiae
GAATTATACAAATATATACAAGTATTGCGCGATTATAAAAATACTGCTATAACTATAGTTACGAAATGTGATTACCCAACAATAGCTATGGAGTATAATTAAGGTATTTTTGAGTGATTATATGCGGAAACTTCCTTCTTCTTCTTTTTTTTTTTTTTTTATGTTTTTGTGACCAGTAAAAAATCATGATCACCTTGAATGTACATTTTTCATTTTTGTGGTCCAAATTGCAAATATATCTTCCAATCCTTTGGGCCCAAAACTATTTTGACCTAACAAAAAACATATTGGCCCACATTGTCAGGCATACCACTCTATTCACGTTATTGCATTTAATGGGAAATCATAGTCCAAACTAATCTGTTGGGCCCAAAGAACATCATCACATAATGCAAAGATCCATAAACCTACTTCATTCATATCATATCCCCCAAGTTTTTAATGTGTGCCTAAATGCTTGTTATACTTTGTGCCATCATTAGTTTCCAATTTTTCAAATAATATAAAAAGAGAAAAGAATACGAAATTGGTGGGATGATAAGCATTTTTCACTTTTAACTCTAAAGTTGTGCGTGAGGTGAATTTAAGTCACTAACTACAATAACATATCTAGTGAAATCCTACAAGTGAAGTTTGGGGAGGGTAAATGTACGCAGACCTTACCACTGCCTCATAAAAATAGGGAGGTTATTTTTGAAAGACCCTCATTTCAAAAATTATTATCCCTAAAAGCAGAAAATACTAGATATGAAACCAAACGACTAAAATGGAAAGTAAATGATAATTTATAAAGACAATAAAAGTAACAAAATAAATGACGGACAATAATAACATAGTATATAAAGACACAAATACCTGTATTAATCTACTATATCACAAGTTCAGACATCATCGTACCCCTACCAGTCGTCTAATCTTCTACCCTAATACGCGACATTCGCTCCTTTCTATCTAAGGTCATTCCTTGGTGATATGAAGTTATGTCATATCATGTCTAATCACCTCCCTCAAATAATTTTTTGATATGCTTCTAACCATACATTTAACTCTTACATCTAACCTCTCTTACCTCCTAATAGGAGCGTTAGCATTTTTTCTCTACACATGCCCAAACCACACAGTCTCACACCTCTCATTTTTTCAGCCACAGAGGTCATCCCTAACTTCTCCCGAATGATCTCATTCCTAATCTTATCCCCCATTGGTATGTCCACACATCCATCTCAACATCCTCATCTCCGCAACTTGTATCTTCTGAACATATGAATTTTTGATTGGCCATCGCTCCACCTCATATAGCAAATACAGTCTAACCACCATTCTGTAAAACTTATCTTTAAGTTTAGGTGGTATCTTCTTATCAAACAATACTCCAAAGGGTAACCTCTATTTTATCCATGCTGCCTCAATACGATGTGTGACATCATTATAAATATCATCACAACTCTAGATAATGGGCCCAAGATATTTAGAGTTATCTCTCTTGGGAATAGATTGAGTGGCAAGCCTCACTTCAATATCTGTTTCATCTCTCGTAATGTTGAATTTACACTCCAAGTATTTTGTTGTGGTCCTGCGTAGTTTGAACCCTCTGGATTCTAAAGTATGTCTACAATCCTCCAACCTATCATTAAATTTATTCCGAGTATCATCAAATCAGTAATATGTCATCTGCAAATGACATACACCATGAAAATTTCTTCTGAATAGACCATGTCAGTGGTTCAACACAGATCCTTAATGAAGTCTCATCTCAACAGAAAAATACTCTAAGTCTTCTCTCATTATTCTTACTCGATTTTTGGCTCTGTCATGCATGTCATTTATCACCCTAGTATACACCATTGGAATATATTCGCCGCTTGACACCTCCATAGGACATCCCTCAGAACTTTGTCATATGTCTTCTCGAGATCAATGAACACCATATGAAGATTCCTATTTCTTTTCCTATATTTCTCCACTAGTCTTCGAATAAGATGAATTGCTTTAGTAGTCGACCTCCCCGGCATGAATCCAAATTGATTCTCAAATATAGACACTTTTTTTCTTACCCTCATCTCCACCACTCTCTCCCAAACCTTCATAGTGTGTCTTAGCAACATGATATCCCTGTAATAGTTACAGTTTTAAATATCACCCTTGTTCTTGTACAATGGAACCATTGTACTCCTCAATTCATCGAGCATCTTAACAGTCTTCAGAATAGCATTAAACAACCTAGTCAATCCACTTTATATCATCTTTGATCGTGCTCTTTCAAAAGCCCATCGAAATCTTTTCGGGTTCAATTGCTCTCCCGCTATTCATACTACTAATAGCACGCCTAACCTCCTCAACTCTGAAACGCCTGCAATAACTAAAATATCGATATTTATTGAGGTACGTCAAATCACCCAACTCAATATTTCTATCCCCCTTTTCACTAAAAAGTTTATGAAAATAAACTTATCACCTTTGCTTCGCCGTCTTATAGATATCCTTAAACCTTCGTTTTTCATCCTCATCTATGCATTAGTGAATTTAAGTCACTGAAAAGGCAAAAAAGTATGAGAGTTGTTAGGGAGGAGTTCTTTTTAAAAAGAGTCTCTACACTCTTTATCTCAAAAATAACCTACTATAATTGGTCAAAGTTTACATAATATATGCTATGTAGTCGATTAAAAAAATAAAATATTAGAGTATTATATGCATCTTCACATATCAAGAACAATGAGATTGCGCTGCTTGACTCCTTTCAGTTTAATTAGATGCCTAATTGCTTAGCGGTGGAGCTAACTTGGGACTAGTGGGTACATCTGAATTTCATTCATCGAAAAATTTATATTATTAAATTTATTTTTTTATGTATATATAATAAATGTTGAATTCCTTTCGATTAATTTATGTATTTATTTTTTTATATTTTAAATCTTTTAGTGAAAATTTTGACTCTACAACTGTTCATGCGTATTATTTAAATTTAATAAACTCACCAATTAGATCTCACTTCAAGCATAGGAGGACAAAGCATTACGTAAAGTTTCTTGATTATAAATGTGTTCTACACATTAAAAAAAAAAAGAATTACATTTTAAAGTACCCATTTTTTCTTTTTGATTCCTAGTACTTTGATTTAGAAATAGAACTACTTCCATTTGATTTTAAAAAATATATATTTAAATTTGTTTAAAAAAAGTATATAGTTAACGTAATAATTGGCACTTTGCAAGCTAATTATAATATTTTATATAAGGCTACTTAATTAATTAACTAGCCATACATGAAATGAAAGTAATTATGACTCAATCATCAACTAATAATATTTATAACTAAGTAATTAATAATTTACTATGACAATATTATATGTACAAAATCTTCCTACTCCTAAAAGAAGGGCATCATTTCTGAATGCTGTCTCCACTACTCTTATATAGTAATTTTTTTTTCCTAATTAAAGGGCTGTTTTCTAATTTACGTGCTACATTTTTTTTTTTTTTTGCAACTACAAATATTTTCTTCTTTTTTTTTTCAACTACAAATATTTTTCAATAACTTCTTAGTTGTGAATCGGAGGTTTTCTCTTGGCCGGAGAATAATCCATTCCGGCTAAGTCTAGCACGTCGGGGTGTTGATCGGAGGAAGTTTTCCGGTGACCGGTTTCCGGGGAAGAATTGACGGAGAAATTTTCAGTACTTGATTGGCCTTTCAATATGGTGGTGTCATGAACTTTATTTCCTTCATTCTTGATATTCTGTAAATATATGTAAAATAAAATATATAAGTAATTTTTGAAAAATAAAATATAATTTCTAAAAACTTTTTTTTTAGTATTAATTTATTTATTTATTTTGAGTCATGGAAATTAACCGACCTTTTCTGAAGTAGTTGTAGTAATTGGAGTACTAGTAGAGGTTGTTTTTGTCATAAGTTTCCTATTTCTTCCTGCAAACATTACAAAAATAGCCACTTGAATAAATAAACTAACCAAAACGAGACATTAAATTAAGTTGAGTTCTAGATAGACATAATTTTGATGATGCAAATTCCATTAATATTACTAATAAGGTAAATAAAATAAATTTTAATTCATCAAGTTAAAAATGTTAGATAGGACTTCAATTTTTTTTAACTGAAATCCCACTAATTTCAAGATTTTCAAAAAATAGAAATGAGAAAATGTGGCTATAGCAGAAAGAGAGTAACTTAGTTGCTCTAGTGATTGACCATCTCCACCATCAATCAGCAGATTGAAGGTTCGAGTCACGTTGAAGAGTGAAAAAAAAATTCTATTGATCTTCATGATGGAGTGGGACAAGAATTAAAATCTATGCTGCTCGTACTCTTCAAAAGTGTCGATGGATATGTGTTAAATTTTTCAAAAATAACATATTTTTGAAGAATCTAACACGAGTGCGACAATATTCTTAGGGAGTCTGAACAGCTTTGATTAGAACTACACTAGTGACTAAGTTAATGATGTCTAGGCCTATGTCCTCTAGGTCCATAATAGTCTTCATGGATACTTGGTAACCAATGGTGACTTTTTTTGGCTACTTTAGAAAGTCTTCTCTTCATTGTAGTACCTGATGATGAACAATGGTCATCTTTGCAAATAATATTGAGTTCTCCACCTCCATCATTTCTTTCTTTCAAAGCATTTTCCTGCTCAAAATAGCCATTATTGAGATTTTAGCACTTTCAATTTCAAATTAAAGAAACAAACTAAACCATACTTAGAAGTTAGATCATGATGAGTATAATTGAAAAGATGAATTAACATAATTCTCACCTTTAACATGGGAATATTCCTTGCTTGTACTTCATGGACCAAAGTGGATAAAAGCAAAAGAGAAAGTAGAATAACTTGCTTCATTATCTCAAAGAAAATAGGCTAAAATCTAAAGAGAGAATGAACAAAAAGAACTTTGACAAAATTGGAATTCTCTAAAAGTTGAAGAAATAGAAGAATTAAGCTTAACTTCTTTTTGTTTCTTCTTCCACTTTCAAGATATATGAATGGCAAGTGATATACAAAAATGGATTCTTGGTTCATTATATATATACAAATACACATATAAAGAGAAAAAGTCTAGCAAATGGTCTAGGGACCACAAATGTTTTTTGGGGACATGGAATTAAAATTGATATACTTTGAATTTCACTATGTTTTGTTTCTTTAGTGAAATGTGGGCACTAAGAATGAATAAGAGGGTCTTGATAAAGCTTAACATGCTTTTGAGGTCATTGTAGTGAGGGGACAAGATTGTCTTCATGTAAAGAAAAAAAGTTAAGAGTACATTTTCTTGAAAAAATTGCATAAGAGTAAACTCCCAAGACCCAAAATTAAGAAACAATATTCTAACTAGTTGACCACTTTGGAAATAGAAGAAAGTGCAAAAAGTGATTATTATCTTTTTTTAAAAAAAGAAGAAGAAGAATATGTCCATAACTACACACACATTTTTAAGGGTAGGTTGTCTCTAGCTTGCTGGCTTGGTTAGCCAAATTCCAAGAAAATTAAGAGCTTAATAAGTTAATCTTTACTTTTGAGAAAAACATTTATAATTTTATATTATCAAGATAAGAGAAACGAGACTATATTGGTTTGAACATGTATAGAGAAGAAGTGTCGACGCTCCTATTAGGCGGAGGTGCAAGAGGTTGGATTTAGGAGTTACGTGGAGAGGTAGAGATAGATTGAAAAAGTATTGGGAGGAAGTGATTACATAGGATATGATGTGACTTCATGTCACGAGGATATAATCGTAGATAGAAAGGAGTGGAGGTCGCGTGTTAGGATAGAAGGTTAGTAGGCTAGTAGGGGTAGGATGACGTCTGGCCTTGTGTTGTAGTAGGATTAGTCGTGTCTTTATATATTGTGTTGTTATAGTCCATCTTTTATTTTGTCACTTTATTGTTATTAATATATTATCATTTGTTTTCCACCCTAGTCGTTTTTTTCCCCTTTTTTCCTTTCTAGTATCTTCTATTTTGGGGCTAATATTTTTTAGATGAGAGTCTTCTGGAAACAGCCTCTCTATCTCTATGAGGTAGTCACTAGAAACAGAATTCCAAAAAGTCAAATCTCTGATAATTCCATCATCTATAATTGAATTGCGAAAACTTCTCAATAGATAACCACCTACTTACTATGATCTTCCTAGTTAGCATGCTGAAAACTTTATCTTTGCATTTATTGTAACACCTCTGCCCAAACCTTCATAGCATTAAACTCACACAGCATAAACATATGATCCCTAGTCTCTTCATCCTGATGGCATAGAACACATGGGATTGACCTTCATTCCCTATTTTTGGAGCCTGTCTTCTATTATTAGTAACTTAGCATTTAATTGGATCCACATTACAAATATTATTTACTCTTTAATCTTTATCTGTCTAAGTGCCTCTTAATCTAAAATATAAATGCTAAGAATAAATTTGGAAAAAAATAACTTCCTCTTAGTTTTTTAAATTAATAATTATTTTAAAATAAATATTCATAATATACCTGACAACCAAAAAAGATCAGAAAGAATAATATTTATCATTCAATTGCCTAACATGATGTGTCAAGACTAATAGGAAGTCCATTTATTGGTGTCTAGACATAAAATTAGATAACTTGTATTAGTTGTTAATCATTCTTGCGTTATGATCCTCTTTTTGCCATTTTCCATGACTAATCACTTATTAGATCATGCATATATAGTTAGGTTCATGATTATTTTGTGTATAATAACCCTTGCAAGGAAAGGAACATATCAAGTGAACATATACTTTTTTTTTTCAATGGACTTTCGACTCAAGTAAAATATATAATAAAATCTAATAGAAAAAAAATACAATAGTGAAATAACCATGCATACTGAACATAATAAAGAAAAGGACATAGTAACAATATATATTATACAATAACCAAAGCAAAAGAAACAAGTGATAATAAAATTAAAAAAGAAAATAGTATGTGAGAATAATAGCAATACTGACAAGGAAAAATAAACAATATAATGTCGGATTAGCTGTTGGAAGAATTACAGAGAAATTTAAAATTTTGAGGCGTGAAAGTTCATTATCGATCTTTCAAAAGTAATAGCCTGTATGTATAGTTTTAGGGATTAAAAAATAATGCTCTATCAGGACATATCAAAATCTAAAAAATGTATGTAACCGAATACGCTACACTCATCGTATTTATTGAGTTTGTTAAGAAGACTTTTCAGAAGAGTCGCTCATTTTCTATACAAATGTAACATCTTAGTTTAATCAAGAATCATATCCTCGATAAGTTGCATGTGTGACATGTCTTGCCTTGTCTAATTAAATTCTTCTCAATGCCTCTTCGACTTATTCTCCTTATACTTGCCAAACTTCACACCTCCTCACTAAAAGTATATGAACATCTAATCTTCACATGTTCAAACCATCTAAACTTCATAGCCTCGTTTTATAAATCCACCATGAGGATCACTTCCACTTTAGCGAAAATGTCATAATTTCTTTAATTCATGTGAACTTAGCAAAACAAATTATTCAATTATAGAAGAAATAATCTTCTTTTTTAACTAGCAGATAGTGGAAATATATTTCTATTATATATAAAAGGCTAGCGAAGCAGCTGAAGCAGGCAGTTGGTGGACGACATATCTGCTTCAGCTGCTTGCTTAAGCAGGCAACTGTCCACTGATGTACCTACTTCGGTGGCTTGATTTTAAAATTTTTGGAGCAGTTCAAGCAGGCAGTTGTTGGACAACATGTCTGCTTCAGCTACTCGCTTAAGCAGGCAGCTGCCAATTAACGTGTCTGCTTCAGCTGATTGATTTTAAAAGTTTTTAAAAACAAATAAAAAAAATTGAGTTGATTATTGAAATTAATCTATCGATGTCATATAAAAAGGAATAGAAGAAATAACATATATTATTTAATTAGGAAACTACATAAAAATTACCATGAATTTAAATAAGTATAAAAAAATACTATAAATCATGATATTTGACAACTCCAAAATTTTTAAAAACAAATATAAAATTTAAATGATTATTGAAATTAATCTATCAACATCACATAAAAGGAGACAAAAGAAATAGTATGTATTATTTAATTAGGAAACTACGTAAAAATTATCATAAATCTACATAATTAACAATCATAATATTTCTTTTCTAATATATAGAAGAGGCTACGGAGCTGCTGAAGCAGGCACCTATTGGACGACATGCCAGCTTCAGTTGTTGCTTTAGGAGGCAACTATCCATTGACGTGTCTGCTTCAGCTGTTTGATTTTGAAAAGGCTACGGAGTAGCTGAAATAGACAACTATTGGAAAACATGTCTACTTCAGTTGTATGCTTTAGCAGACCATTGTCCATTGACGTGCCTGCTTCAACTACTTGATGTTAAAATTTTTAAAAAATAAAAAATAATAATTGATGATTGAAATTAATGTATTGACTTCAGATAAAATGAGACAGAAGAAATAACATATATTATTTAATTAGAAAACTACGTAAAAATTACTATGAATCTAAATAAGTATAAAAAATATCATAAATAATGATATTTGATGAATTCTATCTATATAGCATAAAATTGAGATACAAAAATAATAAATATTAGGTTGGCGCTAGCGCGGACAAAGTTTATGCTAATAGAAAATATTCAATTTTTTTTAAGGAAAAGGACAAAAAAGAAAGGCTGCAATTGGAGTAGATGGCAGTTGGAAACAATTAATGACAAAAAATCGTATATACTATTCGTTATATACGTATAATGTAATGCCACGTCATCATGGGGTGGGGGTCTAGCCGGAGGAGTAATCGCAGACGTGGACGTTCTTGTCGTGTAGGCAGCCTGACACGGTCCCCACGTGGTTGTCATTTTCTGGGACCCACAATGGTGACGTGGAAGATGTATGGCCACGTGGACACCGACGCCTCATGAGCTCTGTTGCTTCTTTGGGGAGCACAAAAACATTACACCATTCATCTCTGTCTCCCTTCACTCTTCACAAAACTCCAATATATTTTTTTAAACATATTTTTACCGTTGTATAATAATACTGTAATAATATATTCGATATAATCTTATAAATCTAGTTCAAAAAAGATTTGTATACATGAACTTCATTTATTCCTATCATCATCATTGTCACTATCACCATCATCATCAACAATAATATATTCGGTGAAATCCCACAAATAAGATTTGGAGAGAGTAAAATGTACACAGACGTTGTCGTTATCTCATAGAGATAGAAAGACTGTTTAGAAAGACCTTCGACTCATATTTATCAGCTCAAAAACAATGAATAAATATAAATTAACGACTGAAATGTAAAGTAATTGATAATAAACTTTATTCCTATTAATTTGTAAAAATATATATAAAAAATAATTATTTTCAAAAGACGTCCCACGTACGAGGACAATATAACCATTTGCTCTAACAAAAACCACGGTATGACCAAAAAGGTCAGCTTGTTATATAATATATTTCTGAGTTAACACACATTTCGAGAGAAAGAACGTACTTAAAAAAATAATACGATATTCCATGTGTCTTATATTAACTGAATTTTTGAGCTAATACATACATATTAAGAAAATCATTAAAAGACAAAATTTACACCATACTTTCCACTAATACCTTTTGTGAAATCATAAATATGCAGTATCTCCTAGAAAATATAAAACTTCAATAAATGAAAGGGAAAATATGAAAAAAGTTTCAAACATTCTTTTTTAACTTTGAACAATTCAACTATTTTAAATATTAAAAAAGATCTAAAAAATTTAATCATTTAAAGACGAAGGGAGTATAATTTTTTTTTCCCTCCTAGAAACTCACTTTTGTTTTTAATAATTCATAATCTTAAAATAGTCTATCGTCCTAATACAAGTATTACTCACAATCATTGACCTATTAGTTGTATTATAAATGTGGAGTAAAAATTAAAAACATTGGCCTTTGTATATTACTATTAAAGAATTTGCCTCGATATTGGTGTGTCGGTGTTGTGTTGTTTGAACTTTAAATTGAAAGGTTTTAAGGTAACTATGATTTCATATTATACTCCTTTCGTCGAGTCGGTGATATTTTTTGATTTGATATGTTATTTAATTTAAAAAATAAAAATTTATGATTTAAAATAATTTTTAAATTTTTATTTAATTGAGATTCATTTTATTAAGAATAACATCTGAATTTTAGAATAAAATTATTTATTCTGAATTTTAGAATGAAATTATTTCTATTATAATACTCATAAAAATAATTTTTAAAATATTTGTACTGATGAGAATTATTACACCAAGGGGAAAAAAATTTCAAGGTTAAATTGTTTTCAATTAGAGTAAGGTGATATTCTTGTTTAGACAAATTAAAAAAAAAAGAGTGTCACATAAAATAAGATACGTACGTAAAATTTTTCTCGTAAGCGATATTAACATTTAAAAATCATTTCAAAGATTTGTTTTCTTGAACAGTTAATTTTTATACATTTTTCAGTTTAAATATACAATTGTTTTTTTCTAAAATTTTCTAATAAGCGGGATTTAATAAGATCAGACTTGAGATGATTTTGGGTATTTGTCTAACAATCTATCAGCCGAAAGAAAACCATTTGATTTTTTTAATTTTCTCTACTTTAATTGGAGAAAATTAAATAAACTTTAAAATAAATTGTACTTCTAATAAGTACGAATTAATTAATAATTGTGATTTGATTGGAATAATGAGTTAAAAGCAATTATGAATTCAACAAAAGTAATACACCTTTGGAAAAACTTTTCAATTTCAATTCTTGATTTTTTAAATGTTGGACTTGTATATTATATTGTTCATATTCGAGATATTCAATATTAGTCGTATAAGGGGTATTGAAGTCCAACATCAATCGTGAAAGATAAAAAATAATCTCGTTATTTGTCATGACAAATTTTTTATCTCTTACATTAGATTTTATCTTAAATTAGACCTAAAATTTATTTATTATATTTTTTTAAAAAAAAAAGAAATTACTAATGTACCTACCTTACTCATCAACATTGATATATATTATTATTATTTATTATATGTCTTGTATCATCCATTCAAAAACTAAAAATCTGTTGAGATGTTCAAACTTCTTAATCAAAATGGAACCCACAAAATTTTTTGATAATATTTCATGTCGATCAAAGGTACATAAAGTTAGAATTTTAACTTTATGAGTTTTGAATTTTAAAATAATAACTTTAAATGATGATAAATGAATTTTAATTAATCTAATATTTATACATATTTAATAATTTTTTAAATTTTGGAAACAACATTTCTATCTCTATGAGGCAGTGATAAAATCTATGTACTTTTTGCCTCCCTAAATCCCACTCATGGCCAGATTCCACTGAATATATTGTTATTAATAAAATAAATATTTGTTTATATAAAAATTATTAATTCAATCGAATGCATACTTGAAATTTTAACTCCGCCACTATTTCGACTTTATGTCAATTAACTTCCAAAACTATCAAATTAGAGATAGAGTTTGTTGTATTGATCTCCAACCAAATGTGTATTTTATGTGGCTATATATATATATGTAGCACAGCTGTTTAGATTTGATTAATAGAGTTGAAAATGTGTATATATTAATGTCCATTAATTTCTGTCATTCATGTGTCAAATAAAATGTTGGGATTATATTTTAAATTTAATTTTTATATACACAACAATAATTTAAAAGAATTCATCACAAGACTAAAATAAGAATTAAAAGATAATTTTATCTTAAAATGTAAAATTAATAAATAATTTGAAATAATTATTTTTAATATTATAATATGGACAACTAAGACGAAGAGAGTAACAACGGTCTCATTTTAGTTGTCATGATAAGATTTGATGCAACTCTTAAAAAAGAATTAATTAGAAGTGTTGTTTGACTAATATATCCTTTATAAATATTAACTTTTTATCTATATATGTGCCTCTTAATTCTAGAATAATTATTGTTAAAGGCAAAATTGAAAAAGATAATTAATTCTCTCTTAATTTTCTAAATTTACAACTATTTTAGAATTATTATTTTTAATATATCTGACAACTAAAATGAGATGAAGGGTTTATTAACTTAATTAAATTCTCTTTTGTACTAGCAATAACATAACTAAATAAAGACTACCTTCAACTTCAACATAAATTAAATGTGAATATCCCTTCTCTAATTGTATAATCATAATTACAAATAAATGCTACCAAACCCAAGTGCATAGAACTTTAAAAAAAATCATCAGTCATGGCCTATATATACCTCGATTAATATCACAAGACACCTATCACCTCTCGTACACGAACAATAGGTGTTAACAATCGGAAAGTATATATAAATAAAAAAATATGATAAATATTTTGAGACGAAGAGTTAAAAAGGACAATTTTTTTTTTGATTAATAAATATAGGACCACAAACTAAAAAAAAAGTAATAAATAAATGAAGGGATGGGTAATGCAAGTTGAAGAATTATTAATTGCACATGAAGAGAAAAAACATCTCATGCATGATTAAATGCAGAGTTATATAGGTCCACAAAATAATTACTTAGGCAGGTATTTCAAATAGATTTGTATTTAATGCATATGAAACTATATATTATAATGGAGAAGCCATAATATTAAAAGTGGAATAATTTGGGCATGGCTATAAAACATAATTTTGTATTCTTGTCTAGAAGGGTTCTTAATTATTGATTCATGGGATGTCATACATACAACTAAAAATTCATAGCTTGTGAATTGTGATCAAATTTGTGAAATTTTGGTCGATTTTTTTTAGAATATATTATTATTTAGTACATAGTATTTATTATTTATTTTATAATTTATAATTTTTTTGGATTATGATTTAAAGATCTTTTTTAAACAGACTAAAAATTTTATGAAAAATATTTATAGACCACAATTTAAGTTAAACTTTGTGATTTATCGTATAACATTTTGTCTCGTTAAGCAACATATGAGCAAATTTTGTGATTTATTATTACACAATAATAATAAAATAAGGATAAAATCTAAGAATTAGTCAAATTGATTCTTGAAAAATGCAATAGAATAGCTAAAAAGGAAGGGAGGAAGTAATAAGTAACATATCGTATATAAAATTTGTTAACCAATGAAAAAACAAAGTCTTTAATTCTACTTGTTTTAAATGTGAATTTCGACTGAAAAATCTAATATTTGGGATAAAGCACTCGACGACTTCATATTCAGAATTTGAAGCTAAAATTTTCTATTAAGAACCAATAAATTAAAAAATATTTAACAATTATAACTCTTGTTGGTGCTGGAAGAAATTAAACTTGATTTATAAGACTCTTTTCAAATAAGATTATAAGTAGATTCGAGAATGGATATATGATTATTATTCATTGTTATGCTGAAAAATGACCGACTTTTAAAAAATAAAATTAATTTGAGCAAAATCAATTCTCGAAATTCGAA
>JAABOM020000101.1:2218370-2254773 GCA_011800125.2 Solanum clarkiae
ATCCATTCATTTTAGCTGTTATTGTTATTGTCATCATTATTACTATCAACTGTGTAGCTCCATCCAGAATTGCCATAATTAACGATCACTATCTTTAACATTCATCATTTATAATCATCACCACAATCATCATCAACAAAATAGTAACCATCATTAGTCACTATTATTTATTGCCAATTACCTATGTTAGTCATCACAATCATTATATATCACCATCATCTATGGCAATTATTAGTTGTTATCATCCCATAGCCTAGCACCAATTATATCGCCAATGTAAATTTATCATTACCTCTACTTAACATCCACAATCATCATCACAATCAATCAATATTATCGATCATATTAGTATATAAAAATTAAAATTTTAATATATTTTATTCTTTTCAGGAATATGAAGTTGAGTTTTTAGTTCTGTGCATTGGAAGGTATAGTGGTTTAGCAAATATGCCAGAGTTCCCTCTTGGTGAAGGACCGGACGTTTTCACCGGAAAAGTGATGCATTCCATGGAGTACTCAGCCATGGACAATGAAAGTGCTAGAGAGCTTATTAAAGGGAAGAGAGTCGCGGTTATTGGATCTCAAAAATCAGCTATAGATATCGCGGCTGAATGTGGAAGTGTTAATGGTAAGAAACAATTATTTGATGATCATATTTAAGTTATATAAACTGACAATACATATTAATATTTTTTAATGTGATCCTATTTTATGACTTAGGTCCTGAGATTCCTTGTACATTGGTACAAAGGACAGTAGCATGGGCACTTCCAAGTGGAAGCTTTTGGTGGGGAATTAATTTGGGATTTTTATATGGTAGTCGTTTTTCAGAGCTCTTGGTTCATAAGCCTGGTCAAAACATTATATATAGTGTGGTGGCCTCTCTACTTGCTCCCGTGGTAAGTTTATTGAAATTCTTTATATTGAAGAAAATAATAACCAAAATATTACTCGTCTATTTCTTTTTATGTGTTTTAATTTAATTAATACGAAATATATATGAAAATGAAAAGGTTTTTGAATAATGTGATTCTAAACTAAGATGTTTATAATGTTTCAAAAAATATATATGTTTTTAAATTTGTGATTTTAAATCTGTCATATGTGATGTTGGAATAAATAGTTATTTTTTTCCTCTATGTATTTGATATGTGTTCCTTTTTATTTGTTTCAATCTATCATATGATATTGTTTATATTTAAATTTTTTTAAATGTAAGCTTCTTATTTTAATCTCAATGAAATAATTTAAAATCACACAAATATTTATTATGTTTATTAAATCACAAGCTTAAAAAAAATTTTTTTTTTTAAACTCTGCACCAACTAAAGGGTAAATACTTATTAAAATCGATTATTTACTCCTAACCAATAAAGTAACCATGGCTAAATGATTCATAAAGTGAAAAATGCATACTAAAGTAACAATTTTGTATAGATTTCAACACATGTATCATGCATCCATTGGTTTAATTTGGTAGGCACATCAAACATCATGTGTGAGTATATTTTTATCTGATCAAAATGCATCACATAAATAAGAACGATCAGAGTACTTATTTATTTTTGTATGATATTATATTTTCTTTATCGAACATTAATAATTTATTTATTTTTTCAGAGATGGGGTTTTTCAAAATTTGTGGAAAGTTATCTTACGTGGAATTTCCCATTGAAGAAATACAACATGGTCCCAAACCATAGCTTTCTCCAAGACATGTCTTCTTGCAAGGCCTTTTTATTGCCTGATAATTTCTATGGAAAAGTTGAAGAAGGAAGCATTGTTCTCAAGAAAATGCAACATTTTTCTTTCACCAAACAAGGGTTGATTCTTGATGAACAAGTTGATAAGCCAATAAAAGCTGACCTTGTCATATTTGCTACTGGATATAAAGGTAAAGAAAAGTTGAAGAACATGTTTTCCTCAAAGAAATTTCAGAATTACATAATGGGATCATCAAACTCAATTGTTCCTCTTTACAGGTACACATTACTACTACTCCCTCATAGACGTTTACTTGCATCACATATACAAATATTTTCTGAATTGCGTGCGATAAGGTCTAGAGTTTAGTCTAATAAGTTATTAGTCTAGTGCTATTGAGAAAAAAATAGTGACACTCTCCACAAGGAAAAAAAAGGGGGGGGGGGGGTATAATATAGTTAAAAAATTCCAAATTTACCCTTCAATCATTGGGAATGTTTGAAAATTATCCTTTCTTATTGTACCCTTAGTTATACTTTTGGAGCTATTGATGTTCTTGTTTTAGTAAATCGACTCGTATTTGCTTATTTGGAGGACATGGATTTCAAGTATTAACTTGACTCAAAACATCTTACACTCCTAGAAAAAAACACAAATTTCTGAATAATATTTCTATATCAAAAATACCATATTTTCAACGAAAAGTCAGTCAAAAGCATTTGTCATGAGTATGATTTCAATGGATTTTCATTGGAAGTGTGTTTTTCTAGTAGTGTAGCCGGTCCATGCTTGAGTTCTTTTGTTTGTTCATCTTATTATTTTGCTGTCATTATTTTCTTTTCAATCATGCTTTGATTTTTCTGAGTCGAGGGTCACAATCTCTCTATCTCACAAGGGCATATGTAAGGTTTGTGCACATATATATAATCCTACCCTCTCCAGATCTCTTATAGAATTGTACTGAATATGTTGTTGCTGTTTTATTAATAAGATTCATGTTCATGATGATATGATTTCCCTTTTGTCTCTTTCTTTAGGCACATGATACATCCAAGAATACCCAACCTAGCAATAATTGGCTACTCAGGGAGCATAACAAATCTCCACACATCTGAGATGAGGTGCCAATGGCTAGCACATTTTCTTGACGAAACATTCAAGTTGCCAAGCATAAAAGAGATGGAAAAAGATATTCAAAATTGGGAAAATTACATGAAAACATATGCCGGAAAAGAGTACAAAAGGGCTTGTATTGCAGCACTACACATATGGTACAATGATCAATTGTGCAAGGACATTGGCTGCAACAATAGAAGAAAGAAGAGTTTCTATGATGAATGGTTTCGACCATACTTGCAATCAGATTATGTTGCCCTAAGTCCTAATTAATTGGTCCTATAAGTATTTGGGGATATTTGTTTGGTAGTCAGACGTTTTCTATTGTTTGATTGTTTGGAATATCTTTTATCAGATGAGGAAACTGACTTTCCTCTATTGTGGGTCGAAGTTACAACTATATATCTTTGGGTTTCCTTATTTATGTATAGTATTTTGGATATTTTGCTGCGACAGAAGTTATTTTTCGAATTTTCTTTTATAGTAAGTCATTTTCTGTTGTTAATTGGTTATCTGAAAATATGTTCCATCAAATGGGGAAATAGACTTTCCTCATTACTTATGGGTCAAAGTTATGACTATATATTCTTGACTTTCTTTGGTTCGGTTGCTTGAACTATCTTTTATCACATGGACAAACTGACTTTCCTCTATTGTGAGTCGAAGGCACAACTATATATCTTTGACTTTCCTTATGTCTACATAGTATTTTGGATATTTTGCAGCGACGTAAGTTATTTTTTGAATTTTTTTCATTTTCTTTTGTTTGGTTGCCTTAAAATATGTTTCATCAAATGAAGAAACGGCCTTTCCTCATTACTTATGGGTCAAAATTATGACTATATATCCTTGACTTTACTTTGTCCTATTAAATATTTTGAATATTTTATTGCGATAAAAGTCATTTTCTAAAATCTTTTATGGTAAATTATTTCTATTGTTTGGTTATCTGAAGATATTTTTCATCGAAGAAAAAATTGACTTTTCTTACTTGTGGGCGAAAGTTACGACTATTTATGTTTGATTTTCCTTTGTCCTATTAAGTATTTTGTATATTTTGGTGCGATAATTTTTTTTTTTGATATTTTTGTTATAATAAAATTATTTTCTGTTGTTTGAATGTCTGAAAATATTTTTTAATCAGAAGAAAATAAAATAAATTTTCTTAGTTGTGGACTGAAGTTACAATTATATATCTTTGACAATAATATCATATTATTTGTTTTATGAATTTACTTTTGGGGTGTGTTGAATTGACATCTTTTTCACCATATGTTTATAAATAAATGTCTAGTGTTAATTAATTTAGTATAATTATTGAATATAAATATTTTTTTCTTTTACCATAATGATTTAAGAAGATGATTTTATTTTTTTTATCCTTGTGTAATTTCTCTCAGTAGATTGAAATATTAATGACATGAGTCTTATAATTATCTGCAATGAAAAAAATATCTCTCTTAAAACAAGTAAAAATTAATCTGTGTGAAGTTCTTTTAAATAAAAATGATATTTTTAAAAGTTAATTTGTGTTGTCATTTTATAAATAAGAGTTTTTTTTATATATATCTACTTAGGCCTCATTTGTTTTCATTAAAAATTAAATGTCTAACTCTAAATATACATATATATGATTAAGATATTGTTTCAGCATCATCTGAACACTAAACAATTAAGATTGTTTGTTCTTCAACATTAGAATATATATAATTTATTTATGTGTATATTAAAAATCGAATTCAAATAAAAAATAATAAAACAAAATTAGTATTTGATAAAAGAATACTTATGCTTGCTAGAGATGGTGGAGATTGTTTGTAGTGGTTGTAATATAGATAATAGTTGTTGTTATTAGTGGCTAGTAATGATGGAAATGATACTTATGATGGTGGAGGTGGTTGTTGTTATAGTGATTATCATAATAGTGACAATTGATAGTTGTCTTGGCCGGTGATTGTAATAGCAGAATTAGTTGATGTTAGTAGCTGGTGATATTGATGATGAAGACTGGACAACGTGTGATGGTTGATAATCTGTTTATGGTAATTAATAATGGTGCTGATTATTATGATGGAGGTGGTTGGTAGTAGAGGCTGACTAATATATTGTTGGTAGAGGTGGACCGTAGTGGTAGAGGTGGCAACAACAACAATAATGGTAGTAATCGAAAAATATATGGTGATAGTGAGTGACAGTGCGAATTGTAATGGTAGAATTTGTTGGTAGTAGGAATAGACAATAGAGATGGTAATGATGATGGTGGCAGCTATAGAGATAGGATGATGGTGGCAAGTGATATAATTATAATGATTAAGGAGATAAGCATGACAGTAATTTAGCGTAACGATTAACAATAGTAATGATTTGTGATGATAAAAATAATTATTGATAAACAAGACAATGATGATTGATAATTCAAAGTGGTGACAATAAAACTATAATATACATGATGTGGCCAATATTCATCCTCAAACAAAAGAGCTTAAACTTCTGGAGACCAAAAAAATGAATCAAAATCACCAAAAATTCCCTCCTCTTCTTCTCTCCTTTGTGAAAACACCCATTTATATTGGCTTGTTTATCTATCTCTACACTCGCAGAGAATCAAATCAGAAGGGGAAAAGACAAGAAACCCCTCATCAGCTTTAGCTGAATTTCATCATCAATGGCTGCTGCTGCTTCAGTTTCAGCTTCAGCTTCAATTTCTTTGAATCAACATCGTTCTGTGGTTCCAAAACATCATGGGGTTCCTTTGAATTCAAGGATTCGTGTTCCTGCAAGGTTTTCCTCAAATAGGTTCACTTCAAGAATCAGGGCTACCTCTGCTGTTGCTGCAGAACCGGTAATTCTTGAAATTGGGAAAGTTTTTTGTTTCTTTTCACAGTATTGATTGTAACCCAAAAATTGGAACTTGAATTTATCAATATGAGGCTAGTTTTTGATAACTACAGTGTGTTGTTCAGGAATTGACAAGTCCAGCTCAGGATGATACAGAAGCTGAATTTTTTGCTTGCCCAATTTGTTATGAACCTCTTATTAGAAAAGGGCCTTCAGGCTTTAATGTGTAAGTTTCAGATAGAAAATGCATAATAACTGTGACTCGAGGTTGGCCTAATTGTTGTTTGAGTTTGACTTTAAAACTTGCAGACCTGCAATCTACAGATCGGGATTCAAATGCAGAAAATGTAGCAAGTCATATTCAAGCAAAGATATCTACCTTGATCTCACTGTTACTTCTGGAACAAAACAATACAATGAAGTTAAACCAGCTCGGAGTGAACTATTCAGGTATCATAGCGTTGTTTCAAGATTCATGTGACTAAAGTATATCCCGTTGGTGTAGCATGTCCAATATTTGGCATGTGGATGTTAATATAAAATGTCTGCCGTTGTGGTTAAGTTCATATGAATTAGCCCTCCACGAATGAGATTTGGCATCAACATCTGATAAACTTACAGAAACAAGTTTTTGATGAACTTACAAGAAGCTAGATTTCAATCCTGAACTAGTTGTGGTTGACTATATGAATCTTCTACATCCATTTTCTCTATTTGGACTCATTATAATACTGTGTAATTTGTCTTTTACATGCATTAGGGGTTGTGTAAAATTACAAGGTTCCTTAAATATCATTTTTTCAACAATGACATACAAATCTTTGACCATATTAAAAAGATTCATGACTATTATTGTTACAATGACAGTTAAACTTTAATCTCTACTTGTTAATTTTTCCTAGCTATATTGATTCGTTGCTTTCACAATCTTCTTGTTGACAATCTTACCTTGATTTGATTTTTACCCCTTTTTTCTATTACAACTATCGGTTCAAAGTGAAGTAAAGAAATGGTTTCTTTAATTTGTGTCTTTCTTTGCTCGGTTGGATTAAGCATTTCTTCTTTTTTCCTGTAAGTAGCTCTCCAAATGAAGTACTGAAAATTTTCTTGATCTTTTTCATTGGAATCCTGAAGCATCAATTAAAATCTTGTAATAAAGGACTTTTAGGCGTCATCTATTTTTTTCAATTTTCCAGATGTTTATTTCTAATTGCTGCTGCTGTTACCCTTTCATAGGAGTCCAATCGTTTCATTCTTGTATGAGAGAGGCTGGCGTCAAAATTTTAACCGAAGTGGATTTCCTGGTCCTGATGAAGAGGTAAAATCTTTTGATTGCTCAGATTAGATGTATCTTTGTAGCTTTATGGGTCGGAATGTTGGATAACTAACAACTATAACAACAACATACTCAGTGAAATCTCACTTAGTGAGGTTTGGGGAGGATAGAGTGTACGCAGATCTTACCACTACCTCGTGGAGGTAGAGAGGTGGTTTCCGAAAGACTCTCGGCTCAAGTGCATTAGTGTGAAGTCCACAAGAAAGAAACAGTAACAACAACAAAATTATGTGATAATCGAAATACAATTAACAACATATGCAACTATATTCTTTCATTCTTCCTACATATGTAATTGTTGTTACTTACCTATTGACTTTTCCATGTTGGAGAAAATTTGAGCATGAGAGGTTTAAGGTGTTCCTGACTTAATCGGTGCCTTTACTCTCAAGAATTGTGTCATATCTATAGTCAAAAGCTTTAGAGATTTTATTTTTTCTTCTTTTGCCTCCGTTTAGTTCGACTAATTTAGAGATTAAGAGAATGTAGCTATGGTACTCATAGAGTGAAAACTTTCAAGTAATTATGCAAACTCAATTGATTTCATTACATGGAGTACCACCTTGACTATATTCCCATAACATCAAGGAAAAGAGTGTAACTTGCAATTTATCCTGTATTCGAAGTTTCATGGCTAGATATAGTTCACTGATGGCTCACGGCTGCGTGATTGTCCTTTTGATATTAACTGCAGTTTAAGATGGCTCAAGAGTACTTTAAAGTTGTTGAAGGTGGTGTTCTTGTTGACATTAGCTGCGGTAGTGGATTGTTCTCCAGGAAATTTGCCAAATCTGGGGCCTACTCAAAAGTCGTTGCACTTGACTTTTCTGAAAACATGCTTCGCCAGTGTTATGATTTCATCAAGAATGACGAGAGTATCATAAGCTCGTAAGTGATTTTCTGTCTAATATAGGATATCAAGTCATTAAAATCTCCTTAGCCTGCAATTGTCTTTTTAGACGAGAAAGTTTTGAATTTCTCTTTCTATATAAATTTGCAGCAATCTAGCTCTCGTAAGGGCAGATGTTTCCAGATTACCTTTTTCCTCTGGATCAATCGATGCTGTGCATGCAGGTGCTGCCTTGCATTGTTGGCCATCTCCATCCAATGCTGTAAGTTTTTCAAATTTTAATCTTTCGTAGGCAAATGATCATATACTTCATGACTTAATAGTGCACTATTTTTTCAGTTCCAAACTAGTTAAGGTCAGCCTTATGAGTTCTATATATTCCATTCTTCTCTATCCGGCCTTCCACCCCGATAATGGTTAGTAATCTGTCTTTAGGTTAATTACGTGCTCTCTAAGACTAGAGGTTCTCTAGATCAAACACTTGTTCTTACATTGATATTTAGGTCTCTTACCACACTGAAAGGGTCTCACGCAAGCGTGAGACTTAGTACAAGTGTAACCAAAACTGAGTCTTAATCCAATTTATTAAGTTCTGTTAGTTAATTTAATTCTACATTGATTTCAATAGCTTGTCGATCCTTGTACTTGTGATATTGATAATATGAGTCTTACACTTTGGGCCAGTTTTTCCAACTCGAGGTAGACTTCACTATGACTTAGCCATGTAAATTGGGAAATAATTGTAAATCTATTTCAGTGGAAGCTGCGATTCTGATGACACTTGTGGGATTACATTGGGTATGCTGTTGTATAATTTGAACTGCTGCCGCATAGTTTTATTTGATTTCTTTGCTGCTTGCTAAAGTTTGACGAATTATGGCACTCTCGAATTTCAATGAATGAAGTTGAGTTGACAATCAATGATGCTGTTATTTGTTCACCAGATTGCTGAAATTAACCGGATTTTGCGTAGTGGAGGTGTATTTGTTGGTACAACATTTCTTCGAGTCAATCCTTCAGCTCCTACGATATTTAGAGCTTTGGAACAGGTAAATTTCATTTTCCATCTCGTGATTAAATTTTCTCCATTTTAGCGTCACATGAAATTGATCGATAGTGGTGAAAGAAAAGTTGCCAACACCTGAGACAACATAAATTTCTTGGACACTAACTGAAGAACGCCAATATAGTCGTCTAGCCAGTCCAACCGTCAACATGAAAGAAAGCCACGAAAAAACCTATGGTCATGAGGACATCAGAAAGAAAGCTCGTATCTGATAGATAGATAGATAGATAATCGTTCTTGTCAGATAAATATGAACGTAAATTTCCTATTTCATCGCAGAGTGCTACACGGACTTACAGCTATTTTACTCAAGAGGAGATTAAAGACTTGGTGACAAGCTGTGGTCTTATCAACTATTCCAGTAAAGTTCAGAGCTCTTTTATCATGTTTTCCCCGCAAAAACAGTGATCTTTCGGCTGGTATAAACGCGTTATGTTCCTTGTTTTGGTATATGATTGCACTTGTTTCGACGTGCAATCTATCTCAACCCTGTAAAAAATAGTAAATACAGTACATAAAAGTTGATTCACTCTGTCAAAAGAACATTCTTTCTTGTGAATAATACACTGCTGGTGTAAAGACAGTGTAACTGTACACTAAAGTAGTATATAAGTTCATGTAATAATCCTTGGACTTAGTTATTCTGGGATTATAATTCTTGGACTAATTTATCTTACCTTGAAAGTGGGATAAAATAACACCGAGCTTGATGAGATGGACAAGTCCGGTGCACTAAAGACATAATTTTACAAGTATAAATAATATAATGATGCGAAGCTATCGTGAGAATACAAATCAATTCTAATATCTTATATTTCATATAGAATAAAAAAGAATCACAATTTCTTAAACTAGTATTAATATTAAACAAGGTAGTTTACCTAACTAAAGAGAAAACATTTAATAAACTTAATCAGTATTATAGTTAAAACATCATTGCTTCATGATAATTAACAAAATTATTTTCAAATGGAGAACTAATAAAATATGTTAATTTTGAGACATAAAATAAACATATGAAGACTATGACAAGTGAAGATGTAAAATTCGGCTATAAATATGCAATATTGTAACTTATTATTCAAGTTGATCTCAATCTTCTTATTTCTGTTATTCAAGAACACTTTGAAATATCGTTCAATTATTAAAGAATTATGAAAGTCAACAATATTAATAAAGAATTCGACACACTATTTGCCCAAGAACATTAAGATGGGCTTCGAATGTTAGGCGTTAGGCATGTTTAGGATATATAGTCCGGCATTTAAGACATAAATCTTACAAAATTAAACTCAGACTCGGGGTATTTTGGTAGTTGCCTTGAGCCAAATCCCAAAACTACATCTTAAAACAGTTATTTGTGTACCAAAAATGATTTTTACTTTGTAAATAAATCTGTTCGAATGTGTCTCATATGAATTGTCACGTAGGACGTGTGTATATATATTTTTAACTCTCTACAAGTTTACTACTTACACACACTTAAAGTTGGAGGGCGTAGATGATAACTAACGCCATGTTAAGAAGACACGTTTATGTATTTTAACAAAATTAAGTACTCCCTCCGTCCCATTTTAGTAGTCATATTGCATTTTTTGCAAGTCAATTTGACTAATTTTTTAAAATTAAATTAGATTAAATTAATCAGATATTTTAAAATAAAAATTTAAAATAAAAGAGCTTAACTTCTTAGGACTACAAAAATGAAATAAATCATCTCTACACTCGCAGATTGTCTAATCAAAGGGCGGAAAGACAAGAAAGCCCTCATCAGTTTTAGCTGAAGTTCATCATCAATGGCTACTTCTGCTGCAGCTTCAGCTTCATTTTCTTTGAATCAACATCGTTCTGTAGTTCCAAAACATCATGGGGTTTCCTTAAATTCAAGAATTCGTGTTCCTGAAAGGTTTTCCTCAAGTGGGGTCACTTCAAGAATCAGGGTTAGCTCTGCTGTTGCTGTAGAACCGGTAATTCTTGAAATTGGGAAAGTTTGCAACTTTTTTTTGTTTCTTTTCATAGTACTGATTGGATTTTGCTGTAGTGGTAAGGTCTGGGTACACTCTAGCCTCTCGATACCCCGCTTGTGGGATTTCAGTGGGTATATTGTTGTTGTTGTTGATGATTGTATTTTAATGTTCATGTAACCCAAAATAGGAACTTGAATTTATCAATATGAGTCTCTTTTTGAGCATAAGATGTTATATTGGTGTTTGTTGTTTTTGTGGGGTTCTTGTTTAATTTTGAAATAATGGTCAAAAATCATTTCTTTTCGCGAGTTTCATATTTCAACTGAGCAGTTGCTCTCTTTTTCTACCTTAAGTATCAATATTTTTGTAGGTAAAACACACGTAGTTGAGTAGATAACAATAGTTCAGGTAGGAAAAAGGAACAACTGATAGGTGGTTTAATCGGTTTGGAGGTGTGCTTTAATATATAGGTGGTGATAGTTCAAGTAGAAAAATGGAACAACTGAGATAGTTGGGGTGTGAAACTAGCGAAAAAAGTGATACTTTAGGTGTGTTTTTGCCCTCTAATTCTTTAAACTTTTTGGTTTTACTCTTCTACTTAAGTTGTCGGACCATAGACTGATGATGTACAAAATATATTTTGGCTTGTGGTTTGCTTCATTCATGAAATTGTTAGCTAATTGTAATGACAACAACATACCTAATGTAAACTCTAACGTGGGGTCAGAGAAGGCTAGAGTGTACGCAGACTTTAGAGAGGCTGCTTATGATAGACTTTGGGCTCATGTTAGTTAATCGTAACTATCATTTCAATTTGGTAACTAAGTTCTTATGATGAGTGTGTTGAATCCAATTGGATGCCGAGTAATGTTAAATTGAAATGCATATAAACAATTAAATTGAAATATTTATCTTGTTTTATGGATGAACTCTTAGGAAATCCAGAAATCCGGTCGTATGTATATTTCTTTGCTCTTTGTTGATGCATAGATCATGATCAAATGTTACAATGATGAGTGTTTTGCTACAGAATTTCTTTCTTTTCATTATCGGCTTTGTTCATTCCCTTGAAGTTTTAAGACTTAATGTACTTAAGTGATGCGTAACCTCTTTTTTACAGTTTACGTATAATATTTTCTCGTGTTGTTCAGGAATTGGAAAGTCCAGCTCAGGATGCTACAGAAACTGAATTATTTGCTTGCCCTATTTGTTTTGAACCACTTATAAGAAAAGGCCCTTCAGGCTTTAACGTGTAAGGTTTAGTCTTTCAGATAGAAAATGCATAATTACAGCGAGTTGAGGTGTGGACTAATTGCTGTCTAACTTTGAATTTAAAACTTGCAGACCTGCAATCTACAGATCGGGCTTCAAATGCAGAAAATGTAGCAAGTCATATTCAAGCAAAAATATCTACCTTGATCTCACTGTTACTTCCGGAACAAAAGAATACAGCGAGTCCAAGCCAACTGGGACTGAGCTATTCAGGTATCATAGCGTTGTTTCAAGTTTCATCTCTATGCTTGAGTCTGTGTTATCAAAAGCAAAAAATGGGGGAAAAAAGCTCTAACGTCTGTTGGGACTTTAATCGCAACCAAAATGTGGGCTTTAATGAAAAAAGACACAAAGGGAGAAAAAAATACAAATAAAAAATGTCTAGTCCAAGATAATGATTATAAGCGTGAATGACAAATATATGAACAAAGGAATTGAAACTTTTTTCACGATAAAGTGAAATATCAGTTGTTTAGTGTCGTGGCAAGGAAAAGTATGCCTTAGAACCTCGATGACGAGACTGAAGTGCACATTAAGTGAGGGGATGCGCTCAACATGTTTTTGTAGCTACTTGTATTGGTTTGTAGCTTTACTTCTTTTAGATACTCAATAGCTATCCCTTTTTTGGCCATGAGCCTTAATAATGTTAAACATTTATATTTAATTCTCGAAATCATAATCATGTAATCCTAAAATAACAACTGAAGTGGAAACTATGAAACGGAAACAATGTCGCCCATGTGGGCTAAATATCAATTCATTAGGAGAAAAGGAATAAAATTGAGTTAAGAGTAACCAGTGGTTCGCATAAGTTATTTGGGGATAAACTTCTTCATTTTTTTTTGTATCTGTCGATAGACAAACTGCTGATGTATTTTCTGCTCCGTTCCACCACTTCATACCATTCTCCGCTGATCTCCACAGCCTCAAATGACTTTTGACCAGGGATGGGAATAAGTAAGATTTCTGTCCATGGTACCTTGCAATCGTTTTCCACATTCACCTTTCGTGTTGCAGTAAACTAGGCTTAAGATACTTGGTGGATGTAGTTTGATAAAACAAGGTAATGAATCAACGTGAAAGCAAACAAACCAGGATTTTGCAAAGGAAGATTTTAGGTGCAAAGAGAAACGGTGTATCTCCTTATTCTTGCTTCAAACTGGTGGTTTTTTATCCTTGTTAGACTAATTTTTTCATCCATTTTCAGTTGAGTTATTTTCCAGTTGAAAAGCTAAGAATTTTCTTCATATATTTTTGTGCCGTTTTTTCCCTCCTGCTTTTTATTGGACTCCTAATAGATCTAGTAAAAGCTTGTAATAGAGAACCTTTAGAATTTGTCTAATGTTTTTATATTTTCGACATTTTATTTCTAATTGGTGGTGCTCTTGCCTTTCTAAGGAGTCCGGTTGTTTCATTCTTGTATGAGAGAGGCTGGCGTCAATCTTTTATCCAAGGTGGTTTTCCTGGTCCTGATGAAGAGGTAAAACTTTTTATTGCTCTGGTTAGATTTATGTTAATAGTTTTATGGGTTTGATAACAAAACATTGACCTTCCTCCATACTTCCCCGGTACCAATTTACGTGACATTCTATCCTTTTTGGTCGGTCCTAAAAAGAATGATACATTTTTATATTTAGTAACAATTTAACTTTATATTTTTCATTTTACCTTTAATGAGATGATTTCTAGCCCCACAACTATCTATAGCCTATTTTACACCACAAGTTTCAAAAGTCGCCTTTCATTCTTAAGCTCCATCGCAGTCAAACACCTTTGAGTAAATTGGGACGGAGTTGGTATAAAAGAGGTTGTCACAACTAACAACAAAAGCAGCATTACCAGTATAATCCCACAAGTGGAGTCTGGGGAGGGAAAGACATACGCGAACCTTACCCTACCTTTGCAGGGTAAAGAGGTTATTTCCAATAGAACATCGACTCAAAACAAGTGTAATCAAAGCAGGATGAAAGGAAAATAACTACAACAATATAAAAGAGTTTGTCACCTATCCATTAATTTCTCCAAGTTGGAGTATATCAGGGGCTTTACGAAACAGAACATGATATGCTTAGCTAAAATGCCATTTCACTGGGGACACGTCAGGCACAGGAGGTTTAAGGTATTGGCCACCAAGTCAACTCCTATTTATCTCATAATGACGTGGCATGTCTATAGAAGAAAGCTTCAAAGGTTTTTGGGATGGATCGAACTAGAATTTAGGCAAACAATCAGGTGGAGTAAATTTTATTGCTGTGTTTGGTCACATCAGTCCTAGTTGCTACTCCTACGTAAACAACCTCTTTACCTTCACGAGATAGGGACATGATCTGCATACAATTTACCCTCCCTAGACTTTACTTGTGGGATTTCATTGGGTATATTGTTGTAAGTTTTGGAGGACTAGCTAGCTATATTATAAGTTACTCTATTTCCGTATATTTTGAATTCCATCTTGACGTTTTACGGTCACTAAGCTTATGATTGTTTTTTTTTAATTTATTTATTTATGCAGTTTAATATGGCTCAAGAGTACTTTAAAGGGGCTGAAGGTGGAGTTCTTGTAGATGTTAGCTGTGGCAGCGGATTATTTTCCCGGAAATTTGCCAAATCTGGGGTCTATTCAAGAGTCATTGCACTTGACTTTTCTGAAAACATGCTTCGCCAGTGTTATGATTTCATCAAGATGGATGAAAGTATATGTAACTCGTAAGTGATCTTTGCTGCCTATAAGATATGAGGTCATTGAAATTATATTATGTCGTTGTTAAATCGGAATCGCCTTTCAGAAAAAGATACAATTGACTTTTTCTGCAAAAAAATTGCAGCAATCTAGCTCTTGTAAGGGCAGATGTATCCAGATTACCTTTCTTTTCTGGATCGGTTGATGCTGTACATGCAGGTGCTGCTTTGCATTGCTGGCCGTCTCCATCCAATGCAGTAAGTTGTTCAAATATCATCTTTGACTTAATCAATGAACAACTGTTCAATCTCGAACTAGTCAAGTTCAGCTATATCAATCCTCTATATCCATTCCGCTCAATCTGGTCCATTCTATTCCAAAACAATAACTAAACTTCAGTCCCATACAAGTTGGGGTCAGTTATATGAATCTCCATTGTCCATTTAAGCTCATATCGTCGAATGAAATGAAAGTGAAAAATAAGTTTAAAATATATATGTAGGTCCTTGTGAAATTGATATGACTTTTACACGTTGGGCCTTTTTTTCATCTTGGGATCGACTTTATGGTGACTGAACCATCTGAATTGGGATTTAACTGGTATATCTATTTCAGTTGAAGCTGTAATATAAAAATGTAAAGCGCAAAGGATCTCTAACGTCCATTGGGGCCTTAAGTGCAAATAAAGCGTGGGCTTTAATACGAAAATGGAGAAAACAATACAAATATACATATTTAGTCCAAGACTAATAATAATAACCATGAGTAACAAATATATGGAAATACAAAATGATAAAGTGACATCAGTATCTTATTCTTGATGAGCTGGTTGACCCTTATTGCCGTGCGACTTTTAGTTGTAACGTCGAAATTTCATATCAGGTCTCAGTTTTAATCTTAATTTTTTGCTACTTACTGAAGTCTAATGATTTTATAGTATTCCCAAAATCTTTGAACAAAGTTGAGCTTTGAACTAATGATACCGTCTGTTTGTCTGTCAGATTGCGGAAATTAACCGGATTTTGCGTAGTGGGGGTGTATTTGTTGGCACTACATTTCTTCGAGTTAATCCTTCAGCTCCTCCGATATTGAGGGCTTTGCAGCAGGTAAACTTCATTTTCCGTCTGGTGGTTATACTCTAATTTACTTCGTTTTAATCGATTGATTATAGTGGTCAATGAATACAAACTAGTTACCAATTCTTGGACTTCTTCCCCCTCCAGGGCTGAGTTTACATATGTTTAATATTATTTTTTATGTAGATATAGTAGATATTAAACCCCTTCTTGCTTTCTTCGTTTGCTTACTTTTTCATATTTTGAATCTCTTAGTGAAAATACTGACTCCACCACTTATTCCTGCTAGAGTACTTACTTACGTATGTTAGAAACTGTTGACGCTAACTGAACACCGATATAGTCCTCTAGCCATGCTTTACCATCAACATGAAAGAAAGCGGAAAAATAAGATGATATTGGAGAAGGGCTAGTATATGATAGTTAATTGTTTCTGTCAAAAAGATATGAAAATAAGTTTCCGTTTGATCGCAGAGTGCTACACAAATGTACAGCTTTTTTACTCAACAGGAGATTGAAGACTTGGTGACGACTTGTGGTCTCATCAACTACACCAGTAAAGTTCAGGGCCGTTTTATCATTTTTTCCGCGCAAAAACGCTGATTTTTGTCATGTTGAAGCTCATTATCTTCCATGTTTATTGTATGTTCTTGTACTCAGATGTGCCATGTATCTCAACCCTGTAGATAAACAATAAAATTGGTTCAGGAAATTGTGAATAATATTTGCTTGTTAAAGACTACATGTAATATGCATTTAGTACTTGCCCTCGTCAAAAAGGGAAGAGTTAAAGTAAAATTTAGAACTATCTTTTTTTTTTCGCGAGTTGTATACCTCAAGTATCAATTTTTCTCTTTTGCTATTTGAATTAACATTGTTCATGTATTGAAACATGCCTCAAAGTTGATTAGGTCAACTATTAGTTGTTCTTTTTTCAACCTGAACTATCGCCATCCACTTAACTATATGTGTTAAATACATAGGTGGTAATGGTTCAGTTTAAAAAAGAAAAAAGCTTGATAAAAATGGTAGTTTCTAATGTATTATTGATCATTATATCAAAGCGAAAATATTTCAATCACAACACGGGATGGGACTTGATGGTCATTGAAGTGGGTAAATACATCAAATGATTTCTTCTCAATTGTCTAAATCGATAGCGGCTCCTTAATCCAGAAAGAGAATTCAAATGACAAATTTGTAAACATTAAATACACTTGATATAATTATATTTGATGATACAAAGAATGATGACATATATTAATCCCTTCGGTCAAATGTATTTTGTATCAATAGTATTCAATCAAATATAGGTGAGAGTTGTATTCTATATCAGTTTTATTTTAACAACTATATTTGTATTTTATATCAATTGTATTCATGAATAACGAATACAAAATGTATTTGTCCTCTTTTCCATATTTCACTCGCCTCTCTCCTCCCTCTCCCAATCTCACTCGCCCCTCTCTTCCTTCTAAGATATTACAATTATATACAATAGTTTTTTATACAAATCAATTATATTTATGATACAATCTGATACAACGAACACAACATGTATTCAACCTCTCTCCCAAAACTCGCTTGCTTCCCTAACCCCTCCCCCATTCCTACTCTCCCTTGCCTCTCTCATACTTCTAACATATAACTATGAATTCTAATCAAGTAAACTATAACTATAGACCTCAAATTAATCTCAAACTATAGTCATTTTTTAAAGTTCCTCTCTCATTATCACGGTATTAGAACTAAATCTATTTGAGTTCATTTTAATTCAACATTAGACCTCGTCTCATCTTGTCCACACTTAAGACGTCCAACCCTCAACATGAAGATGAAGCGGAGGAGGGTTAGAATATCGATGAGTTTTGAATTATGCCCGAAATCAATCTTTTTGTCGACAATGTTTATATATATATATATATATAAGAAAATATTTACCATTCATAGCAATAAAAAATTATTTTCACTAAATAGTTATAATATATTTATATTGATTGCATAATGCACTTTTAATACAAGCGCATATTTATCATAGTATTATTATATATTGCTATAAATGGTAATAAATAAAAAATTCGCTAAAATCAGTAATTATTTATTAAAATAGATCTACTTAAGTAATTTTTTCATGTTTTTTTTTTTTTTTTTGTATTTCAAATATAATGTGTTGTTCTTTTACTTGGTCTTTCTTATTTATGTAGTGCACCGCCTATAGGAGGATTTATTTCATATATATAGGAGCAAGAAAGCTATTATTTTCTTAATTAAATAATAGTAAAAAAAAAAAAAAAGAGCCCCCCACCCCCTACGCCCACCCCACCCCAACACCCCATGTGTAAGAAAGTATTACAATAAGAATAAGGCTTTTCGAACGGACCAAAGTGAAGTAAGCTTTATCAGAGATATATAGATCTCCCCTCGTGTGCCTCAAATGCTTATTCATCCTCTTTGCAACATACAGGATTCAAACATAAGACATCTGATTAAGTGAAGAGTAGCTATATCAGTGTACCACATGTTCTGATGGTAGGGGCGGCTCGATAGAGGCGGCTCGATAGGATTAGAAAAAAAAGTCAAGCGCCTTATTTCTCCAAATTTAAAGAGCTCCTTTTTTTTTTAGCAATAATAGATTATAGAATTTTTTTAAAAAAAGAGTATAATATTGAGTAAATACTATTTGTAAAAAAGATTATTTTTTTTCATATAAAAGAAGAGAGTTCTTAGAAGAAGTTTGGTATATCTGGAGTATGATTTTATTATCAACGAAAAAGAATTATTAAATAAAATTAATTATAATTTTAATAATTTTATATTTCAAAAGGATTAGATAATATAAGAAAATATATAATTTTTTTAAAAAAAAAATTAAGGGGAAAACAACAATTATGGTTTCCATATGTAAGAAGTCAGTTCATTGGATCCTTTGCAAGATAATTTTATGACTACCAAAGGTTTTTTCTTTTAATAAATTTTAATTATTTTTTTAAAATAAAAAGTTCTTACTTATCAGAAATCCTTTGTCATGTGTTTGGATCTACTGTGACATAACCTTTGAGTCAAGCCAGAATTCTGACAAAAAATAAGTTATTTGTCAATTTCTTTTTTTATTTTTGACAAAAAATCTAAACAAATATAGTCTCTTCATATCACTAGAAAAAAAAATTAGTTATGAATTATTTCTGTCATTAAGAAATAAAAGAAAATGTTAATCCTTTTACCACTATATCAAAAAACTTTCAAGGGTGGTGACTTGTCATTTTAATTATTTAAACATATTGAAACAATGATGAATTTAGATTTGCGTTTCGTAAAACTCACAAAAACTCTCTCATAAAAATATTTTTCATTTTCAGAGCTCGAATTCTAACTTTTTGAAAAGATATTTCTTAGTAGACAAGAAAGTCTTGTCAGAGGTAATTAAACATCAACTTTTGTGATTTATTTCCTTTTTAAATTTGGTAGATTCCTATGTGTAAATTCAGAAACCGTACGTGTAGAAGGCCAAAGGCAAAGGGGAAAAAAAAAAGAAAGGCTTATTAAAGCTTAGAAAAAGAAAAAGAAATTAGTCAGGAATTTGTGAGGCGTTTGACCATAAAAATCAAGTATTATTTAGTTTATTTAAAAAAATTTGAAGTTAGGAATGGAGTGAAATTATGTTTGAGAATATTCAAAATTTAAATGTTATTTTTTTAAAAAAAATATGAACATAAAGAAAAGAAATTAGTCGAGAACTTGTTAGACGTTTGATCACAAAAATCAAGTATTATTTATTTTATTTAAAATTTTCAAAATTGGAATTAGAGTTGAAATTGTGCTTGATCATACGTCACAAAAAATATTTAAAATTTAAATATTCTTTTTCTAAAAAATATGAGTTATACATTTAATTTTTAAATATTAGCAAAATCACATATAAGAATTAGTACATATTATAATGGATGAGATAATTTTATTTAGGTTACACGTATTCGAATATTAAAAGAAAAAGTAAAAACAAATAATACTTGACACTAGAGGTATAAATATGATTTTTTTTTTTAATTGTAAAAAAGAATTGTTGCTAATAACTTTGATAATGTTGAAGCATGTGCAACAAGTTTAGTGGTACACTTTTGACATGTAAAATCACTTCACTTGTAAAAGAAAAAACTGTGTTGGTAAGAATTTTTTATTTTTGGTTAGAGAAATGTTTTCTCTTTGGGATTTGACATATTTAAAATATATTAGTTCATGAATTAATATAATTGAATTAATTATTTAAGTATGATAAATGAAAGTTTAATTAAAAGTTCAATATCATTAAATTGAATTATAAATGATAAGTTCACTTTATTAAGTCTAATATCATCTCATCCTAGAGGTCCATTTGGTTGCAACGTGTCAAATGATGCAGTATGTTAAGGTCAAATAAAGAAGTCAATAGACTCATGCATGTGTCCAAATGATATGACATTTCTATTCCAATCAGAGGTCAATAAAAATGTGTTATATGTACAAGTGATGTATTCTGAATAGTCAAATATCATCATGTCATTTAAATACAATTGGTCGAAAGAAATCTATTTCTATCACTCCACCTCCTTCATGTCACTTAAATTTTATTGGTTGACGGGGAACGCATTTTCAAAGTAACTCGTCTACTGTAAAACTATATACAAAAGTCCTCATAATTCAAAGATCACACCAAAATTCTGACAAGAAGCTAGAAAGAGCTCATAGATCAGATACAAAGTTCAAGAATTCAAGCACTCAAGCAAATCAAGATCAACACCACAAAATTCAAGATCAAGCTCAAAATCTCTTGAATTCAAATACAAATCGAGATCAATTTTTTAGAATATTTCATTAAAAACAACATATTCTCGAGTATTCAACAAATTTTTCCTATTATAAATTAAGAGCAAATATGGCAGAAATCTATTATATGCTTGGTGTTAGAAATTAAAATTACAAATTTGAGGACATTTTTTTTTATGAAAAGACATTTTTCTTCAAACCAAACACACCCTAAAAGTACATATTAGTTAAAACAGTTATGCGCCACTAATTAACTAGTATTGTAAATTATGATCATCATGATTATTAAATCGTTAAGCATCTTGTTAATGGTAATGGCGCCACATTATTTTGTCTTTAGAATTAGGTTTAACCTTTCAAATTCAATTTTGAACTTTTTTGAGAAAAGATTAAAAATGATTCACTATTTTATTAGCATTTGTATAATGACATGAGTATTACATGTGGTTAATTAATATGTTCTTATCTATTCTAAAAAATTACAATATTACTATTTTCAATATAATATTTATTTTGATGGTTACTTAAATCTAATCATATTAACTTTGTTGTTACATAACAAAAGAAATTAAATGTCATTTTATGTAATGATTGATATGATGTGATAGTATTATTTCTTATTTTTTTCATCTTGCTTTTACTATTTAACTAGATAAATTAGCCGTGCAAACGCCTTTCTAAGTCAAGTAATAATAATCCATCAAAGGCAAAAGCTTGCTTCAGGATAAACTAAATATATTGCGAGAGAGAGTGGACTGTTTCCTATAGGGTAAAACCTTTCACTCGAAAATTTAAATGGTTAAATACAGTCGATGTAGAAGATGAAAAATTATTTTTACGCCAAAATTCTTTAAATAAACATATAATATAAGACATACATATGCAATATTTAAACATCAAATTGCTACATACCATACATTTTCTTCATAATATTGTAAGCTTATTCTTCATATTTCTTGTGTGTGGCATTATGGAATGAAGGAAAAACAATTCAATCAATCAGAATATTATATTCATCAAAATATTACTATTCTACAATATAAAATAAATGATACATTATGAAATGATATGTAACAATCAATTAGAGAAACAAACTTCACTAATCACCGGCTTAATTGGAGACAAATACCCAAAAATAAAATTAAATTCTAATATGTTACATTAGATAATGTACAAATTTCAATATTATAAGGGTCTTTTTTTGTTCTATTTGTGTCAAATTTTTCAAATTCCAAGATCATCCTATGGGTTAAAGCATAAGGGTGCAAGAAACAAGGCCTTTCCTCAAAACTAGCAAAGGAGAGTACACATTAATTGATTAATCAAGTCATTAGTTTGCCATAGTGCTTAATGAGTTGTCTTTTGTCTGCCCAACAAAATCCCCAATTAAGCCCATAACCATTGTCCCCATTTCAAATTATATGTCGTGATTTTTTTTTTTAAAAAAAAATTATGTGAATAAGTAAATATATATTAGTTAATTAACTAATATAAGTATAGTTTGAATTAATTATGATTTGTAGTAAATATCTAGTTGTAATTACAGTTTGAGTTTTGTATGATTTGCATGATTTATACAAACACTGTACGCAATTATATAAGAAAATTATGTGCGAATCAAATTATACGGCGAAATATATGAATTGTACAATGAATTATACAAATATTGTGCATGAATTGTATATTGAAATATACAAATACTATACAAGACTGCGAATTGTATATTGAACTATACAAACATCTACAAATGTTGCACACATTATAGAAATACTGCAATAATTATAGTTACAAAAAGCAATTATCCGAACTATAACTATGGAGCATAATTAAGGTATTTTTGAATGGCTATATACAAAAATTATTTGTAATTATGTCAAATTATTTAAAATCAATGGAGTATTATTTGTTTGAAAAATACTACTCCATCTATTTCAAAATATGTGAATTGTTGGGGGATTTTTGAGTTTTCAAAATAATTAAATTGTTTGATTTTCAAGGGATATGTTAAAAAAGTTTCCAATTTTACCCTTCATTAGTTGAGTTTCCAAGGTTGAATTTTGTATTAAAAATAAATGATGCATTAAATGAGTATTTGAAGTTTGAAAAGGGTAAAAATGAAAAAACATGATTAAGTTTGACTTTTATTTCTTTTTCTTAATATGTGTGATATGACCAATAATTCACTTATTTTGAAATACAAGCAATAATTAGTTTTATTTATTTTCTAATTTATTTATTTATAAGTGGAGTAGTTAAGGGTTGTTGTTTGCCATGTTTTTAGTTTCCTAGAATCCGAGTTTCCTCTTACATGTTTAGTGTCTTGTCTTAGCTTTTATTTATGAGTGCTAATAAAGTGGTATTAAAGTCAAGAAATAATGAAGCAACAACAATATTAATAAAATTTGAGTCCAGCAATTTTAGGGTATTTAGATTGAAAAAGGTCTATATTTGATCACAATTTTTAAATTAGTAATTATTTTTGTTCATATTATTAAGTATATAAATTTCATATATTTGAAGTCACATTGAAGATTAAGAATTTTAATTTTCGTACTATGAACCATTCTAATTAAAGTGAAAAGGTATGTAATGATTAGCAGGTTGAAATTGGCTCTATAAGTTCTCTAAACAACTTGTTGAATAAAGTGAGATGCTTGAATTTTTGTCTAGGTAAAATGTTAATCATATGATAAGTCTAAAATAAAAAATTTCAAGAATGTATGCTCTTCACTTCAACAAGACATAGATGTAACATTTCAAGTCTTTTTAGCTAAAATTGGATTGAAATATTAAAAGGGATTTAAAAATAATTACATAAATAATTTTGGTGAAATTTTTAACCAAGGGATTTAAAAGACAATTATTTGGGGCAAAATTGCTTAATTAGAAGAGCATGCGACAGGTCCGTTTGTTTGATTATGTGGACCTGTCCAACATAATTCATTTTACATTTTTATTCATAGAATGCACTTTATGAGTGCGATTTACTTTTTTGTTCATAAAATAAATTTCAGGAGTGCGATTACCCTTTTGTTCATAAAATATATGTGTGTTTAATGTATTTTGGAAGAAAATAAATAAAATGAAACAAGTCTGCACCGCGGACTTGCTCAATCTCAGTACCATTTTCAGTTTTTCATGAGGGGCGTTTCGATTTTTTTTCTGTCCCTCCTGTACTCAACCCACGTTCTTTTTGAGACAAAATTCGACTTTATATCAGTTCTTAAAGGCTATGTTTCTCACTTTAACTCTAAAAACTTTAAGAAAGATGGATTGGGAGAAAAGGAGAAGTTAGGGTTCAAGTCCAACTTTCAAAATTCGTATAGTAATTCTTCATTCCAGATATATAAGGCTAACACAACGTTAGATTGAGTTCGTCCACGTGCTCCTTTCACTTCTATTGTTTCGAGTTGAGATTGAGTTTGAATTTTCCGAGTTCTTTGAATTGATTTCTTGAATTGTCTACTATTTTATTGAGTTTTTTTATAAATTTAAATGCATATTAATGATGTTCATGAGTTCAGTATTTGACTGAGATGCATGTTCATGTCTTCATCTACATGAGCCCTAATTAAGGATTATATTTGATTTTATGCATGAATTGAGTTAATTCTTTGCCCTTTAAGACTTATTAAATTATCATTGAGACTATTGTTATTCATATACATTAATTCTTGAGATTGTTGTTCATGGTTATGTTCTCGTGACCCCAAATTGAGTCAATGATCATGATTTTTACTATGCATTATTTTGAATTGAGATTGACATTTTATTTGTGTGTGCATTGAGAAAAGATGATTTTTAACCAATTTGGAACATATCTTACTGAATCTAAATGAACATGAATTTTTTTTTTAGTATAAACAATGATTTGAGAAAGGGTCTTGATGAGACGTGAATGACTTTTGAAGCATATTTTAAATGAAAACACATGATGTTTCAAGAAAGGATCTTGATGAGTTTTAAAAGAGTTTGAAAGTATATTCATTTTGTTTTAAAAGAAGAATTTAATAATTGAGATGAAATTGAACTGATGAGAGTCCAATGAGAATAGACGAGATGCTTTTGAGTAATTTACTCACTTGATAGATATGAGAAAGGAAATTTGATCTTCAAAGAAGTATTAGCATCGAATTAGATAAGAATGCAATCTCAAACTCCAAAAATTATGTCGTCGGCATAGGATAAGAAAAGGGTCATACCTCTAAAGTCCTTATAGAGGTTTTATTTGATCCATTGATAGCGATGTCATTTACCCTACCAAGGTATTGGATGGATGTGACAATGGGATCGGTTCATTGTATCATCATTCGCTCATAGGTGATGGTTATCAGTTAGAGAAACTCCCACATACTGATTGGTTTGATTTGGCATGAATTGCATATTCTTGAGTCTAATGTCAAAGCATTGTTTTATTCTTAAAACTTGCATGCGTTACGAAGTTCAGTTGAGTTTCATTCTTGTGATTGAGTACTTCTTGAGTATTTTCTACACAGCTATATTACATATCGTATATTTTATGTACTTACATCATTTCGCACTGCATTATTTTATAATATAGATACAAATGCTAGGAATCCTCAACATGCACTGCATTAACGGTCTATCCATCTCAGAAATAGTGATAGGATCTCCTTACTTCTTAAGGAATCTTATGCATTTCTTTTGAGTAGTTATTAGCGGCGGTCATGAACTTATCCCTTGTACCTTTTTGATAGACTATTACGAATAGAGTCTTCTTTGATTATGATATCCTGTTTCTTAGACTTGTTCTTTTCCAAATTATTCTCATGGTATTTAATTGATTTGGACTATTGATTTTTTAATTGTTATTTTACTGAGTTATTGATTAATTAGCCCACAAGAATATTTTGTTATACATAAATTGAGTCTTCCGCTATTGATTAAATGAGTGACCGAATTAAATAATTCGTCTGGAGACCAACAATAATTTTCGAATGCTAACCACGTGTAGAGTACCCTCCCAAAGTATGACAATATCTTCCATTCTTAATATGAAAATTGTTAGTAGTATAAAAAATATTATATCTTGACTTTATTAACCTTAACCTTAATCTTAAAAAATGAAATTATCAATATCTCCTTGAAAGCATGAAATCTAAAGTAAAGGATATGGAAAATTAATTTGTTGAAAACATTATTGTTATTGGATACTCTTTTTTTTTTCAAATACTTTACCTTCACTTCTATTATTTCAAATGAGACTACTTGCATTGTTACATGGACTATAACTAGCTTGTGATTTGAACATCACATTTTTTCAAAATGAATTTGACTCTCAAGTATTATATATACTTTATGCTTTATGGAACAAATAATAATTACTCATACATTCTTGCTTTGCATGTGAATATTATGTTAATGATCATTCAAATCATGGATTGAGGAAAAGGGTCACATTTATGTCTTCTTCAAAAAAAAAATATAAAATACTTTAGAACTTTAAATTAAACTTTTAAATTTTATATATAATAATAATTTTTTTTACTATAAGATCCAATGTAATATTTTGCAAACACATGATTAATATTTATTAGCTTGAATTAACTTATATCAATACCAAATATTATATGTAAAGTTGAGCAGCACTTGTATACTATACTATAAATAACTGTGAGTAAAACATATAGACAATATATTTTTATATGTGCATATATATTAATTCTATCAAAATAAATTTAGGTTATTTATTGAAATTTAACTTTGGGCCACGAATTTATTAAGCATACTCGTATAAAAGTTAAATGCCTAGTTTCCAGGTTCTAATTCTCATTTAATTAATTGTTAAACATAGTTATATTAAAATTAAAAAAAAAAACTTTTACTTTAGCAATAGAATGAGTAATTTTTTTAATACTAAATATGTCTTGAAAAGATCTTTGAGATTATACAAAACAAAAATAAAGTAAAGAATACTAAGATTGAATAATGTTCCATCAAATTGCAAAATATTTTGTTTTTACCCCTTTCGTAGTTAAAGACAAGAACCTAGAGCTCCAACTAATATACAGTGGTATAAGAATAAAAAAGTATGATAAAAAAAATTTCATTTTTGTATTTTAATAATTTAATTATTTTTTGATATTATTAGTGTTTTTAATTTGTCCTAATAAGTTATTTATTACATGCCATTATGTTTTAAGTGTCTTAATTATTATTAGTACATTTATAGAACATACCTACAAACAACAACAACAAGTGAAATCCTATAAGTGGGGTTGAGGAGGGTAGAATGTACGCAGACCTTATCACTACCTCATAGAAGTAGAAAGGTTGTTTCGTGGGAACCCTCATCTCAAAACCCATAAGCAGAAAGAACTAGATATGATAGAAAGGAAAGGGAAGGGAACCGAACGAGCGACTAATAATGAATAGCATATGGCAGTATGTAAATATGATAAAACGAACATATAATACAACAGATAATGAGAACACATGATAAAAATAATACTAATAATAACCCTACCAACTAGTCTGCTACTCTAATTCGCGACCTCCAATTCTTTCTATCTAAAGTCATGTTTTCAGTGAGATCAAGTTCCGCCATATCATGTCTAATCACCTCCCCCAATACTTCTTTGGTCTACCTCTTCCCCTTCGTGTAGCTCCCAAAACCAATCTCTCGCACCTACAAAGTTTAAATTTATCAAAAAAAATTTAAGTATTAAACTTATCAGATCATTATTGTGAGTTTAAGCTCTCAACACAAGGAGATAGATAAAATTAATTTGTGTGGAAAGAAAATGTTATAGGAGACATGGGAACAGTGCCCACGTTCTCCACATATCTTACTCTTTTTCTCTTTATTTAATTTTATATCTTATTCTTTTTCTCTTTATTTAATTTTAATCTTTCCCTCAATATATATGTTTTTTGGTACTGAACTTTATATAAGTTCATATATACATAAAATTAAAAAATCATAAACTAAAAAATTCTATGTATTGCAAGTGAGGCTCTTGATCAAATATTTTGTATATGCAGCTGAGGAATAAAAATATATTTTTTCTCTCTCGTGATTCTCTATAAATACAGTAACATCCATACCCTAGTCCCCCTCTTTCTCCAATCAAGCCATTGTCTCATTACTTGTGAGTCTTGAGAGTTGTGTTTTTATGTGATCATGGTAAGTTTTTTTTTTTTTTTCATTCATCAATTCTACTTTCATTTCTTGTCACTCTTCACATAATTAAATTATCGTATAATATTAGTTATTATTTTTCTACTTTTTCAATCAAAGAAATTGTAAAGCATTTCGCAATCAAAGTTGTTTAGACATTTGTATCGCAGTCGAGCAACCAAAGTTGGGAGCTAGTAAAAGAAAGAGAAAGGGATGCAGCATAGTTAGATGAATTTATGGAGTTTATAGTTGACATTTAGAAATAATTAAGTAATCGAAAGTTATTTATTCATAGTTGTATGGCATAATGATTTTTAGGGAATTCAGAAGCCAAGGTGGTTGGAAGCTCTGTACAGAGAGAAATTCTTTGGCCCGTGCTCAATTCATGAGAGTGCAAAGAAGAAGGAGAAGAATATTTGTTGTTTGGATTGTTGTATTAGTATTTGCCCTCATTGTGTGATGGCACATCGTTTCCACAGACTTGTTCAAATTCGACGTTATGTGTATCATGATGTTGTTCGACTTGAGGACCTAGACAAGCTCATAGATTGCTCAAATGTGCAGGTGAATTCATCAGAAAAATCTATCTAATTATTTTATTTGAATAGTTTAGCTGATTAATTTGGTTCATAATGTAACTAGGCATACACAATAAACAGCGCTAAGGTGATTTTTATCAAGAAAAGACCTCAAAATAGGCAATTCAAAGGGTCCGGAAACTATTGCACGTCTTGCGATAGAAGCCTTCAAGAACCTTTTATCCATTGCTCTCTCGGGTGCAAGGTAGTTGATATATTCTGTTTTAACTTAAAATTGCTTAACAAAGAAGTAACATAGCGATGAAATTTTTTGATGATTAGGTGGATTTTGTGCTAAAACACTACAAGGACATTTCTCCGTTCTTAAGGAGATGTAGAGTTTTACAACTTGGTCCGGACTTCTTTATCCCTCAGGAGTATGACACAGCTAACGAGACACCTCTCTCGACGATCGTGAAGCCATGGGGCTCGCCAGGATCGTCGGGATCAGAGAACATGATGATGATGAGTACTACAAATAATTTCCCATGCACGGAATTCGTGAGGAAGAAGAGAAGTGGATTGTATGTGTGTGGACGAGTTACACTCAATAGTGATGAAGACATGGCTACTAGTATGAGTAGAAGAAAAGGGATTCCTCATAGGTCTCCTTTGTGTTAGAATAATTATTTCACATTTTCCTTTGACTACTTTCTAATTAGAAATTTTTAATTATTCTTGGCTCACTGCTCATGACACCCCACCTCACACATACACATACAATTTTTGGGATTAATTAATTACTTGGTCGGGGTGTTTTGTCCTTAATGGCATCACGTGACTCTAGGTTATTATTTGGTTTTTTTATTTGTACAAGATGATTATTGACATAATAATACTGTTTAATTTAAGAATTCGAAGCCATTCTTTTGTCTAAGGTTGATTTATTTACATGCAAGTTGTTGTACTAGTGCCCCATGAATGTGTATTTAAATAGTCATTTGTTCACTGTCAAAAATTATGTTTAAAGATTTCGAATTTTAATTTGAGTATGAAAAAAAGGTCAATAAAATATATTTTTTTCATTATATTGACTTTTCACGACGTGAACTTGAATTAATTAGGACCTCAATATGGGTATGAAGCATCAGTTGAAAAAAGAAAAATTGTAAAAATCTCATGTCAAAGTGTGTTCTTTGTCGCCCTCTCGTGCTAAAGCTTGAAAATTGAAGAGCGATCATTTTCATTTATAGCATCATTTGTTTGAATTTTGACCCAGTAAAATTATTTTATTTTATTTTATGTGATATTATTATTATATAAAGAATTAAATAAAACATACTATAATAAATATTTTACTATGAGTACTAATATCACATATTGTAAGATGGAGGAACTATAATATAAGTGTAATATAACAGAAATATTATTGAACTTGTCACTAGAAGAATTGCCTCAAGTCGAACTTCAAATCTTCATAAGGATTTAAAAAAAGAGGAAAAAGAAAAAGCTGAGAAAATAGTCAAATGTCTTCAATATATTAGTCAATTTTCAACTACATACTTATAATACTTCATGGGTCCTATTACCCTCTAAAATTTTTAAAAATAGAATATACAGCACCCTCAAATCAAATAACCACATTTTTAAGCTGAGAAAATACTCATTCTTAAGAAATAAGTATATTTTTAAAAAATAAATTAATTTGTTAGATGAATAAGTCTATTGAAAAATTATTATTCATAAAATGTATTAATATTTGATAATTTTTATATCAATATTTATTGATAAAGCTTTAATAATGGTAATGGTGAAGAAAGTACAGTTGTTTAGGTAAATAATTGAAAGAAAAAAAAAAAGAGAAAAAATCAAAAATAAAAAAAATTGATAACTCACTCTCTCAAAAAAAGTGAAATACACTTTCTATACTAATTCAGTACTTAAAAAATTACTTATTTTATTTTAAAATAATTTAGTAACGATAATAAAACTCCTGTAAAATATGAGTATATAATTGAAAATTGAGTCATTTGACTATTTAGAAAGTCAAAAAGAAACAAGAGAAAGATAATTAATTTTTAAATTAGAAATGGAAGGAATAAAGAAGAAAGGAAAAGTTAATTTTTTTACATTAGTGTTTATTGTTGACCAGTCAACTGGACAACCACTATATTCATATGGTCCAATCATCTTGTCAAGTTGAAGTTTTATATCTATAAAATAAAATTATAATCATGTTATGTACAAATTTGGGTCATTGCTTGATTTGTGTGTGTGAACATTGTGTAGGGGTCATGCTAATTTTTTTTGTATCAATTTAATTTCATTGGATGTCCTCGAAAGAACGTATATGAGTAGTTAAATTTTGTAATATAAAAAAAGTGAAAAAGTTTTATATTTTACCATCAATAAGTCTGTCTGAACTTATCATGGTTACAACATCTTATGTTTTTCTCCTTATATGACGTTTGTCTTTGAATGTCAAACTCAAATATTCTTGAGTTTCAAAAGATATTTGATCTTAGACATCTTTTACTACCCATAATGTCATTGAAAAATTTTCTAACTCTTCCATTTGAGTAAAAAAATGTGAAGTTTCCTCTATATTGAAACTAAGAAAAAAGAATTTCTAACTCTTCCATTTGAGTTAAAAAAAATCTATGTTGAAATTCTAAGAAAAAAATTTGGACCATTTCTCGATTTGTGCGTGTCATCCTTGCGCAGGGGCCATGCTAATCTTCTCTGTATCGTTCCAATTTTATCGGATGTCCCCGAAGGGACAAATATAGATAACTACGTTTTGCAATATAAAAGAAGTGAAAAAACTTTCTGCAGGCGATGAGGGAGAATAGCTTGCTAGTTTTGGGTGTTTTCATTTGCATGGGCCTGGATCTGAATGAAACACAACTGGGCCTGGACTTAAAACCTTAATGGGCCGGCCTTATTTAACTGGCTTCATGGGTTTCAATGGAGAAACACAGAGTGAAAGAATTAGTGGGCCATCGGTTTGGCCCAAAAAACAAAAACAAAAATTAGTGTATAAACGTCAAGGGGACCTTTGGTAATAGTGATAAGGGGTTAATCCATTTATAAAATTTGAGATTAAATTTGTCTAGTGTTTGGTTATGATAGTAAATAAATCGGAGTAAAACTTATACCAAATTAATTACTGGAGATCATTTATTCCATGTAAAAAGTGAAATAACAATATGTTCTGGTTATAATCATAGGATTATAATTTTGAGACAATCTGTTTTTGAACCAAACAATCATTTAAATACGACAATATATAAGAGGCTTCACAGGTCAAATCTTCTTCTTTTTCTGTTATTGCTAATTAGAACTTAAGCAAAAAATTGTAAAGATGGATTTAGAATTTGAATATATCATATTATTAGAAAAAATTTCAAGGTCTTACCACGATACTTTTAAATTATTGATTTCAAAACCTATTATTTATGATTATTTGTGAAGCTTGAAATGATATAATAATAATTTTATGAGGACAATAAACCACAAAATAAAATACTATTCCATGAATGAATGGCTTGCACGTCAAAATGAATTTATTCATTATGTGTACAATATAATATAACCCAAGCACTTGTAATATATAGATGTAACTACCATCAAATATGTAGCAATAGATGAGCAAAATAAGCTTAATATAATATATGAATAATTAAATGATAGAACAAATATAGTTTTATATATATGTGAACATTGCACATTTCAAGTAATTATTAAAGGTTAATTTGGGATGTAGGAAAATATTTTTAAATTTTTTTTATTGGGTTAATAAAAAAATTTTAGAAAATATATTTTCTAGGATAATAAGTTTTTCAAATGTGAGAAAATAACTTTTATAATGGAAATAAGAAAAATAGGATCCATAAGTGACATTCCACGTTCATTATCCATTTCTCACCCAACCAACGCCCCCACTCGTGCTACCTTCGAACCCTAACCCAATTATCCTATCCAGTGCAAGAGCCACACTTTGGTCAGGGGGTTTGATAAAAAATTGTATAATTTATATACAGTTAAAATTATTTTTTATCAATGTATATTAGATGTTGAATCTCCTTCTGTTAGTTCATGTTTTTACTTTTTCAAATTTTGAACCCCTGAATGAAAACTCAAGTTTCTCTTTTGATCCTATCCTATACCATCTTCATAGTATTTTTATAAATTACGTAGAAATATTTTTGAAATAATATTCTTTTATTCGCTTATCAAATAAGTAAAGAAAAAAATTCACTTACTTTTCAAGAATACATTTTTTATACTAAACACACCCTTATTCGAAACTTATAATTAATTGAAATTATTAAGAGACTTTGAAGTGTATAACTCAAAATTGAATATCAAATCTTAAACACTTATGTCTTAAAGTTAATCTGAAGTTTAAGGCACTTTTATCCACTAAACTATCAATTACTCCTTTCATTTCATTTTATTTGATTTTTTATATAAAAATAATAGATATTTCACTTTATTCGTCCATTTTAGTAAATTAGAATAATTTTATTAATATTTTTTATACTATCCTTATAAGTATTAAATATCTATAAAATAGTAATAGCCAAACTTCAAAATATCACTAATAAGATTAGTTTAGTAAATTACATCTCAGATTAATTTTTTTTTATAGAATGTATCAAATCAACATGAAAACAATGGTCAAGTAATATAAAATAAGTAAAAATAATATTATCATGAGATATTTTTAGAAAAAAATAAAGTAATTCCACATCGAATTCCTAACCTTAATTTTGTCATATTAATCATAATAAAGATATTTTTCTTAACTTATATGATATTTCGAGGTTAATCGTGGACTAATAAATAATTAATTAATTAAAGTCCCCATCACTCGTCAAAATCAATTAATTTTTTTATTCAACACCAATTTAATTACCTTATCTTATCTTACTCTACAAGGACACTTGTAATTTAACAAGTAAATATTTATTGTATTTAACGGGATTAATAGCATTTTTGGTCACTCAATTCTTGGTAAATTCTTATTTTTAACTTTGTGATATCTTACTAAGTGTGTACATCATGTGAACATATATTATAATTTAGGAAAAAGGCTCGCTTAAATATGTCATTGCTGTTAAGGAAAAAATTCATTCACGCCATTATTTTTTAACGACGGTTTTGCAAAACCATTTTTTTCACATGACATATTTTAATTCGGCCGTATCATTTTTTTAAAAAAAAAACAAATTCTAAATAAAATTAAGTGAAAAAATTCTTAATTTTGTGAATTTTTTTCTTAATTTTATTTAGAATTTGTTTCTAAATAAATTCTTAATTTTGTGGATTTTTTTCTTATTTAGAATTTGTTTCTAAATAAATTTTAAATAAACTTTGTAAAAAAATTCTTAATTGTGTGGATTTTTTTCTTAATTTTATTTAGAATTTATTTTTTAAAAAAAAGTCATGGCCGAATTAAAACATGTCCTGTGTAAAAGGTGATTTTGCAAAATCACCATTAAAAACTAATGACGTGAGCCTTTTCCTTAGTAGCAATGATATATTTGAGTCAAACTTCTAATAGATGACATAAATAAACCTTTTGCCAAAATTTATGACATATTTGAGTATTTTCCCTATAATTTATTTAAAAAAATTATTTTTCTCTCTCATTTTAGATGTGAGATTAACTTTATAATATCTTAAACATCTTTTTTGAGAAGTTCATCAGCTTAGAAATTTATCAAAATTCTTTCCTTCTAACTCACCTGTATTGGTTTGCCATATAATAATTAGACGAGAACTTGCGAAAAGTAAATCAACGCCAAATAAAAATAATAATAATAATAATAATAATAATAATAATAATAATAATAATATATTTAATATACATTTTAAATGAAGTTAAAGAAAGGTAGAATATAGGAAGAAATTATTATCACTCTTACCTTTATCTTTATTACACTTGTACAAGTTTATAACTAGAACTAATATTGACAAGAAATGCAAGTACATACAATTGCGGTCGATATGAGAGGTTGATTTTACTTTACTAGTCATATGTTCTAAAAGTTTACAGTCTAGATAGTACTTTTTAACTGATAAACCAATCACGCTTAATTAGTGAATGACGAAAAATCTAATCCTCATTTTCCCTATCTAGCAATTTGGAGCAAAAATATTTAATGAACATAACTACTACACTAAAATGAGTCAATGACTCTATAGGAACATTAAATTTATACTTCAAAAAATTGGATTGTTTCAAAATGGAAAAAAGAAATTGTCATGCTCAAATGGACCACAAGAAATTGTCATGCCACTTTTAGTAAATAATTTGGTTCAACTTTTTCAAACTTTTAAGAGTCTTTTCTAAGAAGTATGCCATACTCAACCCTTTAAGAATTATGAAGTCCCCACATTTTGATATCATAATTTGTGATATATTTCGCTTCTCAAATATATGTATCTGGCGCGTTCAGATTCATATATCTCATATACACATGCGAACTAGATATATCCAATTATGTGTATCCAAAATAAAATATAACTGAATGGACTTAATTATAAAAATAATTTTATGTAAAACAATCTAGGGGACTTATAATATCATAGATCCAACAAAATTTCAGAAACATATAAGAATAAGATCAGATATTTAAAAAAAATAGTTCAAATATATATATATTGAATAAACAGTTCTAATACACAACAAATACATATAGTTACATATAAGAATGACACTAGTTTGGATACATATCAGACACATAAAATAGACTAAGATAATATTATAATGGGGTCACAGATGCCCTCATACTTAGTCTGATCGAACAAGTCATATTTTCATAGACTAATTTTTCAATACCTATACATTTATCATAATAATGAACATCACAAAGGGTACCAATGTAATTAACTAAACCAAAAAAGAAGTCTATATAACCCTCAAAGCTCTAGAATCATTGAACTTATTTGCTTGAATAACAAGAGCAAGCCACCTCTTTGTTCATCTTTCAATTTCATTTCACATTCTCAAACCAAAAAAAATTAAAAAACTTTGTGAACTTTTTTCTTTTGTTTTCTTCATATACAAATCCCCATGGCTTCATCAAAATCTCAACCACCAAAAAGAATTTGCTATTGTTCTCCCACTACTCATCCTGGTTCTTTTAGGTGCAAACTTCACAAAAATGGTCAAAAATCATATTCAAGAAGATCATCATCATCATCAAGTTATTGGGAATTGGCTAAAATTGCAAAGGCTAATTCTTTAAAAGTTTTTCTTCTTCAAACAATCAAGCCATCAAGACATGATCTTCAAAGGAGAAGGAGTTTTCAGCCAAAACCATCTAGGTTTTATGGATAATTATTAATAATATAAATCAAGAACACGGGTCATTGTTTCTTGAATTTCTTTTTCTTTTTCCTCTAATTATTTGTTCAAGCTTTAGAAACAGCCTCTAACAGAATTGTAAAGTATGATTGCGTACAATAAGCTCTTGTAATCGGGTTCTTCTTCATATCCTATCCATAGCAGGAGCTTTTAATGCATCGAGCTTTCTTTTTTAAAAAAAAAAAAATAATCCCATAAAGTGACACATGGACTATGTCACTAATATGTATATATGAGGATCTTTTTTATATTTTGATTAAATGATTTTGAAGTACTACAGTTCATGCCTCTATAACGATGTTGTTTGTTCAGATATCTTTGATTGCTATATGAAATGTTTTATTAGAATACACATAATATGAAAAAATGGTTCTAAAAATTAAAATATCATTATAAAAGATGATTGTTATAGGAAAAAGTCTGATTTAAATTATTTTGAGTGTTGAGTTTGCTTCTTAATTATGAGGATTATTATGATGATTTTTATAAGAAAAAGTCTGGTTTAAGTTATTTAAAGGGCCATTGATAAGGTTGGTTTGTGCTTTTTTTTTTCTTTTAATTTTTTTCTCTCCTTTTCTGTTATCACAATATTATCTCCTCCCACGTTCTTGTCAATTAAATGTTTGCTGTAATTCAGAATTTTTAAAGGCTAATTTCAAAT
>JAABOM020000101.1:2265454-2280042 GCA_011800125.2 Solanum clarkiae
GAGACTTCATTTAACTTAGGTTGATCTAGGCCAGAGACAGACCTACGTCAAGATAATCCCGCCTTTGAAACACTTTGATAATGCTCCCAAATAAGGAATCAGAGCACATGAAGCCATTTCCTTGAAATTTCATTCATCAACACAATCAATAATTATACATAAACACTACCATGTTATATAAAGTTTATTTAATAAGTACTTACAAAATTCTCATCAAACAAAAGAAAAACCTGTGACTCCATTCAGAGGCAGATCTACCCTTAAAAGTCACAATTCAATAGAACTTATAAATTTGAGTAATTTTGATCAAAATTTTATATTTGTATTAAAATAATCACATAAATTAATTTAATTAGGATAAATATATAAAGTATATGCAAATTTTACCCATCTTAAAAAGTAGAAAAACTGTTTTCGATAAATTTTCGAATTAAGAAAATGTAATTCAATGCAAAGTGAAAAAATATCGATGAAGTAAAAAAATCATGATAAAATACCATAAAGAAAATAACAAAGCAGCCTTAAAAAATTAATAACTACAACAAAATATTAAATTACAAAAAATGACAAATAATAATCACAAAAAAACTACAAGAAAAATATTACAATTAATTTATTGAAATATTAAAAAACAAAAAATATAAAAAGAATTCATAAACTTCAAATCTAATATTATCTGTTTCACTTATTTTGTTTCACTTCAAAATAATATAATTCTTTTATTTTTAAAATATTTATTCCTAATTGTCCATATAACACGTTTAAGATTATAAAATTAAAAAATATTTTAATATATTCAAATAAAATTTCTAATTTAAAAATTATAAACCTTGGTAATTGTTTGTTTGTCTGTTCTTTGTTTTTTGTACACACACATGACCACCTTTCAGACAAAAACACCCTGTAGGCCACAAGATCCATAACCCCTACCCCTCACCCCACCCCCACACTATGTCCAAGGTGATCTCATCTAAGCTTCAAGTAAAGTACACAATATAAAAATCCCATCTTTCCATTTTTCCTTGTTGCTTGTCTCTTTCACTCACCTCTTCATTCTTGTAAATAAACTCTTACTCATGATAAAAAATAAAGAATCTTGAAAACCTTAAAGATCCCAAAAAATGGTTAATGTTAAGGGAGGTACAAGGCCACCATGGGTAGGATTAGGAGCTGCTGTATGGTTACAAATAGCATCTGGGAATGCATACAATTTCCCCCTTTACTCTCATTCTTTGAAATCAGTTTTGGGGTTCAATCAGCAGCAGCTAACTATGCTTGGGGTGGCAAATGATATAGGTGAAAATGTTGGGCTTATTCCTGGGATTGTGTGCAACAAGTTTCCACCTTGGGTTGTTCTGTTGATTGGTTCTTTTTCATGTTTCTTTGGTTATGGAGTTCTTTGGCTTTCACTTAGTCAGACTGTTCAGAATTTGCCTTATTGGGTGGTAAAGATTCTTCCTTTTTTGTTAAAGATCTAATCTTTGATTGATCTTCTTTGGAATTTTCATTTCTAGGACATTACATGCTAGTAATTAATTCTTTTTATATATGCAATTGCAATCTTGGTTTTTGTTATGAGCTGATTTGTGTTTCTTAAGGGGGGCATTTGGCCATGAAAATTGTGAGTATTTGGGAGATAAATAGTTTTTTTGTTTTGTTAAAGTAAAAGATGATAGTTGAAAATTGGAGGTGTTGGAGTTGTTCTTGAATCTTTGTGAGTAATTTGGAGTGAAGAAGTGAAAAGAACTTTTTGGTGTTTCGAGATTAGTAGATTAGCTTTGGAATTTACTACTAATTATGTGTCTTAGTGAAATCCAACAATCTCTCTATCTCTGTGAGGTAGTGGCAAGGTCTGCATATATTTTATCCTCTCCGGACCCTACTTGTGGGATTACACTAGGTATGTTGTTGTTGTTGTAGTGAAATCCTACTTTTGTCTATCGGAAACGGGCTCTCTACCTCCAAACGCGGAGGTAATGTCTGTGGGATTATATTAGATATGTTGTAGTTGTTTTGGTGAAATGTTGGGGAAGAGATTGATTTGGTGCATCTCCAAGTGGCATATGTTTGGTTGTAAGTGCAAAGAGATCATTTTTACTATAAAAAGTTCCGAAAGATCAGTTATTATAAATAATGATTCTCCAAAATTATGCATATTGTGTTTTGTGGTGGCTGAAGGAATTGCAAAATTGTGCTTGAATAATTGTTTTTTTTTTCTTTTTTTGTGGTTTACAATGATTTCACATTTGACAATGGTAAGTTTTGTGAAATCTTAGCAACTTCCCTCCTATAATTAGCTTTTCTGAAAGTAGACCTCTTCACTCTTGGTTCATCTATTGGGATTATGCTGGACATGAAAGAAAATTAGCTTATGTTTCTGTCTTAGAAGTGTTCAGTCCATTTTTCAATTTGTTGATCTGGTTTTGACTTGTCACAGAGTTTATAAAAGTAAAGAAGGCTTTTGGATCTTCTGGTCTTAAACTATAAATATGTAGAATGTAGCAAAATGACCTTTAAACTCGCGGTCTTAAACATGACATGTGGAAAGAGACACTTTTTGTTCACTGCGGCTTGGTGAAGTTGTATATCTGATGCTCAATAATCGTTTTTGCGTTTGACATTTCCAAATGTTTCCATTCATTGTCGCCTGTATCTTTGTTGACTCTACTTATGGTTTCAAGAGTTAATGTAATTGTCATTTTCTCTTTTTTTTTTTTAATTGAATAGTGTACTGTACTTCATGGTTTGACAGTTATGGATTGCACTCTGTGTGGCCACGAATAGTAGTGCTTGGTTCAGCACAACTGTGCTCGTGACAAATATGAGAAACTTTCCTCTAAGCCGCGGCACGGTCGCTGGGATTCTTAAAGGCTATGGAGGGCTCAGTGCTGCAGTGTATACAGAAGTCTACAGTGCGTTGCTTCGGAGTTCTTCTTCTAAGCTCTTGCTGTTCCTTGCACTAGGGATTCCTACTTTAAGTTTGTTAATGATGTACTTTATTAGGCCTTGTACTCCATCTTTAGGCGAAGATTCTTCGGAGTCATACCACTTTTTGTTCGTCCAAGTAGCTAGTATTGTTCTCGGTGTCTATGTATTAACAACAACAATTTTGGAAGATGTATTTTCTTTAAATGTCTTTGTTTCATACACTTTTCTCATTGTCATGGTGGTCCTTCTAATGGCTCCACTAGCCATTCCTGTGAAGATGACTTTTTATCCCTCAAACCGCCCCAAGCTGGGCGCGTCCGATGTGTCAGTCCAGGACGATGGCAGTGCAGAGAAATCAGAACCCTTGTTAACACCATTATCATCATCAATAAACCTAGGAAGTTTTCAAGAGGGAGATGAAATCTCTGAAGTGGATATGCTTCTGGCAGAGGGGGAAGGTGCAGTAAAGAAAAAACGGAGGCCGAGAAGAGGTGAAGATTTCAAGTTCACTGAAGCTTTGGTCAAAGCAGATTTCTGGCTTTTGTTTTTGGTTTATTTTTTCGGTGTGGGTTCTGGGGTTACTGTTCTCAACAATCTGGCGCAAATCGGAATAGCTCAAGGTCTTCACGATACAAAGATCCTGCTGTCACTCTTCAGCTTCTGCAACTTTGTTGGTCGTCTTGGTGGAGGAGTTGTTTCAGAATATTTTGTCAGGTGTGATCCTTCATCCTCTAAGCTACTATTTGTATTAATCCCCTCTTGTTGGTCCTCGAGGATCAATTTCAAATGATAAAGGTTGAGGGACTCGTGACATAGGTCACAGGTTGGAGCCTTGCACCATGCGAATCTTGTAGTAAGTGAAGAACGGTAAACAGAAGGCCTTTTCTCAACCATTATAAAGGGAAGCTCAGTGCTCTAAACTCCCGGCTATGCACGGGGTCTGGGAAAGGGCTTAGATCACAAATGTCTATTATACGTAGACTTACTAATAGGCTATTTCCGCATCTCGAACCCGTGACCTCCTGAGTCACTTGGCAACACTTTACTAATCATGCCAAGGCTCCCCTTCCCCCGATGATTAAAAAAAATTAATCCCTCTTGTTTGACTTAATTGTTTTCAACCAATGGAACAATGAAGTAGAACGGAAATGATGATAGGTGGTTTCTTCGCTTAAAACTTGGCCAAAGTTAATTAGTTAAGCAGTAATTGCTACTGCTAACTTTGAAGGACAACATATTTTATCCTAGTATTTTCCATAGATAGTCAAAAGCAATTTATGGATGAGATAACTTGTTGAAGATGCTTGAAGTGATCAAGTAGACTGCTTGTTTCAGTTATAACGTTTCACTGTTGTACTACTAGCGCTGATCTAATTGCTTCTTGTTTGATTTTCAATGCAGGTTAAAAGCACTACCTAGAACAGTTTGGATGACATGCACACAAGTAGTAATGATCATTACCTACCTTCTGTTTGCTTCTGCACTTAATGGTACCTTATACGCAGCGACAGCATTACTAGGAGTCTGCTACGGTGTTCAATTTACAACCATGGTCCCAACAGCCTCTGAGCTGTTTGGTCTCAAGCATTTTGGTATAATTTTCAATTTTATGTCGCTAGGGAACCCGTTAGGTGCTTACCTCTTCTCCGGTCTCCTTGCCGGGTTACTCTATGATAATGAGGCATCCAAGCAGCATTCAGCCACTTGCTTGGGTCCTAATTGCTTTAGATTCACCTTCTTGATTCTGGCTGGAGTATGTGGTCTGGGAACCATACTTAGTATTGTTCTTACCATGAGAATAAGGCCTGTTTATCAAATGCTTTATGCTGGAGGATCCTTTCGGCTACCTCAAAGTTCAAATAATTGAGATGTCTCGAAAAAGCTCAACCAACGTCACGTGCTAAAGGAAAGCACATTGATCAGCAATCGCCTGTGAGTTTGAATTTCAGATGGTATGATATTTTTGAAAATTGTTGTGATTTGTATGATATGTTTGAGAATTTTAGCTTTGTTAGGGTGTGTCCACAATGAAGCATCTTGTACATAGATGCGTAAACTACTGTGACACTTGATACATCAAGCTATAGCAAGAAATAGCATCCGCTAATCTACTTTGTTTCCACTCCATCCCCAAATGGTTATACAATCTTGTTAGTACTATGAACATGTTATTGTATCATTTCTCCCTTATGACTTTCATATAAACGTTATGAAAATTGCTCCGATGATACATCAACGGATTAAAGAAAATGTTACTACAGAAGCATAATTATGTAGGTGAGTTGATCGTATACACCATATATGTTTAAATTCTATGAAGTCTATAGTTATAATGATGATTTGAGTTGGTTTGTGCTATTTACTTTAATTCTCAGCTTCCATTGGAACAATTTCAAGATTTTGATTACCAGATTCTGATGGCCTATCCTTTCCTCGTGGATAAAGTCGATTCTGGTAAGTGTTGGTGCCTTTGGAATGAAATGAAACCTGTCTTTTTCAGTAATGCATCAAAAAAGTTTTGCATGTGAAGGTCGTTATCAAGTTTCGCCATCATGCCAACTCTTGTAGAATAAACTCCCAGGAAGATCCCTTTCACTTTGCATATGGTTTACCCCAAAATCATGCTGCTTCTGGGGTTCTGCTATTTATCTTTCATGCTTTTCATCGGTTGGAAAGTTCGATCTTGACCTTTTATACATATTGCTAGAGCTTTCTATTTGGTATCTCTATATGGATTGATTTTAGAATGCTGCTTTGTCTTGGTTTCTTCACTCTGGTTGTTTTCTTTTTTTCGAACTGCTTTGTAATGCTTTTACTCGAGTCGAGGGTCTATCGGAATTTCGACCTTCCAAGTGGTAGAGGTAAGGTCTGTGTACAGATTGTGTTCTCTAGACCCCACCTGTGACATTATACTGGAAACAAATCCCCTTGCTTAAAAGTTTCATTTTTGTGTTCAATATGAACCAACCATCTTACACATATCTGATACAAATATAAAATTCAAGACTTTCAAATACACAAATGCAGAAAAGAAGGTTACAACAACAAAAGGAATGTTGAGACAACAATCCCCATGCTTGTGTGCCATAACTTAAAAATTCACTCTTCCCTTTTGCTACTAAAAACCAAACATATATCTACCAAAAAAACATACTAACCTAGGAGATCTCTTCCCATCAGAGTTACCTGGTACCTGTTGGTGGTGGTAGGTATCCCTAGGAATTAGTCGAGGTGCGTCAAGCTGGCCCCGAACACCATAGTAATCAAAAAGAAAAAAAAAAACAAAAGAACATACTAACCTAAGATGATAGCTTCATATGAGTTGTCAAGTGGGCTTCATATGTTGAAACATTAAAGACCACTGTGAGTAGATAACTCCATCATCAGCTGGTACCATTTCTTGATTGCAGTGATTAAGCCTTGGACTACTAAAGCCTTCTACATCCAATGGTCCAGATTTATTGATTCTGCTTGGATAAACAGAACTGTCTTTGTATCTTCTGTCCAATGGACCAGATTTCATTGGACTTCTATTGGGGTACATCAACTTTTCTTGAAGTAACCTCCCATCCAGAGGACCTGAGGCACTCAGATTCCTGTTGGTGGCCATCAATTTGTCTTGCATTCTTCTGTCTAGTGGTCCTGACTTCATTATCATGCTTCTTGTTGTGACTATAGCTTTGTCTTCCTTCGAGCTCTCGAGCCTCTTCAGTGCTCCGGTCCATTGTGTTCGATAAGGTTTGAGCTCAGAGAGAGCTAGATGAGTCGAAGCTCGATGGAAACTGAGCTTGCTCAAGTTCTTGGCAAGGAGTTTCTTGGTTTTGTTGATTGCCAACACAAGTCTTGAAAGGCCATTTGATGATGAGGTTGTTCCCCCCCCTCCTCCTCCACCGCCGCTGCCTTCCTTTCGAGCCAATTTGAGAATCTCTAGTCTGTGTTTGGCTACAACTATCCCCATGCTTTGAAGGAATTCATGATTGAAGTAAATCAAGTCCTCCTCTTGAAGCTCATTTCTGCTAAAAATAAGACCATACTCATAGATAAGTACTTGATCAAGGCTAGTCTTGGATAACCAAGAATACCAATCCATGGTTTTCATGTTTGCTAGTAAGTAATGTGGCTAATGAGACATATTACATATATTATGCCATTTGACCCCCCACACCCACCCCCAACCCCACCAAAAGAAAAAAGGGAAAATAAAGCTCACTTGTCCATCTCCACTAAATAGACAATAGAAGGAAGGTGGAAAAGGTCAAGAGTAAGTAAATGAGCTTGAAAAGGAAACCAACATATAATAGTGGGTAAAAGATGATAGGTAGCTAAATAAAAAGTCATAAATTTAGGCAGTTAGACCTCATTAAAATTGGTTTTAATTTTGACATGTTAGTGCATTGTTTGAATTCAATTAATCACTTATTTTCTTCAAGAGAATTCATTTCAAATGTACCCCATCTCATCTACTTTTCTACTTGCATTGTATAAACAAGTAGCATAAACTTGCCAAAACTTAGACATCATGGAAAACTTCACATGTACACACTTGATTGTGTGACCTAGCGGTGAATGAAATAGTAACAAATTATGAGAGATCAATGTTTAAATTTCAACAGTGACAAAATTGTTAGGTGATTTCTTCTTATAAATTCAAGTTTCAATAAGAAAACATCGTGTTCTGTATTTATGTTGGTGTGCACGCAAACTGACTCAGACACTAGTGTTATAAATTTTTCAATTTGACATATCAATAATTGTACTATAGTGTTATTGATGGGAAATTGCTAAGTGCTAACAACCACATGCCCCCTACTCCTACAAAGGAGTTGTTTTATTCAAAGGGCAAGTAATTACTACTCACATGGCCAACTCTCAAGATTGTATTGTCCTCACAAGCCACATTCAATTTCTCAAAAGGCATAGGCAAAAACAAAATCCACTAGTTTGATTAAGACATTGGATACCTTTTCCTTTTTTGTTTTGGAACAAAAAAAATTATTCTTTTTTCCTAATTTGACATGAATTATTAGTTTTGTTCTTCAATTATTAATAGTTTTAAAAACATCTCTCTTTTTATTAGCTGAACTTAAATAAACCCCCCGATCTTGTAATATGAGTTATATTATTATTCTATGAGAAAAATATCCCCTTTTTTTATTAGCTGAACTTAAATAAACCCGCGATCTTATTATTATTCTATGAGAAAATCATAGACCTAAGAGGAGCTAGTGTTTGAATTTGACATATAACCATAATGTTGATTATTTTTGGCCAATTATGGGTCCATAAAAATCATTTTTAAGAGCTTTTGAAGTGACCCCGTGCATCCCCCCCCCCACCCAAAAAAAAATTGTTATAACATTAATAATTTATTTGATATATATAAATAAAATACTAAATGTTAGGCAACCAAATATGATCACAAAATATAGCACTTTTTAAAATTCAGCTTTTCAACTTGGATGGGGGACCATGGACAAGCAAAGGATTTTTTTTTTTTGATTTATACATAAAAAATTATTTATTTTGATATAATTTATAAATATCTTTTATAATTTTTAGAATCTTTTTAACACATTATTTCAAATTTAACTTAAAATTTTGAATGTTAAATAAAGGTTATAGTGCATAGGTATTAGTAACTCTAATGGTAATAAAAATATCTATTCAACACTAAGAATGAAAATAATGTTGAATATTTATTTTTTAGTTTTATATTGATTTAGATAATTAAAATACATAATCTAATTTTAGTTTTTCTCTAATGTTTAGTCATATAATTTATATTTATTAGACTTATTTTAGCATGATTTGGTACTTTGAAATTATGATCATTATTTTTATTATGACTTTTTTTTTTGCAATATTTATTTTATTTGATTTTTTTGTTGTTGAATATTTTAGTGTCATCACTCATATCATATTTTTTATTATTTTCTTAAGGAATACCTTAAATTGTTGTATTTTGGTAGAACTAAACAAATATTTGAAACAAAAATTAATTATACATTTATTTGAATACTTCAAAAAATAATATGAAAACTCAAAAAAATTGAAAATTTGAAAAATTTAACACAAATAATTTAATTTTATATTTGAAAAACTCAAATCGACTCGATTCATGTACACCTACTCGAACAAATAAAAATTTTGCGGGGTGCAAATTCTGCAATTGTAGCATTTATAGGTTTTCTTATAATTTGCATATGTTATTTTGGTGTCAATCTATTAGGAATAAGGTTACATAGTTATGATTCTTTTTCATCAACATTTAATTGAATAGCTCTTCTTTCCATCAATCTCGGATGGAGCCAAAAATTGACTATTTTTTAGCTTTGGAGTATGATGGAATAAAGCAAAATGGCTCTTTAAACTATCTGCGCTTTTTTTTTTTTGTGAAGTAGCAGCTAGTCAATGCAACTTTCGACGCTCCTCATGGGTCATCTGGAAACAGTCGCTTTATGTTTTTAAACATAGGGGTTAGGCTGCATACATCCGACCCCCCCTCACCCCGCAATGAGCGGGAGCCTTTTGAGGCACTGGGGTATATTGTTGTTGATGTTGTTGTTGTTAATTGAATAGCTCGGGACTTCTTCGTTGAGATCTATCTCTGGAGAAGCTTACCTATCTTATAGTTATGAAACTCTACTCAAAAGCCTTCACCTGTAGCTTCTACTTCTATAACTATAATAGGGTTTGAGCACTGAGTTTCGACGTATTGGACATATCTATATTTATAGAAGCTTTCATTTTCGTGTTTATCTTAATTATTGGTTTAGTTTATGCATGGCGAAAGGGGTCATTGGAATGGTCTTAGTCCCTGAATATTCAGACAATAAAAAGAAAAACGAAAATATAATGAAGTGTTTCCCCACCTCAAATTAAGGACTTTTTTCCAATACTCACAATTTGTATTGTCGGAACTATGTGGTATGATTTGGCAACTATCCCGATTGAATTATTTGGACCCATTCATTTTCAATGGGATCAGGGGTACTTCCAACAAAAAATATATCAAAAAGTTAGTAAAAACTTATCAACAACAAAAAAGGCGAGATTTCATTGGAAGGTCCCTGATGTATTGAGTCAAATGATTTTTTTATATTGGGCTCCTTCATTAATTGATATAAAAAGACCTATCTTTTTTTGAATTTCAATATGACATCTCGAAAATATCGCTAATCAATTTAATCATGGAACGTCAAAAAAAACCTAGTCAAATGCAAACAATTATTCCTCACGTTGTTGTTGTTCGACTTTAAATTTGATTGATAAATATATTTTCCAGACCAAACCTATTTTTTAATATTAATATTTTATGATTGTTTTTGTAACAATAAATCAAAAGTCCAAACAATCATTTTTGCGAAAAGTCACTTGTCATTCATGTCGTGTATTAAGCTTGCTTACTCATTGGAATGTTTTTCATTTTATCTTTAGATTAATCATCACAAAAATTTACATGATATTAAAAATGATAATACAAAATAAAATCATATAATATTATTCAAGAAAAAAGAAAATCAATTTTCAATTTGAATTTCGGATTGACCCAAATTATGCTCGCTACTAATTTATGTTTTGATAGGTATCGAGGATCTAATACCATGTTAATGGAGTTTAGTTAATTATATTGTAAGAGATAGTTCAAGGGATGAGGATAGCTTAGAATCTTCATTTTTTTTTTTGTTTTCCCAAATAAGTAGAATATGTACACATGTAGGGAACCTTCAGCCATCTAAGACCATGCTAAAGATCCCCTGTTGCATAAGAGTGGAATTTTTACCCTGTGTGCACTCAAATGATTGCAATTGCGAATTTTTCTTGTCATAAAAAAGAAAAAAATATATTAGGGAATTTAAAAAATTGGCAGAAATATTCACATTGTATACATCCTTTCAAGTAACATGGGGATACAAAAGTTGCAATGTGTCATACTCTCCTTTTGTTTTATTCATCAATTTTATTATGTCATTTGTTTTTTTATTGGTCTCGATTATCGTATTATTTGTTGCTGAGGGTTTTAGGAAACAATCTCTCTACCTCTATGAGGTAGTGGTAAGGTCTGCGTACAATCGACCCTCCCCAGACCCCACTTGTGGAATTTCACTGGGTATGTTGTTGTTGTTGTTGATTATCGTATTACTTGTTGCTACTACTCTCGTCTACATTATTGCAGCATGGATTGCTTCAATATTGTACTTCTTCTCATACTTGATTTTGATATGTTTTACTTATGCCAATGGTCTATCGAAGGGGTAAACTACATGCACACCATTCTTCCCAGATCCTCCTTGTGGAATACACGAATGTTGGTTCTTTTTTTTGGTTGATGACAAGGGAAACCCGTGGCCGTTAGCCTTTGAGTGCACACAACATAAACCCCTGCTCCTATGCAATAGCTTGTAAACCACACATGAGAGGTAACTGACACTAGGAAAACCCGATGCGACAAACTCGACCCAAAAGGTAAACCCCTTGCTTTTATTGGCAAAGATACACGGGGTATGTTGTTGTTTGACGGCGGGAGAGGAAAACTCAGACTTATACACTTACATCTTTTGAAGTGTCAAATTAAGTCATCTCATCCAACTCCCAATCAAAAAGATTGTATCATAGGTCAAGGACAAATTGAGGAATATAATCAAATTACTAATTCTTCATATAATTTATCTCACTTGTTTAACAGATACATATAGTTATCTTTTAGTCAATCTGATAGTACAAATATTAACATACCGAGGGCAATGGACGCATGGGATAAAGTTGCCTCGTGGACAAGAGCCGCAAGGGGCAACTGAAGAGGTTGTGGCACAGACAGTGATGCTGGCCTTCTGTTTTTCTGCATTTTGCTGTGAGCACTATAACAATCTCCTAGTACTGCATCACTAAAAAGTCCCCCAATTCTACTTTGGCCATAAAACTGTGTTCCGTTTCACCAAGTCGATCGACCAAGACCATACAAGGAGACTAGCTCATATGTCTAACTAATGAGGGGTTCTAACACCTTGTGTTGCTGTACATGACCTTATTTACTTAGTCTTGGATCATTACCTCCCTGAGAGAAGGCGAATTTGATGCGTATATGACGAATGCAATCACCACATTTTACTAGGAAAGAAACCAAATGTGCAACAAGAGAATAATGCAAGTGAGGAATCTACCCCATTGTGTCACTATATAGGTTCTTACATTTCAGATCCATACATACCTCTTGAGTAGAATAAGATTCTTATTTGCTTCACCTAACCGTAAATCAAGTCACCGCTATGTTATGCTCCTAGATTCCGTGCTGCCCTCTTAGTCCTCCGATTTAGCAGTCATCCAATTTAGCAGCAGTATCTTGAGTTGCACACTTATTGTCGTTCTAAGAGGCACGAATAATGTGAGGTTGCTTTTGCATTCATTACCATGATACGGTAAATCCCACTCCAAAAATGCCCCGTCCCAGAGCCAACTTTTCCACTCCACTTTGTTCCTTTCATCTCTGTTGATTCAATTCAACCAAACTTCAAAACTAAAAAACATAAGCCATTGCGGGCACTGCCATCTCCAAAATACCTTGTAAAATCTGATTATTAGTTTCAACTAAAACAAAAGTACATATCCCTTCCACTACCAGACCCATTATACACTTTCTTGGTGGAATGAGGCAGGTCTTAAGGCCTTTTTCCATCATTTTTCTTGGACCCAAGATGAGATTTTTTAAGGCCTAACAGACCTCTCCATCTAGTAGAACTTTGGGGTATCCTCAAGGTAAAATCATCATCATTGAGGAGTTCATCTCGAATAGTAGTAGTCTTGTGACTTGTGAGTGTCTTTGAAAGGCAACAACCTGCCCTTAGAGAAGAATTCGTCAGCACTAAGCATGGAATAATTAGTGACGGAGAATTCAAAGTCAGAGGAAACAGGGGAATCCCTTCTATTATTCTTCATCGTCATATGTTGAGAAAAATTAGTTGAAGAGTCAATGAAGTACCATTTTTTGTTGTTGTTGTTCTGGTCACTGGATGAGTTATTTTTGTTGTAAATTTCTAAGCATGCCATGAAGAGGAAGAGGAGTGACTATTTACTCTCAAACATACAACACAGTATCAGTTCTCTGTCCATGTCAGCATAATGAACATCAAGCACAACACACCAAATACCGGCTCAGCAGCTAAATGCTATTTAAGAAATTCCAGATGACTCTACATAAGACATGAAGAGAATGGAGGATGTGGAAAATAGGCATATTACTACAAATTTTCTATCGAGGCCAAGTTAACACCCTACTAATATATGCAGACAAGAAGATGCTAAATGAAAAAACGACTTGAACACGGAATTTATTCCCTCTAACTTACCCTAAACAAGTCAAACGCAAGCGCATGGCAATCATGAACATAGTTTTCTTTTTTCCCATGAAACTTGTTTGAGTTATGCTCTTACCTTGTATTCATTTTCATCAGAAGGCTGTCCTTCCTTAATTTCCATTCAATCATCAACTCATTCAGCATAATGAACATCAAGCACATGACACCAAAACGGAATCAGCAGCTAATGCTATTTAAAATTTTCCATATGATTCTACATGAGACCAAAAGGGAACTGGAAATACGAAAACTAGGGCAACTGTTTAAGATCAGACTAATATATATATATATATATACCACTATAAGGTGCTGAGCAGAATAACAACACAAACAACATAAACCTGGAATTCATTCCCTCTGACTTATCCGAAACAAGTGTGAGGCAAGCGCATCTCTAATCTTCTTCCCGTTTTCATCAACTTCTCCATCAAACACAGGAAACTCCTCATGTTTCGGATACTCCTCAGTTTGATCTGTCACTGCTTCACTACACTTGATAAGAAAATTATGCAGCAAACAACATGTCACTATCAGAAATGGAAATGCCTCGACACATTGCTCGTTCCATTTCTTAGCTAGAAGCTTCCACTTTTCCCTAACTCTCCCGAAAGCTGTCCCTACCAACTGCATTCCTCTTCTATGCACTGAATTAAACGCCATTTCCGCCCCATCTTCCTCGTTCGATTCTCCTCTGTAGGGTGTGAGAAGCCACGGTAAAAGTGGGAAACAGGAATCACCAAGAATGTACTGAGGTATTGAATTGCCATCGTTTAGCTCAAAAGATGAACCATTTAAGTACTCTTTTGATTCCTCAACACCTAAATAAAGCTTAGATTTTTGTAAAACAGTTTCGGGCTTCATAGTACAAGGCCATCCAGCTGATACATCCAAGAATCTTCCTTCAGAATCAACCAAAGCTTGAACAATCAAATACCCATTTTCACCTATCAAATCACCACCCAATTCGAACTTTTCAATCCCCAAAACACCACAACAATTAGGCAAAGAAATCCACCCAAACCCCACAATAACCCTATTGACATCACTCTTCAGCTCAAACAAATGCCCAAGGTTCTCATTAATAGCTTTACACACAGTGTAAAATACACGACAAGCAGTTGGAGAATCAATCTCAAATCGTCTCGAAACAGCAGAAAACGAACAACCATGAGAAAGACGGTAAAGGGTCAAAGCAAGAGCGTAATTAGGAGGAACAGAAAGTGAAGAAAGCGAAGGCGTCAGAAGACGAAGCAGAAGAGTGAAAGAGGGTTTCGTAAGATTCAAAGTTTCAGCCCAAAGGGTATCCGA
>JAABOM020000101.1:2286895-2308337 GCA_011800125.2 Solanum clarkiae
AATACAATGTTATTAATGATGTTAAAAGAAATTCCGCTTAGATTTAAGAAAAAAAAGTTCATTAATTCACTATTATCTATTACTATTCATGTAATATTTACATTGCAATAAAATTTATTGAATACTAATTATGTTAGTAACTGTTGTGTTACCATTTGTGAGATGTATGTCTTCTCATTTTTTCCTAGAAATTAATTAATTTCAATAATTTTTTACGCATGATTCACTACTCGAGAGCAAACTTTTACAATTTTCATATATTTAATCTTCTTATTTTTCATTTCTTTTCACATTTTGTCCATTAATTTACTACTATTTATTATTACTTTGAACGTGAATGAGAAGAATTGATTCACTTGGGACAAATCCATTAATTGATTACATTACTTTTCATTATTACATTGAATGTGGATGAGAAAATCATTTCATATATCTATAGTTATTTCAAGTGGAAATTTGCTTATTTGTTACTTATAATTATTTTAATTTTTATTGTTGATTTCTTCCATCTTCCATATTAATAGTAATGTGACATTACTAAGGTTGCACAATCTCTTTACATTCTTTAGTAGAAGGAGAGAAAATTTATGTAAATAATATTTAAATAATGTAACTATGTAGGATTTAAGAAAATAGATATGATTTTTCACCCTTTTTATTATTTCATTGTGTTAAATAAATTGAAGGAGAAAAATAAAATAACAAAAAAGTTATAAAAATGTAATTGTTAGCTGTGGAGATGGCCACATGATTTTATGAATGCTATTTTTCTTTGAAAACGTAATTGTTCTCTAAAGAATAAGATAATCAAAAATATTACTTTCTAACAACTTTATATGAAATAATTCTAACTTTGTGTGACTTTATATCTTCTGATTTTTAGTACTTGGTATTTTATATATATATAATATGATTGCTATTTAATATTTAATTACTTGAATATTCTATAATATTTTAATTTAGTATAAGAATAAAATGATAATCCAATTTTACAACTTAGCTCTTCTCACTTTTAGTTATATATATATATATATATACACACACACACACACACATCTGGTTGAATGCTCATACCAAAGTGGGTTCTCTTTTGCAGGAAGCTTTCTCTCTCTGTGACCAGAAACTCATTGAGGTGAGTTAGATTCTTTCTTCCAAAAAATTGAGTAGTTATTAGTTTAAGCAATATTGTTATTAAGATGGGAGCCATGAGTGTTCATTATTTTATTTAATATTAATGGAGAGTGGCTTGCAATTGCTAAATGTGAATTCCTCAGGGAATTGATGTGACTAGTGACATTGGACTTCTGCAACAATTTAAGAAAAGTGACTTTGCACTTTTGAGTTATATAATATGGAAAAAGAAAGAAATCAAAGGAAATAGGATGATAGTTTATTTATTGCATAAAGTCACAGAGCATGTCCCCCTTGCTCTTCTCATATGGCCGTTTGATCCAAGTTTTGTTTATCAGTCCTTGAATGACCTTATCTTGTGAATTGTGCTTAGCATTTATAAAATGTATAGTGCATTTTATGGCAAGACACTTTATTCACTGGTCTGCAGAAATTTGCTCCATAGCTGTTATCTGATGATTCTGCCTTTCCTCTTTGGTTTTTCAGATGGTTGACAATGTCCCCATTCTGCAAATAGACATGGTGTGGTGCTACTTTATGCTCCGAGATATCAACTGGCTCTCAGTTGCAGGAGTCCGCCTTGCAAAAGCTAGGGAAGGGCTCGAGCGTTCTCATGGAAAGGAAGCGAGTCGTCTCAGACTGCTCCAAAAAGGACGTTATCCGGAGATTGCCCTGTGAGTAAACCTTTCACAGCTTGATACTGCTCGTGTAGAATGCTGGAAAAGGTGCCTTGCAACATTATTTGAAAATTTGTTGCTTCCATATCTTCTTTCTAGACATTTGAGGCTGGAGCTGCTAGAAGGAGTAGTGGCCTATCATTGCAATCAGACTGAAAAATCTAGAAAGTTCTTGACATCTGCTCAAGCCAAGTTTTTGCAGGTTAGTCTTCTCTCTTTGTAACTGATGATGGTTGGCTTTTTCCATTTTACTAATAAACTGATATTTGGAAAATATTTTCAGTTGTTATAGGAGATAAGATATTCACCTCCACTGCCTACTTTTGCTTCAATTTCTATCTTGTTGTTCATGCATGTGTACCATGTGTTCATGCTTTGTCATGTTATGTGATTAACCGCTGCTTGTGATGCTGACTTATTAGTCTATAGAGTTTCCACACACATCTATTGTTTCTCTTCTTTGGGATATCAGCTGTTGCTCATTCTCTCTTGGTTAATTCTTCATAAAAAGTTGAACCATTTTATGTCTTTCTTGAAAAAACAGCTTCAAATTCCAGATGAAGCTTTGTCCTTACTTTTGGGTATGGGCTTCAAAGAACGGGATGCCAAGAGAGCACTGCGCATGAACAACCAAGTAGTAGAAAGTGCTGTTGATTTTCTTGTTGAAGAGAGAGAAAAGAAAGCAAGGAAAAGGGAGGATGACCTCAAGCGGCAGGAGGAGATCATGTGAATTCATCTTTGTCTAAAATATAATTCCTTTCTGTATTTCGTTAAAATTAGATACATAATAACTAAACTTGTACCATATTAACTGTAGGGAGCAAAAGCGTTATGGAACGACTCCCCTTGGAAAAGCTGTTGATATTGAGAGGCTGAATGAGTTGGTGTCAATTGGGTAAGTAAGCCTTATATCCAAGAATCTATGAAGTGGAGATATTCCACGTATCCTTTACACTGAATAGTTTGACTGAAACTATTTTTTTATAGTCATAACTAAAATATGAAGGAGAACTTTTTCGTCTATCAAACAGTACATATGATTGATAAGTTAAAATGAATGAGCGTCTTTTATCTTAGGACATGCTTATGTTGAGTCTTGACTGGCCTGATATTTGTATAAAACTCATTCATATTACTGAACGCCAGGTTTGAGAAAGAGCTTGCTGCAGAAGCACTTCGACGAAATGAAAATGACACACAAAAGGCTTTGGATGACTTAACAAATCCAGAAGCTAATTCTTCAATGCAGGTAAATTTCCTGGCATGAATAAATATCCACGTGAAGCCATTGGTCGAGTATTTACCTAGATATTATTTTCTGGTTAAATTTGATTACACATTTATAATTTGGGAATTGGTTGGGCTGTGTTCCTATCAGTTAATTCGATCTAGGTTTGCATGATCAGCTGCAGCGAATGCTTGTTAAAAGTATGTAAATGCCCTAGGAACTTCTTTAGGAAAAGGAATACACAAAATAGTGATCAATCAAATACGAAGCACTGATGATTATAACCGTCAGAGATAAACCAAGAGAAATCTCTAGTGGTTCTACTTATTATTTTTATGCAGAGAACTAATATTTTTCTAGAAGTGCCATAAAAGATGGGTTGGGGCCTCTTGCTCTTATTATTTAAACAAACTCAAACTAGACAACTGATAAGTTTGGTGAATGGTCAATTCATAAATACTTTTGACACCATCTTGGGGTTGACTAGTCATAGACGCCTTTGTAAGTACTTGCCACCAACTTGATGTTCACAAATGAAAATCTGATTTATTGAAAAAAAATTGGTTTGCTTGTCAATCGTTAATGAAATAGAATGGGAATAAGAACCTGATTTTGTTGGCATCTTTCAATTGAAAAAATTCAACCATTTACTTGTTTGATGAGACAGTTGTATTTGCTGCTGCTAGATTCATTCTGTGGAAGATAGCCCATGCTTTGACAAAAATGGTGCCCAGAAAATAGGATTTATCAAATTGTAGTGTTCTGACTTGTAGCTCATTTATAGAAGAACATCTCTGGTTATATATGCCTCCTATTTTGGTAATGCAGATGCATATCGAGTCTAGGAAGAAGAAAAGATTGCGTCAAGCAGCTAATGCTTCAATTGAAGAACTTGTATCCATGGGTTTCCCCAGAGAAGCAGGTATCTAGTATTTGTTAAATTCATCTATTCTGATTTAACTTCTGATCCATAGTCATTTTTTAGTAGCTGCCTGGTTTTCTTAATTTTGAGGATAGTCTTTTGTTGTCTATCCTGATTTAACTTCTGATCCACAGTCATTTTTTTAGTAGCTGCCTGGTTTTCTTAATTTTGAGGATAGTCTTTTGTTGTTTGGCATTGCAGTATTAGTGCTTAGGGTACGGTAAAGTGAGTTTACTGAGATCCCTTTAGCTTTGGCTCTGAAAAGTTGACACATTACGTTTTCTTGGGACTCAAATCCAACAACTATATACATAGTGTAATTATCTCCCTGTACTTCTTCGATTCCTCTTCACATGCCCGAACCATCGCAGCCTCGCCTCCCTCATCATGTCCACATGGAGGCCACTCCCACCTTGTTGACAAACAATTAGAAAGATCTTAGAATGACAAAAGTGGTTAAGGCAGAACTATTCACTTAATTGATCTTGTTAATTCTATTAGCATTTGCTTATTATTTCAGGGAATCACCACTTGACATGCATTCTTCCATAAAAAGTGATTATTGTAAGTGTTGATTTTGTAGCATGATGAGTAGAATAAATTCCAAGAAAATGTCTATTAAGTGAAAAAGCAGAAGAATCACCAATGTTTGTTGGCAAGAAGGTTCTATCGGTCCTCAGCCACCAAGATGTTGGGCCTGATATCCCCTGATATTGGTGGAATTTCATTAATTATGATTTCTCCCGTTCCTTAGGTGGTTTTTGAGGTTAATGCAGTAGTTTGCCAACTTTTTGGAGTTGCGTTACGGTTTGTGGGTATGTAGAGGGGGAGTTAAGTTGTCCACAATAGTTGTGGGATGTGGGATCTAGTCTCCTTGCATGGTTTTTGGACAATTCTCACCTCATGAGCTACCTTTTGGTATTGAGTTAAGGCCAAATGTCCATTTCTTAACAAAAGGGAACACCAATCTCGTGCCACATCAAGGAATAAATCAAGTCAACTACCTTGTAAAGTTTACACTTGCAAAAACTCCATATTCATGGATCACAATTGCCTCAAACTAGAATATCATGTTAGAAATTATCTGATTGGGCTGTTCAAAATCATTTGGGCTGCCAAGAAGTTCTTTCAAGTCTTTGGAATTTCCTGACTGACTCTGTTTTCTGTTACCCGCCCCATACAGTACAGAGATGAAGAGTACAGAGTTACCTATCTGCTGTTGGTGGGAGGTGACAGGTATCTCGTGAAATTAGTTGAAATGCGCAAGCTGAACCGGTCACTGCAGTTATAAAAAAATTGATTGGTTTTTGCCTTGCTCAATGATCGTGCTCAGCTGCCTGCTTCGTGCTGGCAACTCACTACTAGTCAATTAGAATGTATTAACTGGGGATTTTTATAGTCATGAACTCTCATTTGCTTTCATTTCATGAAGTAGGATAGTCCAATTTAATATGGTCGTTATTTGAGCAGACATAATAACATAAAATGGTTTTGTTTTGGCAGCGGCTGCAGCTATTCGCGATCTTGGCACAAGTCAAGCAGCGCTAGATCATCTACTTGGAGGAACAAGTGATACTGCTGCTGCAGCAGGAGATCATAACGCAAACAATGCTCTACGTGATGATCAGGGGGTAGATGGATCTGCAAATGATTTTCTAACTAATGACCAAAGTGAAGATGGATCAGGTACTAACGCAGGCTCAAGTAGTGATGGAGGTCCAAGTCATAACAAAGTTGAGACGCCACGCGATAAAGAAATGGAAGATGAGATTACTGGCGAATTACTAAAAGGAGATGCTTACTCTGACTATGACATTGAGGTTACGGAAGAAGGTGAAGCTATAAACGAGTACTTGGCTTTAGTAACTATAGGGAGATAATGCAAAGATTGGTTGATCGTCGTAGTTAAAGTACAGTACATGTTCAGAATTGCCTGTATTCGTAGTTAAAAGTACAGTACATTTTGACAAACTTGAATAGTCTGCTATGTATAGAATGAATATATAATCTTATAAGATTAATCCTTTAATGAAATAGGTTTTTGAATAATTCCCTTTCGAAGGAAAAATAGCTGCATTTCCACTGGCACAGCGCAAAAGCCTTTTTCTTGCTCGTTAGCAATCTCCTACCCCTATTGTTTAGATTATAGTCATAAAGGAAATTTGACAACCTTACTTTTGGGGATGCTCTCAAGCATGCGAAGAAAGCTCGAAGAGCTTCTCTTTTATGGTGAAGAGTTCTATTGCTCAGCCTATTCTTATCAACTTTCTCTTGGTCCTGGTCCTGATTTAGAGGCGAATTCAAGATTCAAGCTCTATGAGTTGAATCTGGCATTGAACCCATTAAATTTTTTTAAAAAATTATGGATTCAAAACATACTAGTTGGAGTAAATTTAGTGAATTTTTATACAAATTTACTAGTCATGTTCTAGCTTATGCTCAATACAACAACAACAACATACCCCAGTGCCTCAAAAGGCTCCCGCTCATTGCGGGGTGAGGGGGGGTCGGATGTACGCAGCCTAACCCCTATGTTTAAAAATATAAAGCGGCTGTTTCCAGATAGCTTATGCTCAATAAGAAGACAAAATATGAATAAACACACCAATAATTAAACATTAGAATCTTGAAAGTAGTGCAAAATCTTTGAGAATGCTTGAGCTAAAATGGCATGTTTCCTCAACAAATGTAACTTCTTTACCCTTTCCAAAAAGTTGTATACTGAAAAATTCCCTTCATAGGTCATGTATTATGTTGCTACAGTGAAATTTTCATCTTCTAAATTGTCTTCCTCCGCTTTCACGTGCTCGTCTGAATCAAATGAAGGCTGATACTCTGAGTCTGTCACCATGGCGATCTTTTCATTTTCAAAGTTCTCTTCAACGTTTGTTTCTCTGTAATCTTTTGGAAGTTTATTACAGTTAATGGTATGCCACACTGGCCTTTCTTCTTGAAAGAGCCTGCATAGAACAAGTGCCAATCAGAGCAAATGCTGACAACATACCGAGTGTAATCCCACAATCGTGGTTTGGGGAGGGTAATGTGTATGCAAACCTAAATGATTGCATAGCAGAAAAGCTAACATTCAGAAACATATAAGAGTAGTTGTAGTGTTCAATGGAGTAACCCAGTAAACTCTTCCTATTTAAAGTTGATCTATCAAAGAAGTACTTTTGCAGTCGAGCATAATGTGCATCAAACTGGGGAACTTATTCATTATCCAATATATACAAATCCTGTTTATGAAAATATCAACTGCACAACCAAGCATCACATACCACAAGTGTAGGCTCTCTCGCAAAAAAGTGCCATAAGGTAGGGCTAAGGTCTGCGTCACCCTCCCCAGACCCACTTGTGAGATTACACTGGGTCTAGTGTTGTTAAGACATTCATCCAAAGACAACCATGATTGGAGAAAAATGCCAAGACAACTAAGATTGGAGAAAATTATGAAAGACTATCTGATTCGTACACCATCAGAACATGTTTAATGTGGTGGTCTGCTGATTTTTGACAGACCTATAAGCATGTGTTTTAAAATTATGGTACTTCTTGATGAATGCTTTTGACCAGCAGTTTCACTAACATGAAAAACAACTGGATTTCCAGTTCCTACCTAGAAAAGTCTCAGATTTCTCAATACCTCAGCAGCAGTAAGTTACTAACGGAAGGACGTATTAAAATAGATAGAAACAGCAACCAGAAATAATAGACAGCCCAAAAGAGAAAGGATGACTTCCTACAGTCGTCAGCAGCCATAAAAGAGAAGAATTGAACAAAAAATCAGGAGTAACTTACGGGTGTTTGCAGAGGGTTGGGCAGTGTACGGTGAGGGCGTACTTGCAGGTGGATAATTCAGTTATAGAGCTTATCATAGCTCTAGGCTCTGAGCAAACAAACCTCACCTGAAATTGAGTCCATGAGGAACACAGATTTTTTGAATAAAAAGGGACAAAGCAAAAAGCAAAAGAACAGCTTCATACCTCTGTCTGTCGTGGCTCATTTGTTAAATCACATATGGTTCCGTTGGTATAGATATGAGCATGATATCTACAGAAGTCAAAGATTTGGCGAAATTCATTATTCTGACGAAGAAATTAAATGATTTAATCCATCCATGCATCAGGCGATGTGCTTCAAGTTCGAGAAAGACATGCCAAGAATCTCATAAAATCGAATAAAGGTTGTTCTCAACTACTTGTGTGAAACTTGAAACTGAGGAGTTTTTGCTTTTAATGGTGATTAGCAGACTCACTATGTACCCAAGGTGTATCCTAGAAGCTCTTTCCAAGCCAATTAGTAACTCGCAGTTTAAACCCATACCTTTGTGATGCATCTTTTGAACGGGGATCCTTTAGTACTGAATTATCTGAGCGATTCTGATGATAAGCTGCGGTAGCCTCAGCATCATAATAACCCAAGATAAATTCTTGAACCAACTGAAAACACACAATAAATCTTTTCTTTGGTCAGAGAACACATTTTTTTAACAAGGAAAATAATTGATTACCATGCATATACTCCCTCCATTTCATTTTATTTGTCCTTAGTTTGATCAGACACAGTTTTTAAGAATATAAAGAAGACTTTATAATCTTGTGGTCTTAAAATAAAGGTCTACATAGCATGCCAACAATATTCTTTGAATGTTGGGTCTTAACCATGCCAGGTCATTTTTATAAGGAATTGGCATTAAGGATAAAGTGAGAATGTTGGGATTTAAAAAAAAAAGTAAATATTGAAATAGACACTCTTTTAAAAACTACTAAAAGGAAAAGTAAAACAAATATATTGATACGGAGAAAGTAAAAGATTTACTCCTATGTACATAATAACAGTATGCCAGCTATGATGAACTAAGAAATGCAATTGCACAATAATGCATCCACCATCCATATGTTTGACCTACCTTTCTTTTCAACAAATATATTTCTGCTACCTTATATTTTTGTCAACCCAATTATTTGAAATCTATACTTGAATGAGAAATCCAACAAGTTCAAAATGTCAAATCAATATTTACTACTATATCATAATATTTCGACTTTGAAATGAAATCTCTACACTCTTCACATCTTTCAACTGTTATCTTTTCAATTACCAATAAGCAAAATTCAAAATTACAATATAATCTGCGCGCAGGAGATGCATAAAACATATGACAGAACAAACAGTTTAGTTCCATTTGCATGCTTACAGGCAATCCTTTTTAAAGTGGAGTTATAGCCAATCCTTAAAGTCTTGTAAATTATGTGTCATCTATAGGTGTAAAAGTTACCAAAAAGCAGCAAGAACAAGAACTTAACATGTAAGAAATAAGCTATTAGTTCTTTTTTCCTTCCCAAATTTCCAGTTCAGAAAAAGTGCCTCAAAGATTATTGCATCACCCACTGGACCTGAATATAATCAGACATCCATAATAGATCTGCTTGGCTCTTTCAAAGTCGAATATAACAGCTCATTTAACTTCAACACCGCGAATGAGTCATACAAAATAGGAGAGGAGGATGGGATGGCCTAGTGGTTGAGAGACAGGAATAACTACCTAGAGATCCTAAGTTCAAATCCCAGCCATAGCGCTTAGCGTGACCTCATTTGTTATTGTCTTGCTGTCTTGGTGGGTAGAATCACCTTTGACAACATGTGTGGCTATACAGGCTACCCAGTGGATAACGCAAGGTGTGCGGGGAGTGGTTTTAGATTATCCAATGTCGGCATCTCGTCCTTCGAATATTCCAAAACCAACCCACCACCAATCACGTGGCAGGAGCTTTAGCAAGGCAAAAAAGACTCAGCCTAATAAATATTTAAAATATTCTCTGTGCAAAAACAAAAGGTTACTCCAAGAAATCATGCCTCAAGAGCACATACTTGAAAGTGAAGTAAAACATACCTTCTCATCCTCCAAATGAACTTGCCTCAACTTGTTCTCATAACAGAATTCATATGACCACCACCCTTCTTGCTGTAGATAAGTTTGATAACGCAAGATAACATAAAGACAAAATTAGACTATTTTTCCCAACACACATCAGCGAGAGCAGACTGTAAAAAGTTATAGTTAAACAGTTTTTCATGAATTATGTACTTAGTACTTAAAAGGTCTGTAGATATTTAATTTATCTAAATCAGATGGTAAGGGAAGAGCTAGATGGATTCTCACCCTGACAAGGCATCGATCCTTCAGTACTTCAAGTAGTTCATCTGGCGTCTTCAACTTGATGCGTTTCTCAGTGTCCACGACCAAACTGCTTATATTGGTTGTCACTGGTTTACCAATCTTCGGTTTATCGACTTTAGGCAAATAACACAGGAACTTCTCCCCGTCTTTGTTGGGCATAAGAATAGTTTCCTGGTCATCATCCTGCAAAACAGAGTGCACCAGCACATAAGATTTGAAGAATGATAGTACATGTAAATTCACCCTCCATCTCATCATTATTCCCACAGAATATCAGGTCAAATTTCTGTTTGCATTTCCCTTCAACCAATAGGTCACATACAACAACAACAACATACCCAATGGAATCCCACAAGTGGGATCTGGGGAGGGTAGAATGTACGCAAACCTTACCACTACCTCATAGAAGTAGAGAGATTTTTTCCTGAGAACCCTCGTCTCAAAAACCCATAAGCAGAATAAACTAGATATGGCAAAAAAGAAAGGAAACAGAAAGAGTAACTAATAATGAAAAGCACATGATAGTATGTAAATACGATAAAATTAACACATATAAGACAGATAATGACAACACATGATATAAAGACACGACAAAACATACTACTCTTCTATACCCCACGGTCGAACATCAACCTAACCCTACTAACCTATTAATCTGTTACTCTAATCCGCGACCTCCACTCCTTCCTATCTAAAATCATGTCCTCGGTGAAATCAAGTTTCACCATATCTTGTCTGATCATCTTCCCTAATACTTTCTGTCTACCTCTATTCCTCTTTGTAACTCCTAAATCCAACCTCTTGCACCTCCTAACAGAAGCAATGGTACTTCTTTTCTTCACATGTCTAAACCATCGCAATCTCGCTTCCCTCATCTTGTCAGCCACAGGGGCCGCCTCTAGCTTCTCACGAATGGTCTCATTCCTAATCTTATCACTCCTGGTATGTCCACACATCCATCTCAGCATCCTCATCACCGCGACCTGCATCTTCTGAACATGTGAGTGTTTTATTGGCCAACATTCCACCCCTTACAGCAAAGACGATCTAACCACCATCCTATAAAACTTACCTTTAAGTTTAAATGGTATCTTCTTATCACACAATACTCCTGAGGCAAGCCTCCATTTCGTCCATGTTGCCGCAATACGGTGTGTGACATCATCATCGATATCACTACTACTCTAGATGATGGACCCAAGATATTTAAAGTTCTCTCTCTTGGGAATAGGTTGGGTGGCAAGCCTCACATCAATGTCTGCTTCATCCTTGCAACACTGAATTTGCACTCCAAGTATTCTGTTTTAGTCCTGCTCAGTTTGAATCCTTTAGATTCCAAAGCATGTCTCCAAACCTCCAATCTATCATTAACTTTAGCTCGAGTCTCATCAATCAGTACGATGTCATCTCCAAATAGCACACACCACGGAACCTCCTTTTGAATAGACCGTATCGGCTCATCCATCACAAAGGCAAAGAAAAAAGGGCGCAACACAGATCAGTCCCATCTTAACAGAAAAATACTCTGAGTCACCTCCCACCGTTCTTACCTGTGTTTTGGCTCCATCGTACATGTCTTTTATCACTCTAATATACACCATTGGAACACCTTTCACCTCTAGACACCTCCATATGACATCCCTCGAAACCTTGTCTCTCAAGATCAATGAATACCATATGAAGGTCCTTCTTTCTTTCCTTATAGGTCACATACAAAATTAATGAAAATATCAGTTGCACCTTTCCCTCGGCACCAGAGAAGCCTAAATGTTCTCAAATTTATCCCACAGTTTTGGAAAAGGATTTGTGAGGGGGGGGGGGGCTCATTATCCACCGAGTTTAGAAGGTTGTAGCTAGTCTAAAGGGCATTCTATAGAAGGATTTCTCGATTATCAAAAGAAAAAAAAATTCATCCCACAGTTCATAACCCTCAAGTTATCAGTGTAACCACTAAAGGATCCTAACGGTGATACTATACTTCAAATACGTTGCTCAAAAGAGGCTGTTCAGTATGCTTCCTAGTTCCCATTGTAATCTTATACGTATGACTAAAATTGATTAATTCTTAATTGTAATTTCAAGAACAATAGACTCTAAAATTATCCATGTATTTTAGCACATAGTGTGCTAAGTAGCAGATGATAGGTATGGGTAGTTTGTATGCATAGTATAGAGATTTAAAAAAAAAAACGTTCTCTTTTGTGGTTCAGAGGAAGAAGCACCAGTCAAGTTAGCAACAAATATCATCTTAAATGAAAATGTGAATGATAAAGTAATCTACATTTATGTCCTCAACACCTCTTACAACCTCAACTTAGAAATCAAATTTTAAGAAACAGGAGTAAAATGGAACAACAAATTTTAATAACCTCAATAGTTGCTTGTTGCTTCATTTTACTCCTGCTTCCTTCCCTTCTCTTTATGTTGTTCTGGGAGGGGAAATCGGAGCACTGCCTACATCATATCTTAAGATGCTTTTGGGGGCTAAATCTCAATCATATGAAATCGGGAACAATGTGGTTGAGATATGTGAAATGAAGTTAGCAAGATGGAAATCACAATATCTCTCCAAGGGTGGCAGGTTGACCTTGATTAAGTCTGTTCTTGATTCACTACCAACCTATATGATGTCAGTATTCCCAATCTCTAACAGGGTATCAATAGGTTGAATAAAATCAGAAGAGAATTTCTCTGGCATGGGAACAGTGAGAGAAAAGGATACAACATGGTTAAAATGGGATGTGTGATAGTGGGAAAGAAGCATGGAAGTCTGGAATAATGAACTTGGTGAAACAGAGCAAAGTCCTTGGGATGAAATACCTGTGGAAGTTCAATAATGAAGAACAGACACACTGGAAGGAAGCCATAAAGGCAAAATATGTGTAGGAAGACAATTGGATCACCAAAGAGGTGATTACACCATATGAGGTCAGTGTATGGAGACCAACTAGAACTCTCTGGTCTGAGTTCAAGGCTAACAAAAGAACAAAGTGGGGAATGGAGAGAAAATAGAACTTTGGAAGGATCTTGGCATGAGGTAGGTAGGCCAGAGGTCTTGTATCCTGATATATATTCTCTAGTATCCCACCAACAGAAGGCCACAGTAGATAGCTGGACTCCTCAACGGTGAAACTTCATCCTTAGAAGACAATTAAATGATTAGGAGATTCATAGGGTAACAGATTTTTTCAACATCATTAGGCAATTTAATGGACTGGAAGGGGTTAAGACATTTTGTGGTGGAAAGGCAATCAGAAGGGCAGTTTTAAGGTGGGTTGTGCATACAACTGGCTGAACCAAGCTAAACAGCCTCAACGTCAGTGACCATGGAGAGGAATCTGGAAGTCAAAAATCCCACTCAAATTGGCTTGTTTTGTCTAGTTGTTAGCCAAAGAAGTTGTACTGACTCAAGACAACTTAAAGATAAGGGCGATACAATTATGTTCTAGATGTTTCTTTCGTGGGAAACTGCTGAGACAGTTAACCATCTCTTTCTACATTGCAAGATCACTGGCTAACTATGGAGGTTATTCCTGAATCTTAAGGGTATGTCATGGACCATGACTACCAAGATCATCGAAGCAATCTAGAGTTGGGAGGAAGAAGGAAAGCACTCCAACAACAGAGACAGATGGATAATTGTCCCCGCTAGTATATGGTGGGCGCTATGGAAGGAAAGGAACTCTAGAGATTTTGATAGTATAGAAAATAGTATGCGAAAAGTCAAACTAAATTGTCTTATGCTACTATGTTTTTGACGTAATCAGTTAATACTCAAATGATACTATCTCCATAATTGATATACTAGAATCAATTTAGGAAACGATAGTAGGATTGAAGCACATATTGTAAATATTGACAGGTAAAGTTTTAGTACGGGCTCTTTATTTTACTAGCATATAAATCTACCTCTGATGTAGAGGTAACGCCTGTGTGCAATCTATCCTTCCTATGCTCCACTTTGAAGGACTATACTGGGTATGTTGTTGTTGTGTATTTTACTAGCACATAAATCTGCAATAAGGTCAAAATACTCTTAGGAAAAGCAATCTATAAATGTTTCTCTTTCTTTTGTTTCAATATCAATAATAATTCTTTGCAGATAAAAAAAAGAGTAAAACCAATTCCTTACTAGTAGATATTACCCATATTGGTCTCCATTATGCCCTATTTTTAGCCGAGCCTGCATTGATTCCATGAAGTTGTAGATCTTTCGAGCCAACTTCTTTCATATGACTTTAGGTCAGCTCATCCTTTTTTAACCCTTACATAGTTTCACTCCTACATGCCGATGATAGAGGACATGACTAAACCATCTTAAGCAACTTTATCTCATTTTATCCTCGATGTCTGTTGCTTACACTACCTAGCAAATATAGTCATTTTATATCTAGTCCAATCTTGTATGACCAAACATCCATCTTAACACATACATCTTTGCAATACCCATTTTGTGGATATACTGAACTTTAGCGCCTTAATATTCACTACCATAAGACACTAACAATTTTACAACTATTTTGTGGAACTTACCTTCACTTTGGTAGGCGGATCTTTTTATTAGGATATTTTTTATGGGATCCTCAATTAAGAAAAGTCCCTCCAAAAATAAATGTGAAAAGTCCCTCCAAAAATAAATGTATGCCATTGATTGTGACGCGCAGAAAATATTTTTCTTTCATTTTAATTTTGTGTACCATCTTCATCTATCATTCCATTTTTATGAAACGAGCCTAGATAATTAAATTGTTTGTGTTGGCACTATAATCCCATCTAATCTAATGGAATTTCGCTCTTCTCATGTTCATCATTTAACTTGCAAAGCATGTAGTCAATCTTACATCTGTTTATGCTAAAACCCGCAGTCTCAAAAGAATGAATCTATAAATATAGCCTAGTGGTCAATGAAGTGAATTACGAACAGCGTCATGAAAGGCGATCACCTCGTTGCCAATGAAGAGAGGTGAAGCGAGGCGACCCTTCATTGCCTATTAGCTCTGTGGCGAGGCGATCTTCAAAAGGCAATGCCATGACAACAATGGCAATAAACGCATCGCTTTTTGTACTTTTTTTTTTAAAGGCTATCAATTTGGGGTTTTAAAAGTTAAAAAGTAATTTTAGATTTTCCTTTCCAAATTTGCACAGTTGCACTGTTAGACTGCAACGGCGACTCCAACAAGTCGACTAGACTATACTTCTCCAACGACCAATTAGACTTTTTCAGTAACTCCAAACTCCAACCAATACGTATGTCTTCTTCTCTTCTTCTAATTTCTTTTTCTTTTCTTCTTAAGATTTCTTATTCTTAGATTTTTGAAAAAATCATAAACATGAACATTCAGTGTATGAATAAAAGAAATAATCAATGAATGGCGCATAAACCCCTATTTAGGCTATCAATAAACACCTATCCCATTGATGCATCAATCAATGAACAACAATGCACCTAGGAGTGTGCAAAACCGAATCGACCAATAAATTGAATTGATAAAAACATTATGGGTTTATTTTTATTGGGTTATTAGGTTATCGGATTTTTAATGGTTTTGAAAAAAAAGATTACTGGGTTATTGGTTCGATATCGGTTTTTACTATTGGGTTATTGGGTAAACCGATAACCTAATAAGATTATAATAATTTACTATTTTACCCCTTCGTAAATACTAAACATTAGTAATTTAATAGTAATAGGACACTATAGCAATACTTTACATATTTTAATCTTTATAGTACTTAAGTGATTAACTATCCACTTTAGTATTTTAATTTGTATTTAACTAATTATAGCTTTTGCAAGTTTGTAAACATAGTTTTTGTACTCTATCTACTTTTTATTAATGCAAATTCTCATTATCATTCTTATCGGGTAAATCGAAAACCGAACCGTTAAGGACTTAAAACCGATAAACCGAAAATCGATAAAAATTATTTTATTGGTTTCTTATTGGTTTAGCATATTTAAAAATCGAAAACCGATAAACTGAACCAATAATGTACAAACCAAACCGAGCTGAACCGACCGAAGCATACCCCTAAATGCACCTATCACTTACCAAATAAATCGGTCAACTTTATGTCTTAAAAAAATAGCCTCATTAGTTTTAGAGTCAATATATACATAGAAACAATTATAGAAAAAAAATAATTTCGCTAGGAAGCTACCACTTTTTCTAGCTGTAGAAATACTTACCTTAATTCAATCTCTCTATATAAATAAACATTTACACTAAACCTCAAAAACAACCCACATTTCAAAACAAATTCTCTCTACTTCTTGAAGAAGAACAGACAGATAGGAAATTAAGGAGAATGGCCACGAGGAAGAAGATACCGATCGAGAGAATCACAAATGAGAAGTCGAGAATGGTGGCATTCTCGAAAAAAAGGAAAGCGCTTTTCAAAAGAAATGAAAAAGTTGAATGCCAGACAGGTTCTCGTATTGCCTCTGTTGTTTTTTCACCCACCGGAAGGCTTTATACCTATGGAGACGTTGATTCTGCTATCCAGAAGCATTTTTGTAGCACAAAACTATCAACATCAAGGATAAAATCCCATCAATCTAATTCTGATGTTGTTGTTTCTGGCGGAGCCTCAGGGTCGAGATCCTCACCGACTCTTGAAAGGAATAGTCTCCGCAAATGGGTGGAAGGCATAGATGTTGAAGGATGTCAAGATTTGAATCAACTCTTACTGTTGAAGGAACAATTGGAAGGAACCAAGGAAAAGATGGGTTCCATTGAAGACGCTCAGTTGTTTGAAGCTATGTTTGCATAGCATGTAACTTTTAAACTTATTTTATTTATATGTGTGCTTATTGGAATTTAGGAGTGGAGATCGCATATTAGGGTAGAAGGCTAATAGGCTAGTAGGGGTAGGTTGAAGTCTGGTGTTATGATATAGTAGGTTAGTATTATTAGTCGTGGCTTTATATCCTGTGATTGTCATTATCCGTCTTATATTTGTTACTTTTATCGTATTTACATACTATCATTTGCTTTTCATTATTAGTCGTTTTCCTTTTATTCTTTTCTTTTCCCTTTTTGCCATATCTAGTATCTTCTGCTCATAGGGCTTAATTTTTGAGACGAGAGTTTTCCAGAAACAGTCTCTCTACCTCTATGAAGTAGTGGTAAGGGCTACATATATTTTATCCTCCCAGACCCCACTTGCGGGATTCCATTAGATATGTTGTTGTTGCTGTTGTGTTTCTTTTTCCTCCTCCTTCTTCTTCTTCTTCAGACTTCATGATTACTTTTGCACTTGTTTTATTTCTCACATTTTTTACTTTTGTTCCCTTTTTTTCTCATTTAGTTCTAAGACTTTTAGTATCTACTATCTATTTGTAGTTTTGAATCAAATATTTGCTAATATGTTACTGTTGTTGAGATTTTAATTATTTAAAATATGCAATTAAATATTTTAATTTATAGGTATTAATTAATGTCGCACTTCAAAAAGACAAGAGGCGACTTGTGGCAAGGCAAACCCTTTTCACCTTTTGTTGCCTTTCGCCATCCAAAACACTAGTTGCAAACAATGAGTTCTCAGATTCAAAGTCCAAACAGAGACAAAAATATTAGGTGGTTTCTTCTCATGTGTTGTAGCCCTGGCGTACAGAATTACTTGGTATCTGCTGCTAATGGAAAAGGAAAATATTCCTTAGAAATAGTTGAGATATGCGCAAGCAGATCCAAATACCACAGTTCTAAGAAAAAAAGCGCTCCATAGTTCAAGCTTTTGGCTAACACCCTTTCTGGTTTCGTCAATCAATACAATATCGTCAACAAATAGCATACCTTATTTGAACTCTTCTTGTTAGTTAATTCATCCATAACTAGAATAAACAACTAAGGGCTCAATGCCAGTTCCGAGTGTAGACCCATTGTTATGGGAGTAAGAATGATATACAAAAGAAAAATTAGAAACTTGAAATAACCTGTCATAACTCTCTGACTTGCAAAATATATATCCAGGAAAATTGCAGGAAACCATAGATGTTCTTGGACAGACATACACAGTTTAAGCAGTACTTGTTTGTCTCAGTAGAGGTGTACTTTCCAGTTTACATCCACTGCTTAGAATCTTATTTATAATTGAAGAACACCTTTTATTGCAAGCATATAACATTTTTGAAGTGCATAGTGCACTTGTGAATATGTAAAAAGGGTGAGAGACATGACAAATAACTTACCGGGTGGAAAGGTGCGTCTTCTGTATGAAACTCGACCTTATATTTTGGTTCTTTAGAACTTTGACTGAATGATGCGCCTGATACGAAAAGGAATGAACCACAAGAATTACAACTTAATAGTAGCAAATAATAATAATAACTCTGAAAGGCATTCTATTTTGAGCAAGATGTAAACTTTGTCAGCACTAGTGCAGTCAAGTGAACAGAAAGGCTTTTTGGCTTTCCTTTGTCATCCAAGAACAATATTTTAAGGCATGAATCAGTTCTTTCAAAATAGTCAGCTCAAGCTAGTGAAGCAAGTTTTGGAACAAAAATAGATTTTCACTTTTGGTGACTAGCATAGGGGTCACACTCCAATATGTGATAAAAGCCTCTTTGTGGAAATGCATGCGGAAGACAGTGAATGGTATACACCTACTCTTCCCCTACCCCAACAATAGATGGGGGGAACTTGGTGCACGGGGTACGCCTACCTCTCTGACCAGCTCAAGCAATATTCCCAACTATTAATTAAAGCTTCTTCTACAAAAATTTAGAGCATCAACCAGTTAAAGCTTTTTCCTTTTTTTGTGTAATTCTATTTACCATTATCAGTTATACTGATATAATAATCATTCTAAAACACAAAAAAGAAGAAGAAATAAGCCTAGAGAAAATCAAAGGTAACAAACAGTAAACAGGTTTATTAACCTAGTATTGTTGGTTCATTATTTCTCTTCCCAGTCACACTTCACTAACAACATCCTTAAAATTCTTAGCTCTTGTTTGAATTTTGACCATAGAATTTGAAGTCGAAACTTGAAAATTTGAGCTTTTGAAGTTGCGATTGGGAATTTAAAGTTGTATCTGGCATGCATTTCAGTTGGAAAAAAAAAAGTTGAAGTTCCGTAATTTAAGTCCCAAAAACCCAAAAATTTGACTCTTTTTTAGATAATCATGGTGTCTAAGCCAGCTTGTGCACACCTTGACTAATTCCACGGACACTTTGCACCACCAACTGATACCCGTTAACTCTATCCACCAAAGCAAGGATACATGAGAAGAATCACCTAGCTATTTGTCTCTTCTGGAATTTGAACCTGAGATTGATCACTAAGCCACACCCTTAGGTACAAAACTTGAAGATAATTCTCAAAATCTATGGCAAAACCTAGCTAATTATCAACTGATTTCTCCAAATTAAGCAAATAATGAGCAACAATAATTACAAACTAAACTTAAAAAAACTCAATTTTATTACAATTAACACATCAACAATGGATTTCAAATTAAATCAAATTATCATTTTTTTCTCATTTGACAATGAAATAACTTGAGATTTTGGGAATACCTGTGTGAACAGATAATATCTGAGAGGAGGTGACGACGTCGTATAAGAGATTAATGGACAAAATCAGAACAATCAAACACCATATCGATCTCATCTTCTTCCTTTACTCTGGTTTTCTTTTTCGCCCCAAAATTGAAAAACCCTAATTATGGTGTAGAATATGATACAGTGGTCCTCGAAACAGAGAATTGCTTATTGCCTAACTTAACGCATAATTTAAAAAATAAATTGATAATTTTGTGTTTATATAAACTAGACTAGAGACACATAAAGTATATTTTAACTTTATAATATTGTCAACATATTAAGAAAAAAACTTAAAATTATATAAATAGAGATTATCTTTAAAATAGACTTTAAAAAATACAAACAGATTATGTCACACGTTAGGATGACATATTCTGGCCAATCAAGTTGGAGTTTATCATTGAATGAACATGAATTGACTCAAAAATAAAAAAAGAAAAATAGTCAAAAATACTTCTGAATTATTTGAAATGAAGCAAAAATATGTCTTCATTATGTTTTGGTTAAAAATACCCATAAACTAAATTTTTAATTCAAAAATGTTCTTCTCTGTAACGAAAATAAGAAATGATTAAAAATACCCCAAACTATCAGAAATGAAACACAATATTTTTTGCTTAGATTTTAGTTAAAAAAATACACATTTCTTAAAATTTTACAAAAAAAAAATAAAAAAATTATCCCTCCCTCTGACAGAAATAATATCATGCATGCTATATGGACAAAAAGTGTCACATGATCAATCTACGTGGAACCCCATTTAAGGAACCAAGAGGTTTTTTCTTCGAATATTAAGTCTGAGACTAATTTTTTTCATGTAAAAAAGAATTGTCATTTTAATTGCAAACGTCTCAAAAAGTTTATCTCTAAATGATAATATTGATTTATCCTCGTTATATAATTGACGCCCCTTCTTCAATCAGTTTCTCAAGTTCAATGAAATTCAATTCTTCAAATTTTTTGAATCTACGAAGTTTGTATAGAAACTATTGCACACATGTTTGCAATATATAACACGATGATATAAGTTATTATTTTTAAGAGAAAATTCAGTTGCAACTAGAAATAATTTTTTTTTAATATATTAAGTGATCTGAAGATAGGCTGGGGTTGAATTGTTAATGGAAGAGGAATATTTTAAATAATAATTTTAAAATTTTAGTGAAGGGGTATTGTTTAGCCGAGGGATATTTTTTGATCCTTTTCATTTCTATTAGGACGTAAGGTATTTTCGAGTCAAAAGTTTAATGGAGGAATATTTTTTAGCCAAAAATATACGAAGGAGTATTTTTAAATCAAAACATAATGGAGGATATTTTTGCTCTATTTCAAAGAATTCGACAGTATTTTTGACCCTTTTCTCAAAAATAAAAAATAAATCTATATGTTATAATTCACAAAAGGGCTAGAATTAAAAACAAGAAGTGAGAAGAGAATTTTGTGATTGGATTCTAAAAGGTCGCTTTTATGAGTAGCATATTAACCTTAAAATGCTTCGAGGAATGACTTTAATGTCAAATATTTCAAGCTGACAGAGTTCATCAATATTGTATAAACTGTTATTACTAGTAACAAATTGCTTATAAATAATTCGATAAATAATAAAGTAGTATTATTGACACCCAATTTTTACCCTCCACGGTGTCAAATTAATTATCAGGGCTTTATTCTTATTTTAATTATTTTTAAAAAAAATTAATTAAATTAATTAAACGGGCGCGTGTGGCTATATCCGACCCCATACCCTTCTTCTTC
>JAABOM020000101.1:2308997-2321311 GCA_011800125.2 Solanum clarkiae
TTCATCTCAAAACCCATAAGCAGAAAGAACTAGATATCACAAAAAGAAAAGAGAAGAGAACAGAAAGAGCGACTAATAATGAATAACACAAAGCAGTATGTAAATATAATAAAGTTACTACTCTAATCCACACCAACCACAAAGAATTTTAAAATTTCCACTGGGATGGGGGGTGGGGTGGAAGTCAAGTTTGACAACTTAACCAAATCATCTTTTTTTTATATATAAAAATTTTCATTTAATATTCAAATTCTACACCAGAACTTCGATTAAACTCGAATTGCACACTAAGACAAAGTTCATTGAAAGTGACATACTGATATTCTCAATAAGATTTTCTCAATACTTATAACTTAAATTTTTTAATTAAAAATAAAATAATTTTACCGATACATCTGAATCCACATCGATAACTTAACCAAACCATACATAAAAATACTCTACATTAAAGACAACTTTTGTCTTTCATTTTTGTTTGTGTTTTATTGGGGATTAAACGGTTGGTAGGTATTTTGTGGAAAATCATAACAGCTTTTTGGGAGTTTCTTTTGGGCCCAATCACATGATAATGTCTTTTCACTTTAATTTTGTCTTTTTTTTTTTAATTTTATTTTTTAAAAAATTTCTGAAACTTTTGAGGTGAGTTGGAGATAACGTGCACTTCTTTTTTAGAGGTCCAAATATATTTCTTTCCCTCACCACATATTCTTTTCCACCCTGTCATTTATTTCCATACCTTTATATATTTATTTAGTTTTTATATGTTTATTTGAAAATTTTGGACAAAAATTAATTACTCAAATATTCTTTAACCGTTTGATTGGGATACACCTTTTTTTTTCCTATTACCTAACCATTTGCATACAATTTGCAGATGATGCTTTCATCAAAATTTTCTCCATAGTCGAGGTTTGAGTTCAAAATCTCTTATTAAGAGTAAAATAATTTTAACACTATACTGTAATTTATATTGATGATTTAACTATTTCAAATAAGCATTGCGTAGAGTTCATGAAACTATGAACCCCTTGAACTAATTTAATCCAGCACTTACACGAAATTGTAAATCCTTTGAACTAATTTATTTCATCTGTCAAGTGAGATAAAATAGTACTAAATTGAATGAAATAAAATAAAATATTTAAAATAAATTTATATTTTACTTATTATAGGAATGAAATATAAATTTAATCATGAACTTAATCTTGTGGTGTACTCTCTCATGAATCAACTAATCTCTTGAAAAACATATAAAATTCATGGTGAACAAATAAATTTGTTTTTTGAAAGAAAAAAAAGCTAAAACATATGACAAGAGATAGTTGCCTTTGTTTGTACTCTCCCCCAAACCTTCCCCACAATCTAGGATTACACGGTTAGTGGGTCCCACGTTTACTTTGTCCAAAAATAAAATAGAATATTACTATAATTAAAAATTTGTTATTTACAAAAAAGAAATAATTCTACCCCTCCATCCCATTTATGTCTGACGTACCAAAAATAAAAATGAAAAAATTGTTTCAAAATAATCATCAAGATAATGAAAAAAGAATTAATTTTTTTCTTTAATATTAATTATTTTAAAATTAAGAAATACATATTAAAATAAAAATTTAATTATTTATAAGGAATATATTAGTCAAACAATACTTCTAATTAATCGTCTGGGCGATTGGTGGTGGAATGATGTAGTTCAGGGCAGAGTGAAAGATAAGAAGGTTGCTTACAAGAAGTGGTTGGAGTGTAGGGTTGAAGATGAAAAGCGAAGGCTTAAGGAGATCTATAAGATAACTAAGTCAGAAGCAAATGTGGCGGTGATGAGTGCTAAGACAATAGAATTTGAGCGTCTATATGAGGAGCTAAGTGATAAAGGCGGGGATAAGAGATTGTATAGGCTCACTAAAGAGAGAGAAAGGAAAGCTTGCGACTTGCACCAAGTGAAGTGCATCAAGGATGAGAAGGGTGAGGTGTTGGTGGATGACACTTCCATTAAACTAAGGTGGCAAGCTTACTTTCATAAACTCTTAAATGAAAAAGGAGATAGAGATATTGAGCTGGGCCAGTTGGCACACTCTGAAAGTCATAATGATTTCGGTTATTGCAGGCAGTTCAGAGTTGAGGAGCTTAAAAGGGCTGTTAGTAGGATGAAGAAAGGGAAGACGATCAGACCCGATGAGATTTCAGTAGATTTTTGGAAGAACATGGTTAAGGATAGCACAGAGTGGTTGACTAGACTGTACAATGCTATTATGAAGACAACCAAGATGCCTGATAAATGGAGGAGGAGTACAATGGTTCCATTGTACAAGAACAAAGGGGATATTCAAAACTGTAACAATTACAGGGGTATCAAGTTGTTAAGTCATACTATGAAGGTTTGTGAGAGAGCGGTTGAGATGAGGGTGAGAAAAATAGTGTCTATTTCAGAGAATCAGTTTGGATTCATGCCGGGGCGTTCGGCTACTGAAGCAATTCATCTTGTTCGGAGATTAGTGGAGAAATATAGGGAAAGAAAGAGGGACCTTCATATGTTGTTTATTGATCTCGAGAAGGCCTATGACAAAGTTCTTAGGGATGTCCTATGGAGGTGTCTAGAAGTGAAAAGTGTCCCAATGGCATATATTAGGCGATTAAGGACATGTACGATGGAGCCAAAACTCGAGTAAGAACGGTGGGAGAAGACTCAGAGTATTTTCCTGTTGAGATGAGACTCCATCAAGGATCTGTGTTGAGCCCTTTCCTGTTTGCCTTGGTGATGGATGAGCTGACGCGATCTATCTAGAAGGAGGTTCCATGGTGTATGCTATTTGCAGATGACATAATACTGATCGATGAGACTCGGACTAAAGTTAATGATAGGTATGAGGCTTGGAGACACGCTTTGGAGTCCAATGGATTCAAACTGAGCAGGACCAAAACAGAATACTTGGAGTGCAAATTCAGTATTGTGAGGGATGAAGTAGACATTGCTGTGAGGTTTGCCACTCAACCTATCCCTAAGTGTGAAAGTTTTAAGTATCTGGGTCCATCATCTAGATAGAGGCGATATCGACAATGATGTCACACATCGTATTGGGACAACATGGACTAAATGGAGGCTAGCATCTGGAGTGTTGTGTGACAAGAAGATACCTCCTAAACTCAAAGGTAAGTTTTACAGAATGGTGGTTAGACCATCTTTGCTGTATGGGATGAAGTGTTGGCCAATAAAAAATGCACATGTCCAGAAGATGCATGTCGTAGAGATGAGGATGTTGAAATGGATGTGTGGTCACACCAAGAGTGATAAGATTAGGAATGAGACCATTCGGGAGAAACTAGAGGTGGTCCCTGTGGCTAATAAGATGTGGGAAGCGAGACTGCAATGGTTTGAACATGTGCAGAGAAGGAGTACCGATGCTTCTGTTAGGAGGTGCGAAAGGTTGGCTGTGGGAGATACACGGAGAGGTAGAAGTAGACCGAAGAAGTATTGGGGGGAAGTGATCAGACAAGATATGGCGAAACTTGATCTCACTGAGGGCATGACCTTAGATAGAACGAAGTTGAGGTGGCGAGTTAGAATAGCAGGCTAGTTGGTAGGTAGGGTTAGGTGGATGTCTGGCCTTAGGGTGTAGTAGTCGTGTTTTATATCATGTGTTGTCATTATTTGTCGTATATGCGTTAATTTTATCGTATTTACATACTGTCATGTATTTTTTTCGTTATTAGTTGCTCTTTCTGTTCCCTTTTTCTTTTCTTTTTGTCATATCTAGTTTATTCTGCTTATGGATTTTCAAGACGAGGATTCTCAGAAAACAATCTCTCTACTTCTATGAGATAGTGGTAAGGTCTGTGTATATTCTACCCTCCCCAAACTCCACTTATGGAATTCCACTGGATATGTTATTGTTGTTATTAATACTTCTAATTAATTTTTTCTTAAAAGTTGTGCTAAATCTTATTATCACAAAATCAAACATAATCTTTCTTCTTCCTTAACAAATCAATGCAATAATTAATTATCTAAAATTTTAATTTATCACAAGAGTGAGACGGCAATTCTACTCCATAAAGTGATAGCCCTTGTTTATTCTTTTTTGCACTATTAATGTGCTCCTTATTTTTTTTCTTCATTTAGCAGCGAAATCAAAGTTTTTTTTTTTTAAAAAATTTGTAACATGAAATAATAAACACACGAACAAATCAAAAGGGACTCAACATATACATCTTATCCAGCTCCGCCCCCATTTAATTTTTTATTTTATTTTGAAAATTCAACTGTTATCTTTGTGGCGTCTGCGTAAAGGTACAAGACATCCTTTTTTAAAAAAAGAGATTTTATTTTTATAAAATTTTAATTGTTTTTTTTTTAAAATTATTTTTCAGCTTAAATAACAAGTGGAGGCATTGTTTCTGTCTTTTCCCATTTCTACCTAGCATATATTCCCTGTTGAAAAACCCAAAAGAAAACATTAGTCTCACGCATTCAATATTCCCAGAAAATCTTGAAAAAAAATAAAATTGAAGGGTGTTCAAAAAGCAAGCTGAGTATTTGCAGATAAGTTGTCTTAAATTATATCCTCAATTTAAATTTTGAAAAAAAAAGGAGAGAGAAAAAGCAAGAATCTTTGTTGGGTAGAAGAATTGTTTATAGCTGAATAAAGGGGTGTTTTTTTTTTTTTGGTTTTAATCTTCAGAGTTCTTTTCTTCAATTGGGGTTTGTTTGGTGAGCTGTTTATGACAGAGAGGAAAAGAATTCTGAATATATATACTGTTTTGTTTGTGTTTTGTTGATTTTGAAAAATACCCTTTTGGATTTAGGGGGTTAAATCTCAGTTATTTAAGTTATTTCTTGGTATTTTGTAAAAAAAATTAGATTTTTTTGGTTTTTTGGATTCTGGGTTGTGGTGGATTTGTTTTGATTGTAAGTTTCTGTTTGATTGTAAGTTATTTCTGTTTGGCTGTGGTGGGGGTTTGGTTCTTGATTTCTAATCTGGTGCAAAGACTCAATTTTTGTACCAGTTAGGTCCTGATACTTTCATCTGTTTTGTGATAAGGATTAGGAAATTGGTTTAAGTTGTTCTTTTTTAAGTTGGGAAAGTTGGATTTGTTGAGTTCAGAATGGGGAAGGAAAGTTGGAAAAAGTCGAAAAAGATAGGAGGTAAATCTGGTGAAAGTAGTAGTCCTAGAGCATTTGATAAGGATACAGCAGTTTTCATTGCTATGTCGAAGGAACTTAAGGATGAGGGGAATAAGCTATTTCAGAAAAGGGACTATGAAGGGGCAATGCTGAAGTATGACAAAGCTATCAAGTTGCTTCCGCGGAGTCACATAGATGTTTCTTACCTCCGTAGTAATATAGCAGCTTGTTATATGCAGATGGGACTCAGTGAATACCCTAGGGCTATCCATGAGTGCAATTTGGCTCTTGAAGTCACACCGAAATATAGTAAGGCACTTCTGAAGAGAGCTAGGTGTTATGAGGCACTGAATAGGCTTGATTTGGCGCAGAGAGATGTTAATAGGGTGCTGGAGATGGAGCCGAATAATCTCATGGCTACTGAGATTGCAGAAAGGGTGAAAACAACCATAGAGCAAAAAGGCATTGGGGTGAATGACATTCCGGTAGATTTGATTCCAGTACCTGAATATGTCGAACCACCTTTTGCTTCAACTCACTCTAAATCATCAAAAGAGAAGGCTGTAAAGAAGAAAAGCAAGAAAGTAGAGGAGAAGATGTTTAGCGGGCAGGCAGAAGAGAAGGAATTAGACAGCAGAATCGATTTAACGCAGGCTGAAGAGAAGGAATTAGACAGCAGAATCGATTTAATGCAAGCTGATAACAGGAATGAGGAAAAGAATGCTGAGGACCAGAAAGTTGCGGAGAAGAAACTTGAGAGTATGATTGATGAAAATAAGGATAAAGACCTGTCTCAGGAAGACAAGGCTGATGACAAGATAGAGGGAAAGAAAGCTGAGAACAAGGCCAACAGAAAGAAAGCTAAGGATAAGAAGAGTAAGGACAAGATTGAGGTAAATAAGGCAGAGAACAAAGATGAGGACAATGAGGAGAGGAAAACTGAAGATAAATTGGTGGTGGAGGAAATTATCAGTCATACAACAGAAGAGCCGAAAAGAACAGTGAAATTAGTATTTGGGGAAGACATAAGATGGGCCCAAGTTCCTCCGAACTGCAGCATCTTGACACTAAGGAAGATCATAGGCGATCGTTTCCCAAGCTTAAAAGCAGTCCTAATCAAGTATAGGGACCAAGAAGGCGACCTGGTTACGGTGACTACAAATGAGGAATTAAGGTGGGCTGAAGCTTCTGTAGGACATGGTTCTATAAGATTCTATATCGTGGAAGTTGGTCCAGAGCAGGATCCTTTCTATGAGAAGATCAAAGGTGTGGAAGATGATCACAAATACAGTGCACGGCATGATAAGATTGTTGAAAATGGAAATGTTGAAAGAAGCAAGGAATTGCATAATGGACCAGTTTGCATTAATGATTGGATCCTCCAGTTTTCTAATTTGTTCAAAAACTATGTTGGATTTGAGTCCGATGCTTATCTGGATCTCCATGAAGTGGGAATGAAGCTATACTCTGAGGCTCTCGAAGAGGCAATCACAAGTGAAGAAGCTCAATGCCTTTTCAGCACAGCTGGAGAAACATTTCAGGAGATGGCTGCTTTGGCATTGTTCAACTGGGGAAATGTTCATATGTCAAGGGCTCGGAAAAGGGTCTACTTGAAAGAAGATAGTTCTGGAGAATCTTTACTTGCGCAGATAAAAATCGCTTATGATTGGGCTCTCAAAGAATATTCAAAAGCAGGAGAGAAATATGAAGAGGCGTTAAATATCAAACCAAACTTCTATGAAGGTATACTTGCTCTGGGGCAGCAACAGTTTGAGCAGGCAAAACTTTCTTGGTATTATGCGATTAGCACTGGTGTCAATTTGGATTCTTGGCCTTCTACTGAAGTTCTGCAGCTTTACAACAGTTCCGAGGAAAATATGGAAAGAGGTATGCAGATGTGGGAGGAGGCAGAGGAGCAGCGTCTGAATGAACTATCAAGTCCCAACAACATGCATCTGCAGAAGATGAAGTCGGAGAATTTATTCAAAGGAATATCTGCAGATGAAGCTAATGAGCAAGCTGCAAACATGAGGTCTCAGATAAATTTACTATGGGGTACAATGCTATATGAACGATCACTTATGGAGTTCAAACTTGGGCTTCCACTCTGGCATGAATCTTTGGAGGTTGCTGTTGAAAAATTTGAATTAGCTGGAGCTTCTCCAACTGATATTGCTGTTATGATAAAGAATCATTGTTCCAACAGTACTTCAACAGAAGGTGAAACTGGAAAATGTTGTCTTAAACTTGTTTACTATTTGTTGACTTTTTAGGATTATTTGAAATGTTTCTGATTTTTGTTTTGTTTGTAGGGCTGGGATTCAATATTGACGAGATAGTACAGGCATGGAATGAGATGTACGAAGCAAAACGGTGGGAAAGAGGCGTTCCTTCTTTCAGGTTGGAACCATTGCTTAGGCGACGAGTTTCCAATCTGTATCATGCCCTTGAATTAGCATGAGTTCTTGTTATGGTGTCAGAGGAATCAAGAAAGAAACTCGCTATTACCGCTGTTGTTGCACCCAGTCTATGGCTCTAAGCTATGTTCACTGGGAAGGTAAATATCCTGTCTTTAACATACTCATTCATTTAAATATCCTGTTGGAAGAAAGACATAGGCAGGTGGGGTGAAGGGAGTAGAATAAGCTTTCCCTGAGTGTGGCAACTTACGTTTGATCTCAGTATCTCTGATATTAGCTCATTTAATGCTTGGGGTTGTATTTTAGAGTTTTGTCTAAAACAGCCTATCTACCTGGTAGAGGTAAAGTTTACGTAATCATACCCTCCCCAGACCCCACTCGTGGAATTATACTGGGTATGTTGTTGTTGGTTGGTCGTATTTTAAATTGTGACTCTAATTCTTTTTTTCTTCATGTTGGAGAGAGATTGAATAATGATTTGTGGTCATGCTGCAATAATACTAAATTCTATGAATTAGCACTTAACACGTACATGTAAGAAGTATGGCCAATACCTGAAAAAGTTTTTCATTCCTGTAGGTAGAAAAATATACATTTTATTACTTTTATATTTTTCCTTTTCTTCAAAGTAGCCTGGTGGTTACAAGTTAAGATCTTTCAGAATTTGTGACTTGTTAAGCAATTCCACATAGAGCTACTCAGAAAATAAATACTCATCTTTGTTGTTTGTAAGGAATATTGGCCGGTGTACCCGATGATTAGATGATAATCTATTCCAAAATGGATAAGAAAGACCAATAATCAATGACTAACTGTAGCTTATAAATGATTTTCATACGTGCAAGTGTACTGTACAGAAGTACATCCTGGTGATTTGTTATGCAGTCACCAAAATATATTCAGCTCATCGTACTGAAAACTATGTTGTCTTAACAGCAATTTCTAGTTTCTACATGTTCCTTTACCCTCAGTTATTGTATTATTTTGCTTTTGTTTCTGCTTGTTACTACTGCCTCGTTTTTATCGTTCTCTGAGCCGAGGGTCTGGAGATAGCCTCTATACCTTCTTAACGTAGGGGTGAGGTCTGCATACACTCTACCCTCCTCAGACCCCATTTATGAGATTACATTGGGTTGTTTGTTGTTTTTGTTCCTTGCTATATCTGAGAGATGGTGCATGTATTTGTTCTGCAGGGATTTATGTGCATCAACTGTTAATACAGGTTTTGGAATTTGGACCTTGTGACACTTACAATTATGCATTACCAGTTATTCGTTCCATCAATTTTTACAGTATCACAAAGAAAAAGAAAGAGAACGTTATGCTCTTTTCCTTCATATGGAGATGAAGAGGCAGAAATCTATTTTTCTTTATTTTTGCCTAGTCGTCGTCGTCTTGCCAGTGCTGCTGTTCCTCCAATCCAGCAGCGAATCACTCAGTAGCTTTCAGTTTTTTCTCCTTTTGGCTCATGGAAGGGTCCTAAAGGCATTCCTTTTTTACAGGAATTTCTTTGTTAGGAGAACCTTTTGTTGTCACCAAGATTTTCTTTCAAGGCTTGTACTACTGTTTTGTGTCAGTTTAGTCTTTCTGTATTTGTTCTTAGAGATTTTACAGTTAGGGTCTTAGATAGAGTTCTTGCATTGTTATGGACTAGTTGTGTAACATTATGTGAGTTTATTATGTACTTTACTGTTGCTTGTATGATGTTCCAGATGGTTGGTTAGGTTGTAATACTACTGTTGGCAAAACTCAGTTATATTTATCTGCATAGTTACCAATCAAGAAAAATGTGCAAAATTTGGCATTACTACTGTTTTTATGTGTTTTTGTTTCTTTTAGCAACGGTTAAAATTATCAAGACATCACAAGTTCTAGCCTTAGAACAACCACTGGTACTTCTATGACCATGTAGTGCAGTCCTTTCCCTGCATCAACACAGAACGCAGAATGATTTGTGCACCCAACTGTCCTTACAAGTTCAATAGGGTGCAATTTCATCATCGCTCCCCGAGAGATCTCCAAAAGTACATGAAAATGGTGAAGTTGCTTCAACTGCATAAATACAAAATCATGCCAACCTATCAGGTCATTCTTGAGGCCAGTTTAGATATACTTGTACAAGTTCAGATCATTACTTTGTATGGATATAAAAAGAACACATTTGTAACTAACAAGAAATAGTTTAGATAGGAAGCTATTGATGAAACAGAAAAACTAAAGTTTTGGAAGTTGGTGTTTGGTGTTATTCTATCTACACACCAAAACAGCTGTCCATCTATAGTCTTATTCACAGGATAAACTACATCATTGATTAGGGCGATATCGCGCAAGTTTTGGAAGGGCTGTAGCTTGAAGTTTCTTGATTTCACATGCTGTCACCCGACAATATTCCAGGTACAGTGAGCGTAAATTCTTGAGAGACTTCAGGTGCTGCAAGCCATCATTGGTGATATTGGAGTTTGAGACATTCAAAGAAACCAATGATGTCAATCCTGCATTTTTCAAATGAGATGGTTTGTCAATTAAGTAAGAAAACTATGAAAAACTGGGATTCAAAATCAAGAAAAGAAGAACAAAGAGAAAAGAAAACAGTAATGCAGCTTTTCCAATTCATCAAAGTGTCTGTTGACACAGCTACCCAACACCTCCACACAGACTGATGGGAAATAATATGTACCAAGTGAAATAATCGAGATGCATGCAAACTGGTAGAACAACTAAGTGAAAGAAACACTTGGTGCACAAAGCATTCCGTGTTCATACGATGTCTGGAAAATGACCGTACCCCCCCAAGGGGGCATAGTGCAGGCAGCCTACCTTGATGCAGAGGCATCAATGACTAATTTCATGGCTTCAATCTGTGACTATAGCTCACACAGAGACAAGTATACCGTTGCTCCCAAGGTTCCCCTTATCCAAACACCTCAATGATGGAAAAAGAAGTCAAATGATCAATATTGTGTTTCTATTCTAGCATATATATTCCTGCAGTTGGCTAGACGAGTACATCCGTTTCTTAAGCCCTCCAAAAGAGAGAGCGTGCGTGGGGAAGCACACACCAGCACTAAATTCAGAGTCACCGTTTCAGAAAACATTCATCCTCATGGCATTTGGTTTAAACTGATTGAAAAATGCTACATCATGTTGAGAGAAACTTAACATATTCAGACTTCTATCTTCTTTTATTAAATATGATTGGAGTGTTCAAAATCCAATGTAGTTCCATATTAATCATTCATAGCAGCAGTTTTGACGTGCATTTGAACTGCTGTAGGTGTTTCAGGTACCAAAGGAAATCAAAACATACCTGATAGGAACTCCAAGGCTGTATCTGTAAGCCTAAAGTTTTGTGACAGGTTTAGCAACATCAGAGAAGTAAGATCCTTTATGTTCTTGACGCCAGCATCCGTCAATCGACCCCCACAGAGGTCAAGTGATTGGAGATTTTTGAAATCTGACAAGACATTCACACACTTGAGAATTTGGAAATGAGCAAAAAATTGAAAACATCAATGTGTCCGAATACAAATGCAGTGGAGCTACATAATTGGAAAGGAAAGGAAAAATTAACAGTTCTTAGAAAAAACAACAGCTGCTTTAACTTACATGACAGATACTTTGTCCCAGAATCCGTGATCTGAGCACCAAAAAGATCCAGATGAGTCAATCCAGTTAAACCTGCTTCCATATGGCAGAAAAAACATGTTAATGTTTCTATGTAAACCAGAAAAGAATGACGAAAGCGGCTCCTACATATTATTGAGCAATCAATAATTCAATACGGCAGAGAAATCTCAAAAGCAAACTACTAACTTCTCTAGAAAATATTGTAGAGACTAAAGAACAAAGACGAAATTAGAATATTCTAGCTTCAACTACTATGAGAGTTGTCCAATAAAAAAGAAGAAAAATGAATTGGCAACCAAAAATATAACAAATCATGAGGCTTTAGATTCCAGTTATAATTATGAGGTGTCACTATTATAGTAGAAAATAGTCTATCATGATAATTTGGAAGGTGATTACTTGCCAGTACAACTTCGTAAGACGTATAATTACAGACTTCTTTACAAAAGGTAGAATAACTAAGAACAGTTCTTATGGTCAAAGAAGTCGATACCAGAAACACTTTCTGGTGTTTAAATGTTTTCCACTAATACATATATGGCACAGCAATCATTATTCTCCTTAGCATTATCTGTAACCTGAGTTTGTTGACCTTCTATACTAACAATACATCTATTAGGTCCACGTGTTCAGAGAACAACATAGAGGGATAGAGGGTAGGTCTCACCCCTTCCTTATCCCTACCTTGAAATATGAGTCTCTCTTTTTGGTAGACCCTCGACTCGAGTAAAAACATTTTGAAAAAGAAAATACAGGAGAGAAGTAATGACAAGATACTAAAGAAAGCATACCACAGCATTCATAAAAGGAAAAGTAGCCACAACAAACAACAACATACCCAGTAAAATCCCACAAGTGGGGTCTGGGGAGGGTAGAATGTACGCAGACGTTACCACTACCATAGAAGTAGAGAGGCTGTTTCCTGGAAACCCTCATCTCAGAACCCGTAAGCAAGAAAAAACTAGATATGACAAAAGGAAGGGAAGGGAACACAAAAGAGCGACTAACATTGACAGTATGTAAATAAGATAAACTAACACACAACATGACAGGTAAAGCAAACACATGACAAAAAAAACACCTAACCCTACCATTAGCCTACTACTCTAATTCGCGACCTCCACTTTTTTCTATCTAAGGTCATGTCC
>JAABOM020000101.1:2332043-2347222 GCA_011800125.2 Solanum clarkiae
TTTTCACTATTGTCCTTTGTAAAATCATAAATATATAGTGTAATTTATTTCCTAGAAAATGTAAAAGTTCAATAAATTAAAGGGCAAATATGGAAAAAGTTTTAAACATTCATCTTGAACTTTTAAAAATTCAACTATTTTGAACCTTGAAAAAAGTCTTAAACATTCAATTAATTTGAGATGGAGGGAGTATTATTATCGTTAAATAATTGTCACAAAAAATTTTATTTATTGCATTGACATAATTAGTGAAGATACATATAATTGATTCACCAGCAAGAATTATCAACATGTGATGATGTGGTTAATATTCTTTCGTCCTTAATCAGACGTCTCGAATTTTATTGGGTAAGAAATTATTTTTGTTAGGAAGTGTTTTACTACTAATATGATACTTCACATATATGAGTTTAATAATTTAATATTCTTTAACTTTAATTTAATGCAATAAATAATCCTTAATCAAAATTCTCGAGTTGTGTTAGGTAAAAAAATATTATCTTTTTTAGGAAGAATTTTACTACCAATGTGATGTGAGATTAATATTTTAATATTATTTTACTTTAATTTAATAAAATACATGCACCAAATTAACAAGATCATATACATAATATTCTTTTGCTAAAATGATTCTTATAAAAAGTAATTAATTGACATTAATTAAGATTAAAGTTCACAGTCGGATATGATTCTTGGGTTATATTTAAGTGGAATTACCCCTTACTAAAGTTTTTTATTCTTCTTTCTTAAAGAACAATTTAAATTTTGTATTAGTACACAAAAATTGAGATTAAGAATACCTTAATCCTATTTTAGTATCTAACTATTGCTTTGAAAATCATTTTATTCGAATAATTCGTGTGTGACTATCCTCATTTTATATAGTAATTTCTTTGTCACTTTATTTCTAGTAATTCTATATGACTAGCAAAAATAACTAAATTAATTGAGCAGGTAATTTTCTAAATAGAGATTAAGTTCGATATCTCATATATACTTTCTCGGTCGAACTTGTTGTATGGAGTTTGCTAGTATGTTCTCAAAGAATAACGATTGTGGTTTGGTGCGGAAAAAAAATAATTCTATATGTTATAGCAAATCTGTGGGCAAAATTTTCCTCTCCAATTATGAGGGAAACAATTCCTCGTGGAATATCAACTTTACTTTGTGTAACAAATCTCACATTCAACATTTATTTTCATACTAGTCACAAGAGTTCGCGTTATTTTTTTATCTCTATTTATGTGATATTAATATATTCTTTTATATATTTTTTTAAAAAAATTAAATTATTAATTATTGCGATATATAACACATTTATGTTATTTTTAAATAATATACGTTAGCAGCTAAAAAAATAATTTATTAAAGATAATATTGTAAAATCATGCAACTAAAGCAGGCACGTCAATCGATAGTTGCCGTTAAAAACATGATTTTTTTGGGATAAATTCATAGTTGAAGCAGCTGAAGAAATAATTAATAGAAACAACGTAGTAAAATCGAGAAGCTGAAGCAGGCATGCTAATCGGCAGCCGCGTTTAAGAAAAAATAATTAATTATAGGCAATATTTAAATTCATAACTGAAACAACTTAAAAAATAACATTGTAAAGCAAGTATGTCAATTGACAGTTGCTAAGCAAGCATGTCAATCATAACATGCCTGCTTTAACGCCCTTCTATATACTAGTAAAGTAATATATACAACTTTTAAAATTAGCCCCATATTCATTGCATATAATATACTACTATTTTAATATTTGGTATTTGTTTTCTCATATACCAAACATATCTCATATTCTTTTTACGTGAAATTTGCCTAAAGTGTTACATTCGCCCCAAAGGTCTCACCATCTTCGTTAAGATTTGTCCCATCATCATCTCAACGATGTTGTTATAGTAAACTAAGCCGACCACAAAGTTGCACGACTTTAAAACATGCCATTAGGATCTAAAGCTTATTATGTTTTGTCAATACAAAAGTTGCCTAGAGAGTCGCACCCTAATAATATACATATGTCATGGTAGGATATTCTTCCCCTTATATAGTTGCATGCGGAGAGAATCTGAATTAATCGGATCAATAAGTTCCGAATACTGGTCAAGACATTGCATGATATGAAAAAGAAACAAGAGACGGCTTAATGTATGAGCAAGGAATTCCTTAAGCAAATCAATTTCTCAAAAAATGAAAAACTAAACAGCTGCAAATTCAGTATCACCTTTGCTTGTGCAAAAGAATCACAACTTTGTACAAAGTAACTATGAACTACAAAAGTTGCATAGTATAAATTAGGGCATTGGGGAGGAAACAAATTGAACAACTTGAGCTCTAAAATCAGTGTGTGCTTCATATATAAACAATAAAAAGGTCAAAAAGAAGGGATTCTAAATACCCATAAAAGCCAGTGGCACACTAGTTATGAAGGTAGCGCGCTACGAGCAGCATTTCTTCCTAAGCCAACACCCAAACCCACAGGTACAGAATCAGTTTTGCTCTTCACATTATGGCTACAATGGACAGAATGAACATGACCCTGGAGTGAGTTTTGGTTATTGTTGCTTATATTGATAACATGATTGCCATTTCCATTGATCTGTTGAGAATGGCCGATGCCATTTTGCATACTTGAACTGTGAGGAATCTGCATCATTCCAATCCCTTCGGACTGAACTGATTCTTCAGCGCACTCAATGTCTTCATTGTAACCGTTTATCAGGAAATCTGAACAGTTCTTCTTACATCCATGATCGTATGGATTCCGGAATCGACCACCTGGTCCTCTGAGGTAACTGTAACGCATCATATTGGCCATTTCATTTGTTGTAATGTTGTGTGATATCTGTTGCAAAAGGGAAAATACACAAGGGTCAAGATATATCATGTGTTTTTACTGTTCCTAGGAGAGGGTGAAATGATTGTCATTGAACACCAACGATCTATTTAACAGCTTATGTTCATGCCTTTGACATGTAAATGCCGTAAAAACACCATTGAGACTCTGAGAGTAAGAATTTGAGGAAATAAGTACAAGAAAGGTTGAAGAAAAAGCAGCTTGCAGAGGTAAAGAAAATACGACATAAGAAGCCAATGATGGTCATCTCAGGACAAACTATAAATATGTTCATGTCGTTTGTAGAAAGATATTCAAATACACCTTCCAATCCTCGATGGTCATCATTTACACACAAGAATTCTGTTTCATAAAGAAACAACATTGGGAAGAAAACAAATTAAAGATCACTGGATGCATGCTAGTGGACCAATATTCCAGAACAGTTGAGACATAGTATGTGAAGTTGTAACAGAACCAGTAAAAGGAATACTGGATACAGTGTTCCTTGCTGTATTTTCATTAATAACATTTATATGTTTACAGGCTTAAAATAGCATATAGTTTCATGGAGTAGGCTAAAGAGCTAATCAAAAGTAAAAAAGGAAAACAAAGAAACATACCAGAGAAGCTTGGTGCCCAGTTAAGAGTGCCACTACAATGAAGAGGAAGAAGTCCGCAAATAAAAATGCCAAAGCACCAACATGGTGATTACCAGCATGACTCAGCCAAGCCCCAAACGATGATGGAGCTGCTGGATCAGTCAAGAGTCCTGCGATCACAAAAAGACATTTAATATAGCAGATTACCAACTTATGGAAGAAAAATCTAATGAACAAATATTTTATGGGAGTTACAGGAAAGAATATTTACTTGTAAGAGTAACTGCACCAGTTAAGGCCATTGCCAATACTTCAACAACAAGAAAGACGAAAAAGTCCCACTTGTTTTTCTGAACATAAATTTGGGAAATAACTCTTCAGAGGATGAAACTAAGAACTAGTAGGCAAATATAAAAACCAAATACATACTGAATTATCAGAGATAACCATAATTCAGTCTTATATTATACTACTATAACCATCACCCAATGAGCTAACGGCCATATTACACACAGCCTTTTTTCATCACAAAATATTGCATATCCCAAATGCACTAGTTGACCAGTAAAAAATAACAAGGAGACAGAAAAGATCACAGGAGTCCAGACTATTACCTTGCCGATGCAATTAGACACATAGGGACAATGATGATCAAATTGTTCCACACAGCGATCACAGGTTGAACAATGCTTTGCACGAAGAGGACGAACAATCTGGTAAAAGGAAAATGATAATGCTCATAAGCCCCTAAGAGATAAGTCTCTATTAATAAAACTATAAACCCCGACCCAGATGGATACACCATGGGTTTTTTAATAAAATGTTAGGAGATAGTGAAGGGGAACTTGGTGGAAACTATCCAAAACTTTCATTCCCAGGAGTTCTTTGAGAAGTGCTTCAATGCAACATATATAGATCTCGTTCCAAAAAAGAGTGGTGCTAAGGAATTGAGAGATTCCAGGCCAATAGTTTAAGTGGAAGTGTCTACAATAAGATTCTCACAGAAAGATTGAAGAAAGTGACGCAAAAGCTAGTAGATACTCAACAAATGGCTTTCTTGAGAGGAAGACAAATCACTGATGCAGGTCTAATTACCAATGAGCGTCTAGACTCAAGAGTAAAGCAAAAGACCCCAGGAGTCATGTGCAAACTAGACATATAGAAAGCATATGATCATGCCAGTTAGAGCTTTTTACTTGAAGTCATGCAGAGGATGGGTTTTGGATTGCAACGGATCAGATGGATAAAATTTTGCATAAGCACTGCCCGATTCTCTATACTGATAAATGAATCTCCTGAAGAGCTCTTCCCCTCAGAGAGGTGATCCTCTCAACTTTTTTATTCATACTAGTGATGGACGGCCTGAACAATATGCTAAAGACTGCTCATACCAATGGATGGATAAAGGGTTTCAATGTAGCAAAGGAACCAAAGAGTGGAAGTCACACACCTCCAATATGCAGATGACACTCTCATCTTCTGTGATGCAGAAAAAAGCCAACTTAAAAAATCTTGAGAATGATACTTATTCTATATGAAGCAACCTCTGGCCTCCATATCAATTGGAGGGAAAGCCTTATTTTTCCAATTAATGATGTAAACAAAATGCAACATCTGACAGAGATCTTGGGAGAAGAAATAGGCCAATTGCCAACAATATATTTGGGAATGCCTTTGGGACCAAAAGCAAATATAAAGAAATTTGGAATGGAGTGGTAGAGAGATGTGAAAGAAGACTATCTAGATGGGAAGTACAGTATTTGTCTAGAGGTGGAAGATTAATACTGATGACTGATCAACTCAGTCTAAGATGTCTTGCCAACATACTTGACGTCAGTCTTCCCTCTTCCAGCTAAGGTGGAAGGAAGAATTGATGCTTCAAGGAGGAATTTTTTGTGGAACGGAGAGAGGAGAGCGTGGTTAAATGGAAGAGTTCTTTCAAAGAAACAAGGTGGATTACACATTAGAAACTTAAGGAAATAGAACAGAAGCCTAATGATGAATAGTTGTGGAGATTTCCTAAAGAAGAACAGGCTTTATGGGTTAGAGTGATGAGTATGAGAAGATAGACAATGGAAAACTAAGGAAGTGACTTCTGCCTATGGTATCATCCTGTGGAGATCAATCAGAATTTTGTGGCATAGTTTTGTTTGAAAGAACTAGATTCAATGTAAGCAATGGAAAGAAGATTTTGTTTTGGGAAGATAACTGGTTAGGAGAGGGCAACCTCAAAACAGCTCTTTCTAGACATCTATCTGTTGAATCAGCAACAACAGGCCACAGCGCAAGAAGTTTAGGAAGGTATTTTCCCAGTTAACTCTGCCTACAAGAACCTGTACCCGATGGGGACTCAACTTAGATTCTTGCCTTGGAAGCTTATCTGGAAGGTCAAAATTCCATATAAGGTGGTAGCATTTACTTGGTTGGTAGTAAAAGAGGCAACACTAACTCAGGAGAATCTCATGAAGAGAGGAATACATGTGTCCAAGATGTTTTTTTTTTCCGTGAGCAACAGACAAAGACAATCAACCATATGTTTCTTCACTGCAGGGTGGTTAGACAACTTTGGGACTTGTTTACTAGCTTCAGGGTAATAGTTTGGACCATGCTAGAAAAGGCAAGTCAGGCTATAGAAAGTTGGAAAAATGAAGGTAGTGGCAGTACAGACAAAAGCAGATGGAGAATTGTTCCAGCAGTGATTTGGTGGCCCATATGGAAGGAGAGAAATTTGAGATGTTTTGAGAGCATTAGCAGTCCTTTAAATATGATTAAATGAACTGTATTATCACTTTTTGCTATTGGTGCAGTTCTGAGTATGTAGATGATCTTGTAGCTATTATAGATATTCTAGGTTCTTTATAAGATGAAGTAGGACCTAGTGCTGTTTTTGTTTTGTTGAGTCTAAACTGTATGTAGCTCCATGATGTAAATTTCAGATCCCAACCTTTTGTGCTGATGAATATACAAACTTGTTACCTTTGTCAAAAAAAAAAAAAAAAAAACGTATGAACAGATGTAGTACCTTGCATGTGGAGCAAAGCTGAGACCAATTCCCAGCAAGCAAAGCAGGATGATTCATTTCCATTTTCAGCAAAGGTTCCTGAAAATGACAAGGAATTTACACATTTCTTGTGAATTATACAGGCTGGAAAAAAGAGAGGCAGATCTCAACAGACAGAAGTATATAAAGATCTTGGCTCAAGATTATGCACACCTCCTAACAAGAAACAATTAGTATTATTTTGAAGAGCCTCTTTTCACTATTAATTCTGGTTTTCTTCATTCTTTTGTTTTCAAACTTTTCTTTTTGGTTTGGACTGTAAGGTTGGAACTTACATCATCTTTGGTATTTTGAGAATCACGCTGACTCCTCCGGATGTAACCTGGATCTTTTCTGTGACAGAAAAACCAAGACAGGTTCAAATTTGACGAGTACAAGCAAGTTTAACACACAGGAATTTCTGACATTGACAATGATAGCAAGGTATAAGAAGTAATTAACTCTAAGAAATCCAACCAACGCAAAACGAAAAAATAGGATTTTTTAAAAACCTCATAAACATTTTTACATTCCTATATACCAAAAAAGCATGAGTGATACCTGCTGCACCGGTAAAAGGAAACTAGTCCAACTGTAGCAAGCAGAACTCCCGACCATGCAGAGAGTGCTCCAGCAGCAGTTAATTTTGGCAAAGTTGAAGCTGAATCAAATAAAAAAACAGTGAGTTCCACATTGACCATAGTAAACTAATGAGACAAAGTAGATTGCAAACAAAAGGATTAGGAAAAGTACCCATGATTACAGCATGAATGTAAGTGGTAAGTAATATAAATATTGTACAACAAAGAACAGGAGCAAGTCCAAGCTTTAAAAGTTTGCCAAGCTTGGTATTTCCATCACAGCGTTTTTCATACAACCACCTAGCATTTCCCTGCAGAACCATTTTAACATTCTATGACCATTGAATAATGCACAAAATACTGCATTCTGGTGAAGAGACAGGCACACTTTAATGTAACAAACACTGATTCTAGTGGACTCTAAATAGATACCAACTCAAAAACAACCTAATCTCAAGTTAGGGACAAGAAACACCTACAAGGAAAAAAGCAACTTGTCTGTGATTCTTGTCAGAAGCAAGCTGAGCAGGTGTAAGGCCAGTGTTATCTATCACGATAAGGTCTTCCTTCTTCCCTGCCTGCACCAAGACCGTACATGCTTCTAGGTGACCCCTAATAGCAGCCCAATGAAGAGGAGTACAACCTAAAGTAGAATGAAATGTAAAATAACATCAGCTTTCAAGCAATGCACCATAAAAAGAGAGTTGGAGGCAGATAAGTGTTTTACCCTCTTTATCCTGACGTCCACGATATGCATCAAGAAAGAGTAAGAGGCGTATACAGTCAGCAAAACCCTTGTATGCAGCCCTAAATTTTCCGGGAAATAAATTCACGAGTAAATAAGTATTCACCAAATAAAGCTAAAATAAAAGAGTGCAAGGATAATCCCACTACTCGGTTCATGAATAAAGTCACAGAAAAGATGACGATCTAAGCAACAACGGAGAACATTCTTCCAGGGGAAGGGTGGGGGAACAGGAGTATGGTGGGAAAGAAGCATCAACAGCAAGTGTGACCAAAAATATTTCCATTTCTGGATTAATGAATGAATAAATCCAAAAAAAAAATTCTATCTAAAGAGTAATGCATATATCATTATCATATGGCAAAAAGGGACAATGAAAGTAAACTTCTAATCTGTGCATACCATCAAAAACATGTGGGCTAGAGATTGTTAAGAAAAGCAATAAAAGATAATTCTCTGTCCATATTCAATTGCTCATTATTCATGCTTGTAGCTGTAGCTACTCTCTTTTCCATATTCAGCTTTTAATAAAAACAGAAATTATAAGATCCATTATGAAGATTCCTTATATATTCCAATGCAAGATCAAGAGTTGGGTTACTTTTCTACACTGTCAGTTTCTCCTGGTTCCTTGAAAAAAAATCCATTGTCAGAATTTAGAGGAATTTCTCCTGAAATTTGGCTATAAAAAAAAAAAATGGCATCAAAAACCCAACAAGTTCCAGTTCACAAAGTTTCACATAGAATGAAACAACCATGTATTATACAGGTAAAGAAGCTCCAAAAGTATAAGCAGTACTTGCTGCAACAAAGAAAGACTATTGCATGCTTCTAACACCTCAAGCTTGTTATTCTGAAAAAGGGTATAATATAGTTCTCAGAACTACCAGTGTAAAGGGCTTCTCCCGTTAGTGTCAGGTACATCAGGATCAGCATTCCACTTTGTAACAATGTAATAAAGGAAAGCTGTCTGACCATACTGTGCGGCAAAGTGTGTTGGCTGCAGTAGAATTTCATAGTATGAGTAATAAGCAAGTCTTCACAGATTTCGATACTAAAATCTTAATAGCTTGTAGTTTTTAAGAAAGTGCAACAGCAGTGTGAGGAAAGAAGAAGAAGTAAAGGGCAGCTCGATGCACGAGGCATTCTGTGTCATACAGTCAGTGGACAAAGAATATCAAGAAAAACAGGATGCGCCTTCAAATACTAGGACAAGTAAGACCATCTATTGCTGACGTACTTATCAAAAGAAAAAAAAAATCTTTTGTTGAGGTAACATGGTTTAACAATATTGTAACTGATATAACTTGTAACACGTTCATCTTGGCATCTTTTATCCATATAAAAAGTGACAAAGCCCTTAATGAGATCACAAAAAGGCCATTAACATTCCTCGTCTTTCACAACTTTGTCCTACTTTCTTCTTTTTCAAATAAGGAACTTTGTCCTTGCCGAAGTTCGTATATGCTGCTGCTGATTGCTAGAATAATTATTAATTAGTTGTTTAGTTGTCAGCGTAGTCTACTACTTTTTTAAAATTTCTGTGAGATATTTTAGGTTTTTTTGAATATTTGTTTTGCAGATGTTTTGTTTTCAAGTGGCTATTAAAGGCTTGTGGTTAAAAAAATTAAAGAAACAATTTCCAGTCATATTATCAACATTCTTGCTATTGCATCTTTTTACAAAACAAAAACTCAACAGTGGTATTAGAGCCACAGCTGGTCTACAGGATCTCAGTTCAATAAAAAAACATTTTTAAACCATACCTTATTTAAAACCTTACTTTTCAAACATGGAGTGCAACAGTCTATCTTTGAATGCCCCACAACCTTATCAGTGAAGACTATTAAATTTGATTAGTGAAAATGAAAGTCATATCTTGAAACCTATGATCTTAGGAAAGTCATAATGGAAGATACACCCTTACAACCATTCCTTACAAATCCTAACCTCACTCAAATCAAAGCTCATTCAAAACATCACAAGACAAGTTGTATTTGAGAGCAGGGCGGAACCAAGTAGGGCCAAGGGGATTCATCCGAAACTTCTTCGGCAAAAAATTATATTGTTTACACATGGTCAAAATTATTTTTATGTATATATAGTAGATGTTGAACATTTTGACTTCTTCGTGTGTTTATTTTTATATTTTGAGCCCCGCTAGTGAAAACTCTGGTTTCGCAACTGATTGAGAGGTGCTAATAAAAGTAATAATGCATAATAAAATAAGAAAACGCCAGGTTGTAGAAGTGTGCAAGTTCAAAAACACTCAAAACAATTTACAAGCATAAATTGCTGAGGAGAAAGTTTTTTAGATTGCAGCAACTGAAATTGTTGAATATTGCATCGATTGTCACTGATTTTCTAGAATATTTAGTTGTTCAGCTTTAAGTGGTGCCTATATTACTTTGTTTTAAATTTAAATATTTGTTTAGATATTTTAGGTTGTTGAAGTATTTAATTTGCAGATTTTTGTTTTAAAGTGGCTATTTAAAACCCTACAGTTAGATAAGACAATTTTCAATATATTCTCGACCTTCTTGTTTGTTGCATCAGTCTTACTTTCTTTTTGAGATGTTCCTGATTGCTGACCCTCCTCAAATGGAAAGCCGAAACACATTTGCAGCACATGATACATGAGTTAGACGTACGTCACGGGTTTGAATCCTACCATGGACAAAGTTTGGAAATAATAAGTTTTAATATTTTATTTTTTTGCGTGTGTGTGTGGGGGGGGGGGGCGCACATGTTCTGAACCCGTGTGGCGTCTTGAGTTGAGCCAGAAGCCCGGAGTGAATTTCTTCAAGAGAAGTACCACAAAACCTGTTCAAGGCCCCACTTTTCTCAACTCAGCTCAACTTTTTCATCTAATTTACTCTTAGACAACTCCATTTCTTCCCCAGTATACTCCACAACAATATTAAACTATTCAGAATTCTAACTCCTCTGAGAGAGTTGTAACCTCTTGGAACAGAACTGTTCCTGACATGATGTGAATCAGGACTTCGTTTCTGCCGTACAATAGCCTTTAAGTTTAATCAAGTGACTTGAAAGGCTCTCCTCTTATATTTTCCACTATGAGAATTATATTATTTCTTTGATGAACAGAACTTCCTGTTATTCGTGCAGCTTGCCAAAAAATAAATGCGACTTCGATTTTCATTTTGGACAAATAAATGCAATTTCTGATGTTTACATGCACATCACTTCAAGCTTGTACAATCCCTATATATTATCTATTATTTACTTTGGAGCTTCCAGGATACCCATTTTTTACTCTGTTAGCTTTCTTCCAACTGCCTCACCAGCTCCCTACACTTGTTTCCATTGTTACATTTGTATGTCCTCAACCTTTGATGACTACCCTCATTGCCAACTTTTGCTCTTTGATTTGACACATGAATTGAATATATGTTTAAGTTTTGGTAACTTATACGGTTTTCCTAGTTTATTTGAAACCATTTTTATAAGAGCTTGTATAAGTCCTTTTCAAACAAGATGCAAGAGAAATGGGGATCATGCTCTACCTACTTAGAGAGAGACACCATCATTGAACCAAACCACTGCCAGGAAAGCCGTAGTACATACCATGGGTGCTCTACTGCAATGCTAGTGGTATGCCCACAGTCTGATCCGATGCTATAATATCATGATACAGGTCTAACCAGCTAGCAACAACAATACAAAGTCCAGGGAGAGCAAAATAATTGACCCAAAGCTCACACACAGTCCTCTTTTTTAATAAGATATGAAACTCTTCCTTCAGGATACATTTAGATAAACCAGAAAGAGTTATGCCACTGGTCCTCACAATTTCAGTCAAAGTAGAGTCTACGTTGTACTTTAGCCTCTTAAGGTACAATTTCCCTATGTTCTCTTTGTGATCCATATATTGTGGGTCCAAATAGTTTATTCAGGCAAGATTACACTTTCCTTGCACTCTCATCACCAGCAAAACCCAAATCATATATGTACCAAAACGATGATGAGATCAGCTCATGAGGCCCTAGATGGAGTATCTAGAATTACATGGAGACTGGACGGATTCAGCTTCAGAAGTTTAAGCAGCAAAAGAAAAATACAAGTGTTTCAAGTTGCAATGACTACTAAGAACATACAAGCAAAAACATACCTGAAAGCCATACACATCAACTGCATTTACACGAGCACCCTCTTGTAGTAAGAGCTCAGCAACCTGCACTGCACCTCGAACAGCACTCCAGTGCAACGCTGTTTGCCCCGTATGATCTGTCGCATTTACATCTCCTCCGTGCTGCCAATTGCATCACCACCACTAGCCATCAGTTATCAACCAACCAAAAAAAAAAAAAAAGGAATAATACATACACAGAGAATAATACAATCAACATATAGTCAATAGTTATATCTTATTAATATTGCTTAATGAATGAAGTAAATGTGAATCATACAGCTGATCCAACTAGCGGTATTGAGGGTAAGTAGAATGATTGATTGATGGATTGTTACTTGATTAAAACAAGGTGTTCTATTGTGTAACAGAGTAGTTAGTTATGGATGCTAAATTCCTTTTTCTTATTCTTATTTACAATCCGACTCGTTGATTATCCACACTACAATCTGTACTGCACTTTCTTATACTAAAAACAATCTTTTTTCCCAAAAATGTGATGTTCAGGCAAGCTTGCACCCACCTAACTAAGCTACTGGGCTACCTGCTACCACAACACAATTGTTAGGCAACACTAACTCTATCTACCAAGAACTACACAAATGAAAACAACTTAATATCGCCTCTATGAATCAAAATAATAAATTGTAATAGAACAGTGACACATTTCTACTTCTTTTCTCCAAATCGTGAATTCAAACCTCAATGATATATTGGGCAATTGCAGTTCGATTGTTTAGAGCCGCCCACTGAAGCGCATAGTAACCAAGACCATCCGGCTCACATACAGAACAACCCTCATTCTCCACCAATCTTCGAAGCTTCTCCATATCCCCATACGAGGCTGCCGTATACACATCGTTCCTCAAACTCTCCTCCTCAACAACACCACCGCTAACCGCAGCCGAAGACGATTCATCGTCATTTCTCGATTCAACCTCCTCCACCACCTCGATCTCCGATGCCATTTCTCCTTTTTTTTTTTTGAAAAAGATTAAATTTTGAAGAAAGATTCAAAAAAAGGGGTTGAATCAATATGCAATTTGACTATCAAATTCAACTATATAATATAAATTCAAATTCAAACGTGAGAATGAATGGAGATTCTAGGGGTTTTCTGGGAAGGAGGAGAGGGTTGACTCGGTATTGAGGAAACAGCAAATCACCAGAAGAAGCCAAAGAAAAACTCACAGTGGCTATGGAATTCTAAGATCCTTTATTTTTCTTTTTTTTTTTAAGATAATTTTAAAAAAATTGTAAGGTATTTAGATGGCACAATACACAAATTTGACCCCTAACTTAGAACGAAATTATAAGTTGGAATTCAAAATATCAACTTGCATAAATAGGCACTCTAACTTATTCATTCCTGAACATTTAAACACAAGGTCCAAGCTGCATAAGCGCGTGAGTTACAATCGTGCTGATGTGTTTTTTCCGTCCAATGCTGCGATGTCACGTTCGTCCACTCAAGCTGAACCTTTACACATTGCAGCCGATTTTACACATGTTATACTTTAAAAAAATTAAACAAAAATAATTTAAACAAAAAAATTGAATTTTGAATATTAAAATTTAAAATTTAAACAAAAAAATTGAATCTTGAATATTAAAAAAAAAATAAACAAAAAAATTGAATCTTGAATATTAAAATTTAAACAAAAAAATTGATATATCATACTTGACCATCTTCACATCCAAGAAACCAACGATCTGGATTATTTGCGGACCAAGAAATCTTCATTATAGCTCTTTTTCCACAATGACTAAAAATATTTGAATTCATTATTTTATCAAAAAAGACAAAAAAAATGTGTAAAAAAAATGGAGAGGAAAATACTAAAAAGAAGAAGAAGAAAATATTTTTTAATTTGAAAATAAATAGTATATATATAAAGACATGTAGTAGGGGTAAAAGGGTCAATTTTTTAATGTTGAAACGGTCACAAACGCGCCTTATACGCGCCTCATTTGCATGTTAAACACATGTTGTGCCAAGTCAGCAAGTTGTGTTTAAATGTTCAGGAATTGGCAAGTTGAAGTGTCTATTTGTGCACTTTAAAAGTTGGAATTCCAACTTATAATTTCGTTCCAAGTTTAGGGTCAAATTTGTATACTATACCTAAATTATTTATTGTCTTTATACTAAGAAACTACTCAAAACGGAATGCAGAAATATCATTTGCTGTTATAAGATACAGGAGAAGCAAAGTTAGTTTTTTTTTTTAAAAAAAGTCATTGGATAAAAAATAGGAGAGTAAGAATGTCAATTAGTTGGGAGGGAGACTTGACTTTTAAATTAAAATACGAGAAGGCAAATGATTTTCACCAACAAAAGAAAAAGTTGAATGAAGAATTGCTATTTTTCACTTTATGTTAACACGACAATATAATTTAAACTGAAATCTTTTGACAGTTGAAATGAACATCAACAACAGTATGAACAAAGTTTTTTATGAAAAAATAATTATTTTTAAAAATTCTTCAATTCAAATAACGGACATCAACTCAATTAAAAAAATATGAAAATATTAGAAATCAACATCAATTTAAAAAATCCAACTTGTAGACCAGCAGCCATCCACCTGAGTTGGGGTGAGGAAACCACATAAGACTTCCATTTGTATCATTATAAAATTAAAAAAGGTAAAAAGAGAACACTACAATAAACTAATTATAAATAAAACAAAGGTGGCTAGCCTAATCAAATTATTGTGAAGAACGTGAAATTTGAAGCCGATATATCCAAAAGTCAATAAAATACTAACAAGCTAATGAGGTACAATTTTGACTTATTTGACTGACATTCTGAGACTAATTATTATATATTTACGTGATTGAATTTGAAGTTTGTGATTTGAATATATATATATACATCGAGATACATGCTAGTCAAATTAGGTGCAATTTATTTCAAAATATATTTGAGTTTCACAAATTTTATATATTTGATTATCCAATATTAATTTCATGTATATGTGTATTCAAAGTCAATTTTATCTGATATATTTTATATTAATTTCATCACATATACTAGATGATATTAATGTATCTACTCTCAAAGTATTTAATGTATCCATGTATAGATACATATATCTGATATTAGAGATACATAGGTAATTTTTTCTTATAAAAATTTGTCATAAAATTGTTAGACCCCGTAATTAACTAAATGGAGGTCAATTGCTCATTCGGGAAAATTGTTGTGATTGAGGTATATTTTAA
>JAABOM020000101.1:2376249-2386565 GCA_011800125.2 Solanum clarkiae
CCATTTTTCCCAATTTTCATTTTTCCTATCAACCCCCCCCCCCTCTTCAACCCCCACGCCCCACGCCCCACCCCCCACTCACGCCAATGTGGGGACAGTACACTCAAAGCCAACCCTAACCCAGAAAGCTCTCTCCTCATCTCTCTTCCAAATCTTTCAACTTACTCTTTTTCAAAATTTTTTGTTTGTTTCTCTGTTTCTCTGTTACTCTCTTTCTTGTTTTCTCTTTTTCTTGAAAAAAAAAAGGAAATTTTGGTTTTCTTTTTTGAGGAAAATGGAGGTGAATAATTTCAGCTCTGATGTAGTAGCTTTTGGGAAAATAGTGATGAACTCTGTTCTTGAAGCTGTTGTTGCTGAGACCCTTTTGGTTACTCAGAGATCTGTTGCTTCTCTGCTCATGGTGGTATAAATAACACACCTTTCCCCTTTTGTTTTCTTGAAAAGTTTTGATTTTTATGCTGTGGGGTTTATATTTCTTGAAAAGTTCTGATTTTTATGCTTCTGTTGAGTGTGGTTTTGTATTTGAGTCCACCCCCACTGACCAAAATATGTTCTTGTTCTTTGGGGTCCTTTTTTTTGGTTCTTTGTAGGGTAATTGAGGTTTCATAGTTGATAATTTAGCTGTTTCATTTGATTTTCCTGTGTTATGTGCTTCTTTTTGTGCTCTTGAAGTTGTGTATATGGACTGTGTTCTTTTTTAAGTAGTTGTTTAATGGAGAATTCAGTTTATTTCTTCATTGTTACTGCTTGTTATGCTGCTGTGTTATTCTTCATTGTTTTCAGCATGGTTTATATTTGCTTTTCATGTTTTTTTTTTTTTGCTGTTGATATGTTTTACTTGGATGGAGGATCTATTAGAAACAGACTCTCTACCTTCGCAAGGCGGTAATAATTAGATTGTTCCATTGTGGTTTTTCAGACCTTCACCTTTAAATTGTCTAGATTTAGTTGATTAGGTTTAGAAAACTTTTGCTTATACACTTAATAGTCAGATCTTGTCGAGGGTCTATCGGAAACAATCTCTCTACCTTCAAGGTGCAGGGATAAGGTGTGCGGACACTTTGTCCTTCCCGGACCTTATAATGTGGGAATACTCCGAGTATGTTGTTGTACTTAGTAGTCAGATCTTGCAACTTTTTGACTCTTACCATCAAAAGAACAACTTGTAAAATCATAATTTATTTGAATTCATGAATGTTGAAACTGTTTCATTAACAAGCTGTTACTTGTATTTCATTTAGTAAACTAATAAATGTTCCAAACATGAAGTAACTTATTCTTAAACCAGCATTGAATGTCAATGCCAAATTCAAGCAGTTGTAACTATTCTCCACCCTTCTTGATGTGAATCTGGTGTATTTAAGCCCCATAGTGGAAAATATCTTTTACTAGTCCTATCAGTAAAAATGGTGTCAAGATACGCCATGTCACTCCATGTTTTCTTCTTCATGATGACATGTATGGTCATGTCAGTACGACCAGAGCTTGTGAAAGTTCCATTAAGGCCTTATCTTAGAGGTAATCCAGGGCTATTACCACAAACAATTTCACCTCGTCATGATGTTGCAGAGGTCAAAAGAGTAGAGGATTGTGAAGGACAGGTACGTGAAGCTATTACAAAAGGCCAATCCTGTGTTGAGTCTTGTCAACCTTGCTTGTTGTGAGGCTATTAATGTTACGAAAATTTCTAGCCTTGCTGGTCTACAATGTTTGATGAAAATTTGGACATGGTTGTGTTTGTTGCTTTGTCATTAACTACTGAAAATATTCAGTACCGCCTCTCCCTCTCCCCCATCTGCCTAACCCTTAGTGGGAGTTACCTAGTGCGGAGGATGTAGGTACAAGGTGGAACGTCGAGGTGCAAGTAAGTTAGCTCAAATACTATGGTTATTAAAAAAAGAGTCTAGTAGCATCTCAAAGCTGATTTACATTATTCACATCCTAACCATACGAAGCCTCTTGTGAGAAAGCATCTCCTCGTCAACATTTAATGTAGTATATAGGTGTTTTGCTAAGTTGCTCAGACTCTCCAAAAGTGTTGCTGCACCTGTGTTGGGTCCTTAAAAACTACACTATTTTGGAGGATCTGACATGCACCATTGATATTTTTGAAGAGTCGGAGCAACATAGGTGTTTTGTGTGCTTTTTCTCTATAATTCAGATGCATCTATGTGGTGTTCACCAGTACGTGTTCTGTTCTAATCCCCTATAATTCATACACCGCTGTTTGTTATGATCAGGTTTAAGGATTAGAATGTAGAAGTTGGTTGAAACAATGGTTTTAACCTACCTTATCAAAAAGAAAGTTGAAGAACGAGAGTTCTTTAAAGTAAACTATCATGACATTTAGAAAGACTATGCAAGAATTAGCATCGAGAACGTTTGTGCTAGCATTGTTGCTCATATATTTGAAAACATGGACAGATCAGACTAGCATTTGGAACATTGAAATTTGCAAGTCTAAATATATTTTTCTAGTTCTATTTTCTGCTATTTGTGTCATTTTACTGGATCTTGTTCTGCTGTTCGGAATTATTCTGGCTTGGAACTGTTTCTTCGAAGATAGCTTCATGTTTTATTGTGATGAGTCATCTTCTTTCCAAGATATTCGTCGCTGCCATAAATGTAATGCTAAATAGTTTTTATGTAAGTAGGCATTTCCTATGTTTAATGCCTTTTTGAAACATAATTATACCTGTGTACTTGCACTCACAAGCCTTGAAGATCTGATTTGCTTTTTGACTTTTACCTTGAATTCTGTCGTAACGTTGTGTTTTCTGCTACATATCATTAATCTTACGGTGCACTGATTGGAGACTTGTCGTTGCTCAAATTTTTGCCTATATCCCTTTTAAGGAAGTTTTTGGATTTCAGGCAGGATGTTTGCTGAAGGATGGTGTGCCAGTGCCAGAGTTGGCATCCGTTGCTCCAGGGTCAGAGTTTGTAAGCCTTTCTCCATTGTCAGAGTTGATAAGCCCCGATAGAAGGTAATATTTGTCTCTCCTATAGTCTTGATATCACTGAACTGGAAATCTCATGCAACAATTCTATTGTGTCAATTTCAGGTTTCCCTTTGAGGCACTTTATCAAAAGAACCAACCTTGTACTGAGAACAAAGATGGCAGTGATACAGAGGATGACAACGAAGACGATGATGGTGATGGTGAGGATCAGGATGACGACGATGATGCAAATGATGAAGATTTCTCAGGTGAAGAAGGGGGAGATGACGAAGAAGAAGAAGGAGATCCTGAGGAGGATCCTGCAGCTAATGGCAACGAAGGGAGTGATGATGACGATGATGAAGACGATGATGAAGGTGATGAGGGGGGTGATGATGACGAGGACGACGATGATGGTGATGAGGAAGAGGAAGAAGAGGAGGAGGAAGATGAGGATCAGCCACCTGCTAAAAAGAGAAAGTGAAGTGTTTGTTAGATGTTTATATTCTGCTTCTCTATCATGGTTGAGGAGAGTATGTAGTGGAAAGAGGGAGGTTTTTAGCTTTTCTGTCTTCTGACACAGTAGGAAATTAACTATCTTGTTCAGAACAAAGAAGTATTATCATGTGGATTGTTGCTTATGCTACATGTTACATTTAATTGAACTAATATTCTGCATACTTGGTAAAGTATCTATCCGTCTATCGGAAACAGTCACTCTACCTTACAACAATAGGAATAAGGTCTATCTACTTGTTATCCTTCACAAACTTTACTCGTGAAAGTATATTGGAGTATGTTGTTATCATCATCAATCAATCAGAAACAGTCACTCTACCTCATAAAGGTAGGAGTAAGGTCTGTCTACATGTTATCCTTAACGAACTCTACTCGTGAAATTATATTGGTGTATGTTATTGTCAATCGATCAGAAACAATCTTTCTACTTTACAAAAGTAGAAGCAAGGCTTGTGTATGTCTTACATTTTCCAAAACTTATAAGATTGTACAAAGTATGTTGTAAGTGAAGTGTCTTTCAGATGATTTAAATCTTCAAAACTATTTTTCTAAAGATGTAAATTGTTCAATCCCCTCAAAATACGATTTGCAACTTTTGAACCACCTCACGATTAGGAGTGTGCAAGATAAATAGTAAAGTCAAATCAAACTGATGAATCAAAATAAATCGAGAAAAAAATAATCGATTTGAGGTTTGATTTGGTTGGTTTTGACACTATAAAAAAAATCCAACCACTATTGATTTGATTTGATATTAAAAGAAAAAAAGTGAAATCAAATCAAAATTAAACCAATAATAATAACAAAATGTGTGTATCAAAATTATAATAGTAGATGATATAATATATAGTCAATGCATCAACTGATTTCAATATTTTTGGCATGAAACATAGTTATATATGTTACTTGCAATTTTAAAAGTGAAATAAATATAATAATAAAAAAATCTAAAGGTTGAATTGGTCAAATTTGACAAAACAACATTAAATTATTTTGATAAAGAAAATAATATTAAATTATTGAAACTTGAATTTCTAATATTTGATGATTAGGCAAAGTCAAAGCAATAGTTGTACAATCGATTAACCTTGCTGGACTTTCTAGTCAAATAAGTTGACATTTATGAAAAATCTCCTTATAATTAATAAATTTACTCCCTTTGTCTCATTTTATGTGTTATTTTTTTATTTGACACGGTGTTTAAGAAAAAAATGAGAAAATTTTTAAAACTTGTGATCTAAAATCATTCTTAAATAGTTTTACGTTTTGTAAAATGTGAAATTGTGAACTCAAAGTCATAGAGAAGTGTAATTTGAAGGATAATGTATGAAGGCGATGACCAATAACGTATTAATATTAATATTTAATATGTATATAGGGATAAAATAATAAATTACTAAAATTTTAATGGATTATAGTTTTTTTCTTATAAAATCAATGAAACCCCATCAACTCAATAATCCAACAACAACAAATTAAAATCATTTTTTCTGGTTCAATTTTTGCACATCCTTAACCATTAGTAGAAAAGATATTTTGAGCTATCTGACTAGTTGAAGTGCATTTTTGAAACGTAATGGAAGGTAAAACTAACCTATTTCATCATCAACAACATATCCAGTGTGATCTCACAAGTGGGGTGTGAGAAGGGTAAAATATACACAGACCTTACCACTACCTCATAGAGATAGAGAGATTGTTTCCTAAAGCCCCTCGTCTCAAAAATATCAAGCCCCAAAAGCAAAAGATACTAGATATAAAAAAAACCCTACTAAAATGGAAAGCAATGATAATATATAAATACGATAAAAGTAATAAATGCAAGTCAAACAATAACAACAGGAGATATTAAGACACGACTAATCCTACTAACCTACTATATCACAAGGCCAAACAACATCCTACTGACAAGCCCATCAACCTTCTACCCTAATACGCGATCTTCACTCCTTTCTATCTAAGGTCATGTCCTATATGAGAGTTAACCTATTTCAAATAGTTCAGAAATATTCTTGGACTGTTTTCTTATTTTTATTTTAATTTAATTCTAATATAATTGAGAAGATATTAAACTAAAGTTCAAAATGAACTAAGGCTTAATCAACTCCACAATTTTTTAACCATCATGTATTAAACTATAGCATTGACTTTTTAGTTGCATATTAAATTGCCTTTGAGGAATCAAATTAAAATCCAACCACCAAAATAAAAAAATTAAAAAATATCAAAGGAAACTTTCTCTACAAGCTCAATCTTTGCAGCAATAACACAATAAAACAGCTTTAAAATGGCCATTTCAAATTCCACAATTGTACACCAGATACAAGTCGTTTTCGGGAATAGCCTCTCTATCTCTATGAGGTGGTGTTAAGGTCTGCGTACATTTTACCTTCTCTAAATCCCACCGGTGGGATTCCACTGGATATGTTGTTGTTGTTGCACCATATACAAGTCCATCGGAAACAATCTCTTTGCCCCCATTATGGTAGAAGTAAGATCCGTATATATTTTGCTCTCTTGAGACTCCACTTGTGAAATTGCATTGTGTACAGATACAAAATGCCAAAGAGCAAAAAGAAGATCATATCATTTTCTGCAAATGCAGTGTTTTCCAATGAAGAACTATTGACGGAGATCTTCCTTCGTTTACCTGTAAAATCACTCATCCGATGCAAATGTGTATCGCGAAAATGGCTTTGTTTAATCTCTAGCCCTCACTTTACGCGCCTCAGAGTCCCCTGTGTCCGCCCTGCTAGTGGCGTCTTTTTGTACCATGGTTCATTTTTAACCAACCCTTACCACAAGTTTGTGTCTTTTAGCCTGGAAAATCCAATCCCAACACCATTACAAAAGTTCCCTTTTCTACAACATGATCATCACAATCCTAAAATCATGATCTCACAATCTTGCAATGGACTTTTACTCTGTCACACATTTCATAATCCTTTCACGTTTGATGAAAAATACTTCATCATCAACCCGAGTACTCAACAATTCTTTACACTTCCTAGGCCATCATCAGGGGATGTTCTCGGATTGAGCTTAGCCTTTGATCCACGGAGGTCACCTTATTACAACGTTGTCTCCCTCCAAATCTCTAAACAGGACCCCGCAAATCACCAGATTGAGATTTACTCATCTGAACATAAGAAATGGAGAGTTTCTGGTCCGCCTTTTCCTGGAAATCACGATATAGATTTCAAATACGGATCAGTTTACTGGAATGGAGCCATTTATACGTCATGTATCAAACGTTTCAACGTGGAAGAAGAGAAGTTTGAAGAGGTTTCCATACCTGAATTCCGCGATCATGAAGAGGAGGATGACTACAGGATCGTCTACTTCGGGGAGTCTTATGGGCATCTGCACCTTATACAAGTGAATCGGCAGAACTTAACTTTGTACAACATCTACGAGATGAAACATGATGGTACAGGGTGGTTCTTGAAGTACGAGGTGAATGTTGAAGACGTTGTGTTGGCATTTCCTCGTGTGATTCGAGGTTTCCTTGAGACAACAGATTTTCATTACTATGGCATGGCTGTGTTAGATGTTGTGAGGGGAGATAAAGAAGAGGATTCATTCTTGATCTTGCATATTCCTGGAATGGTTATACTTCGTTACAACTTGGTGGATAAGTCATTCTACAAGATATGGGATTTTGACAATGGTGTTCATGAGGCATTTGATTGGTGTCTGCATTTTAATAGTTCAAACACTTACCAGTACATTGAATCTACCTATTGTTGGTAAGCCCCTCTCGTGCCGTTGTCGTTGCTCGCTCCCTCGGTTTCGGGGGAAATAGTTTCAACTTGTTCTGATGGTTGTTATAATGTGTTGTTAACTTAAATATAACGTTTGTTTTGATTGTAATAACTGACTTGTCTATGTTTATTAATTACTTCCTCCGTTCCAATTTAAGTGTAGTCCTTTCCATTTTAGTTTGTTGCAAAAGAGAGTGTCTCTTATAGGGGTGTGTATCGATCGATTTGGTTCGATTTTATGTATTATTAATTCAGTTTATCGATTTTTAAATATGCTAAACCGCCGGTTTTCAGTCTGTAACGGTTCGATTTTTGATTTACCCAATAAAAAAATACTCATAAAATAAATATATGATTTTTCTAACAATTTGACAATACGATGAGATACAGTACAACAAACAAATTGATTGAGCATCTAAACTTAATAATATGCAACATTTAACCTCATATTCTAATTTACTTGCCAACTGAAAGGTTATACATTGGAAATCAAGCAAATACATGACTTACGAGTATCTATGTAGTATCAAGTGATATTAAATTGTTAATATTAATATTTATGAAGAGATAAAGTGGTAAATTATTATAATCTTAATGGATTATTGATTTACCCAATAATCCAATACTAAAAATCGAAATCGAACCGACAATCCAATAAATTTTTTTTTGTAAAACCATTAAAAATCTATTAACCCAATAACAACAAACCAATAACATTTTTTTTTCAATTTGATTTATCGGTCGATTCGATTTTTACACACCCCTAGTTTCTTACTATATTTAGTAAAGTTTGCGGTTTCAACTTTAAAATCAAGATTTAAAAGTCTCCTTTTGTTTCTTCAACTCCATATCCAGTCAAACTAAGACACTTTAATTGAGACACGGAGAGTATCTACTAATCTTATTTTTATCATTTACCATATTTTTTCCATAATAGCTTTACCCCATAACCAATTTTTCTTGTAGGTTTATTCTTCAAATTGCCAATGTGTGACTGACATTATGTAATGATGAAGAGCAATACAATTTATCCCATCCTTTTACACATCAATGCGATATAATTATAATACGATACATTGTGAAACGAGACTTAGCAACATCCAAACAAGGTGTACTTCTCTTTTATGTTGTAAGGCATGATCAATCAACTATAAGATATGATAAAGAGAAGTAAATTGCAGTAGTTTTTATGTTCTTGTCCAAACTGACATGTATAAATCCTTTTCTTGCATTGTTCCTATTGATTATTTAAAATCTAGTCAACAAATCATAGTGTTAAGATCAAAACAACCAGATTCATGTGGATACAAAGTTCACATAGAATCTACATAGACCTTACTCCTAACTTGGAGGTAGAGAAGCTGTTTACGATAGACCTCAGCTCAAGGAAAAGAACAGCCCAAAGATAAAGTCCAAAATTAAACTTCATACTCCATTTCCACAAATGGAAGATGTTGATGTTCTAAATAGTAATCCAAAAATAAAATAAGAAACTAAAATTTGAGAGTTTTAATGGAACTCTTATCAGCAGGAGGGTAATTGATTAGGAAACCACAAAATATTATTTCATGCCTGTTGAGTCTTACCAAACATATGACAGATGGTAAGACTTAAACTGCAAAATATTAGAGGCAATGAACTTTCAAGCCTTCGAGATATGGTACCATCTAGGAGGAAAACCTGCAGTGTAATAAAAATTTATCTGTTTAGTCACCTAAATTGACATCACCACAAGAAATCAAGTGACATGAATCGATGCCTGATATAATGTCTACAAAGATTGGTGTTCAGATCTCACTATGTTAACAAAACATGTACGACGCCAAAGAAATGCAGGAAATCCAGCATGATTGGAGAAACAAATCATGCTGAAAACTAAACTATAGGTACAGCTGCAATTTCCATAGGTTTTGTAAAAGCATTATGTGGCAACTGAGAAGTGTATCCCGTCACTACCACTTTACCATATCGCTCAGACAAAACCTCCAAGAGCTCAATACTAGTAATTGCGAGCACTCTATAATGTTTGCTCATGTATCAAAATTTGCCCTTGAACTTATCCACCTTGAGGCATTTTTGAGCCAAAAACATAATGGAGGGTTAAATTAACCTGTTTCAAATAGTCCAGGAATATTTTTGGTCCTTTTTCCCTCTTTTTATTTCAACTCTAATATTCCCACTACACTTGCACTTATAATTGAGAGGGTACTAAGCCAAAGTTTAAAATGAACTAGGCTTAATCAATTCTACAATGTTTTAATTATCATTGTTAAACTATTGCATTGACTTTTCAGTTGTATATTAAATTGCATTGAGGAATTAAATAAAATCTAATAACAAAAATGGAGGAAACTTCTCTGCAAGCTCAATCTTTTCCATAAAGAAAAAACAGCTTTAAAATGGCCATTTCGATTCTCCATAATACTACAACAGATGCAAAATGCCAAAGAGCAAAAAGAAGATAATAACCTTTTCAAGAAATTTAGTATTTTCTAATGAATGACTATTGACAAAGATCCTCCTTCGTTTACCTGTAAAATCACTCATCCGTTGCAAATGTGTATCACGAAAATGGTGTTGTTTAATCTCTAGTCCTCACTTTAGGCGTCTCAGAGTTCCCTGTTTCTGCCCTGCTAGTGGCACCTTTTTGTACAACAGTTCATTTTTAACCAACCCTTATCACGAGTTTGTGTCTTTTAGCCTGGAAAATCCAATTCCAACACCATTACAAAAGTTCCCTTTTCTACAACATGATCATCCCTATACTAAAATCATGATCTCACAATCTTGCAATGGACTTTTACTCTGTTAGACATTTCATAATCCTTTCCTTCTCCGATACCACCACAACATCACAATATCACAAAACGCCTCTATAGCATAAATACTCAAAGAAGGAAAAACAGGGCAACATCCATTATCATCCACTTAGCATATTCACATACTTCTATACGTCCCTCGAATCCATTTATGTCATTTAAATGTCAATCGGAACCTAGCGACGCCAAAACGTTGAATTTTTTGCAATTCCTAAACAATTTGCGAAATCTGATTTTTCCACTGGTTTATAACATATCAACATGCTCCCTAG
>JAABOM020000101.1:2405125-2435037 GCA_011800125.2 Solanum clarkiae
GGCCAAAAAAAAAAAAGAAAGAAAAGAGACATACTTCTTGAAATAGATTAAAAAGAAAATCAGAATGAATAAATTGAAATGGAGAGAGTAATAATCTTGTAAATATATAGTACGATGTTTTAGTCTTCGAAGTTTGACATATAAATATATGTATATATTAATCCTTGGTGATGGTCTAATAATTGGGTTCATCATAAATCTACCCTATGCACAAATAAGTAACATATCATAATCATACAAATTTTCAAACATACCATATGTCCAACTCTAAATCTAGTCATCATAGACATCTTATGTGCCTAGAAAAAAAGTTGAACAAATTCATTCATAATTTAGACATAATTTTTAATAAAGTTACTTGATACTCAAGCTAATAAACATTAATAAAAAATACGCGCAAAACTAATCAAAGCAAGATAATTATTTTTTTAAAATCATTGCCTTCTAGATTCTAATTCTAGTTCTATTGGATCAATACCTTAACCACTTTCATAATCATCACCCTTTAATAAAAAAAAAACGCTACATCAACTATTCCCTTCACATGATAACAATAGTTACTATGCTTCAGTTTCTAAACAAATCGAAATCAATTATTATATAAGTTTCAAGTTCTTCATTCGAGCTCATTTCATATTATTATCATACTAAATAAAATACAATAACAACAACATAATGTATATTCAGCGTAATTATATAAGTGAAATCTAAAGATGATAGAATGTACGCAAATTTCATCCGTATTTCTATATAGTAGAAATATTGTTTTCGTCCAGTTAAAAAAAGTGTAATAAAAACAAGAGAAATGACAACACTGAACAACATATTATATAAACAAAAGTGAAGAATAATTATTTATATATAAATAATAATATATTTATATAAAAAATTATCATGAAATAACTTATTTCATACCGTTTATCAATATATACTATCCTCTAATTTTTTTTAAAAAAAACTTGAAATCGACAATGCGAACCAACCGACAAATACGACCTTCCCACTAGTTTTTCTTTCATTAAAAGGGAAACCTATCTGACAAAAGTTTTAAAGTACACTTTCTCCATAACAACAAATTACATTACTTATTTTTTAAAAATACAACTTAGAGCATTTTTATTCAGCAGACATATTGGTTAGAGTTGAAGTCTTGAAACAAATGGTAAAGTTGTGATCAGGAGAGTCATATGTTCAAGTCTCAAAAATAGTCTTTGACAGAAATATAAGAGAAGACTATGCACAATAAAATTCTTATGATCGAATCTTTTTCTAAATTATAGCATAGAGAGAGTTTTAATGTATCAAACTTGTTTTTCCTCGAGACATATTGGTTAGAGAGCAATGGTCCCACAGACAGTACTTATCTTTTCCCTCCAATAGTTGATAAATCCTTTTTTCTTTTTCTTTTTTTCACTTTCCTCAAGCAAAGAATCCCCAAAAAATGGCCCACTGTCAACTTGATGGTTACATTATTCTCTCTTACATATTTTTCAATGATTTCTTTTATGTTTCTTAAATACAACATTGCACACAAACATGGACATAGCTAAATAGTGTCAAGAGATTAATTTATTTTTAATAAAAATTATATTATTTAAGTATAACTAATCTTTTTTATGTGTATATAATATATGTTGAATTTTTTATAAGTTCTTTCGTATAGTTCTTTTTCATATTTTGTAACTCTCATAAAACTCTTGCGAAGAATCAGATATTATTTTTCATCTTCAAAAAAAGATAATATTTTTGGATACTCACTATTTTCACCTTTAGCGTATCATCAAATTGGTAAGACGGAAACAACATCTCCATTTAGAGCATCGGACACATAATTTTTACATACAAAGAAATTAAACAAGATTTAATATTTATTATATTACATAAAAACAATTTTAATTATATATAAACAATATTTTTTTTTTATCTAAACAAGTTTAGATGAACTTCTCGATCTTATTTAGCTCCGCTCTTATCTTTAATCGGAAGGTAAAGTAAAATTTACATGCACACTATTCTTCAGACACTCCACTCGTGTAATTATACAGTATATGAATATGTTATTCCTAAATAAAACATAACACACCAAATCTTTAAACTTCTTTGCCAAACTTTACATTAAAAAATCATTTCTTGATCCAATCTGGAAGCATAATGGCTGATTATGAATAAAGCTTTCTTTTTTGTCCTGTCACCCTTACTCTACCTTTATAAGCTCTCGTGAATAGCCTCCAATGAGGAGTTCTATATCCAATTTTGAGCTGCTATTAACAAAGCATAGATCTTGGTATTATTTAGCTAAAGTTTTAATCTTTATTCAATTTTGATAAAAATGGGTTCTTTATTATTGCAAAAAAGAGTGTTGGTGTGGATTTGTTTGTTTTGTTTGAGATTTCTTTGTGGGTATTCAGAGAATGAAAGAGTGAGTGGAACAACAGCTCAAGGCACTGTGTTTATAGATGGGAAAATTGCTATTGGAAGAATAGATAGGCATTTTATTTGTGCTACTTTGGATTGGTGGCCACCTGAGAAGTGTGATTATGGAACTTGTGCTTGGGACCAGGCTTCATTCTTGAATCTGGTAAATTAGTTTTCTTGAATGCATTTTCACTTTTCTGCTAGCTGTGTAGAAATGAACTTGTGGTGTAATTTTGTTGAATGTAGCTTCCTTTTGTTCTAGCTGGTTTTTCAGTTTTGTTGTGTAGATATGGGCTTATGGTGTAGTTTTCTTGAATGTATTTTACCTTTTCAGCTAGCTTTGTTTACACTTTTTTTGAGTTGAGGGTCTATGGAAACAACCTACATCTTACCCTTACAGACTCCATTTGTGGGATTGCGCTGAGTATGTTGTTGTATTGCGTAGAAATGCACTAGTGGTATAGTTTTCTTGAATGTTTTTTGAACCAAGGGTCTTTTAGAAATAACTTATGTCTTATCCTTCTAGACTCTAATGTGGGTTAACACTGAGTATGTTGTTGTAGTATTGTGTAGGAATGCACTTATCGTATAGTTTTCTTGAATATACTTGCCTTTTATGTTAGTTGTTGTTTGTGTGCCGATTTTATTGTGTAGCAATGTTCTTATTATGTAAGTTTTGTTAAATTATGATACTATAGTGTTAGTTGTTAGTCCTCTGTTTTAAATACACGATTTGTTAAATGTTGTTGATCTCTTTGCTCGAGGCGGAGCTGGGAGTTTGAGTTTATGAGTTTTGGATTCTAGAAAAGACACTATGTTTGGATAAGTTTTTCATACATAAATATAGAATCTAGACCAATGTTACTGAGTTCTGCCTAACCGGTGGACAGACTTGTAGCTCCGCCCCTTCAGTATTATTGTGTATAAATGAAATTATGATTCTATAGTTGTAGTTATTGATCCATTGTTTTAAATACATGGGGTTGTTAAATGTCGATATCTTTGCTAGAGGCGGAGCTAAGTTTTGAGTATATAGGTTCTCGGTTCTAGAAAAGACAGCTTACTATGTTCTGGATAAGTTATTAATACATCTTGAGTGAATTTTCAAACACACAAATGCGGAGTTTGTTACTAGGTTCTACCCGAACCTGTAGACAGGCTTGTAGCTCCGCCTTCTACTTGGCCACCCATGAATATATGAACATGAATTTCCCCTTTCCATTTCTTCTTGAAGATCTAAGAGATTCCCCTACCACTACCCACCCCACCCAAAGAAAGCAAAAGTTGGTTGATATTTGTTGGAGTTAGTTTGTTTTGCTTTCTACTTTTCCACTCTAGTTGTTTGTTTGGCAGGACTTCATTTATTAGAAAAAACAAAAAGAAAATGAACCAACTCCTAGAAAGAGCCAAAATAGAAAGGAAGAAGAAAACAAGTATACCTTGATTCACAATGGACAACAATATGTCAAATGAAAAATAGAAACAAAAAGATTGTTAATTTGGTTTTTGCATGTGACGTTACTCAAATTAGTTCTCTTGATTCACAATGAACACAACTTGTACTACTCCCCATTTCACCTTGTTTTGTTGTTGTTACTGCTCTAATTTTTGGATTCCCTTTTTCAACTACTTGAAAATGCTTTATTTTAAGCCAAGGGTCAATGGGAAACAATCTCTCTGTTTCTATGAGGTCGGGGGTAAGGTCTACGTACACTCTACCCTCCTAGACCCAACTTGTTGGATTACACTGGGTATGTTGTTGTTGTTTGTAAAGTATCTATCAGTTGCCTAAAATCTTGAAAAGTTATCATACTAGAAAGGTCTTATTATGTGTTAGTTGAGCCGAGGGTCTTTCGGAAACAAGATCTCTACCTCCACGAGGTAGGATAAGGTCTGCGTACACTCTACCCTCCCCACACCGTACTTGTGGGATTACATTGGGTATGTTGTTGTTGTTTGTTGTTGTGATGCATTACTAAGTAGTGTCCATCCATCTAATCATCTCTCTTCTAAGTGCAGAATCTTAACAACATTATTTTTCTCAATGCAATAAAAGGTATGATGATATAGCTTAACTTTTAACTTAAAAGAGCTTTCATATATCTCTATGTTTCTGCAGCAAACTAGCAGCCCTTAATGTTTTTCACTATAATATGTTGCAGCCTTCTCACCATTAAAGATTCGGTTGGGTGGAACTTTGCAAGACAAAGTCATATACCAAACTGAAGATCACAAACAGCCTTGTGTCTCATTTGTTAGAAACACAACAGAGATGTTTGGTTTCACTCCAGGGTGCCTTCCCTTGTCTAGATGGGATGAACTCAATGCCTTCTTTAATAAATCTGGGTAAAAGTCACGTCTTTTTTATTTTTCGGATGTTGTCATTTATCTTCGTGAACTGAAAAACTTGATCAACAACTTGTGTTCCATTCAGGGCTAGTATAATTTTTGGATTAAATGCTCTTTATGGAAGATCTGTACACCCTGATGGTTTATCCCTAGGAGCTTGGGATCCAAGCAATGCTGAATCGCTTATACGTTATACTGTCAAAAAGGGATATGATATCCATGGTTGGGAACTCGGTAAGGACTACAGTATACTTCATTTTGTCTACTTCCACAAAATCTTAGTGAACTATGAGTTTTATGCAAAACATGTCTATAAAACCATGCTACTCCATCGCCCCAATTTATCTGTCATTTTTTTCGTTAGTCCCAATAGACCACAAGTTTCAAAAGTCTTTCTTTCATTCTTAAACTTTGTGCCCGTCTAACACCTCTACATAAATTGGTACGGAGGGACTATAACATATTGTTAAAGCTTTAGCAGAACTGTCCAACATATGTTGTTGATTTTCTTCCTAGGGAACGAATTGAGTGGTAGCGGAGTTGGGACAAGAGTTGCAGCAGATCAATATGCATCTGATACTATTGCCTTGCACAAAATAGTGCAAGATGCTTACAAGAATGTTGAATCTAAACCGTTGGTCCTGGCACCGGGAGGTTTCTTTGATGAAGGCTGGTTCAGGGAATTAATAACCAAAGCCGGGACATCATTTGATGTGGCAACTCACCACATATATAACCTTGGTCCAGGTATGTTATAGCAAAACCTGAATATGATCCAGTTCTGTGATCTTGACATCATATCAGCAATGTTACATGCGATTTTGCTTTTGATTCTTAGGAAGAGATGAACACCTTATTGAAAAAATCCTCGATCCATCTTATCTCGATGGAGAAGCTGATACATTTAACAAACTTCAGAATGTCCTCAAGACCTCTGGGAGTTCAGTGGTTGCTTGGGTTGGTGAGGCTGGAGGAGCTTACAACAGCGGCCACAACCATGTCACAAATGCCTTTGTTTTTAGCTTCTGGTAATAAAGATCAAATACAATGTTCAACTCTGTTGTGTGTATATACATTATCCTGAATAATGTTGAGTTTGGAATTTGGAAACAATTATAGGTATTTGGATCAGCTTGGGATGTCAGCTGCCTATGATACCAAGACATACTGTCGACAGACACTGATTGGTGGAAACTACGGTTTACTCAATACAACTACCTTTGTACCAAATCCAGATTACTACAGGTAAAGCAGTACTTGTTATTCATGTTGGAGCTGCCGATAGATAAGAGAAAGTCGAAAATGCCCCTTATTTAACCCTTATGTATTACTCTCTCCATTTCAATGTGTTTGTCTTACTTTCCTTTTTAGTCCATTTCACTAAGAGTGTCTCTTTTCTTTTTTGGCAACTCTTTAATTCTAACTTCCAATATAACATATTAAAGACATCATTAAAAGCCATTTTGGTACATCCTATCTACATTTAGTTTAAGACCACAAGATTGAAAAGTCTTCTTTACTTTCTTAAATTCCATTCTCAGTCAAAACCAGAGAAACAAATTGAAATGGAGGGAGTACATGGCATGAGAAGATATAAATATGTTTTGTCGTCTTCAGTTATTGTTTTAAGGAATACAAGTTTCCTTGCTGCAGCGCACTTCTCTGGCACCGATTAATGGGAAGGAACGTTTTATCTACAAGTTTCTCAGGGACAAAGAAAATACGTGCATATGCTCACTGCGCGAAGCAATCTGTAAGTTGAAACAAATATGTTCTTTATTTGCATAGCCTATATTGTACATCTGTCCTGAGAACAGCAACTTCCATTTGCAGCAAGGTATCACATTACTGTTGATCAACCTTGACGGCAACACCACCATTCATGCCAGAGTTGATTTTAACGGTACTATGTTACATCAACGAAAGCACAGGCATCATCATAGCCATAGAAAGAGTTCACTTAAACTGCCTAAAAGTAGCAAAATAGCATCTAACACAAGAGAAGAATACCATTTAACAGCAAAAGATGGAAACTTACAAAGCCAGACAATGCTGCTAAATGGAAATGCACTAATTGTAGATTCATCTGGGAATATACCTACATTGGAGCCTATATTTGTCAATTCAACAGAGGCGATAACGATCGTGCCATTCTCTATTGTATTTGTACACATACCATATGTACTTTTGCCTGCTTGTAGCTGAGTTTGTGTTGTGTATGGAGCCAAAAAAAGTTCCATTTGGATGATTTAAGCGGTGGATGGAGCCAAAAGGGGTTCCATTTGATTATTGAACAAATAAGATATACACAGAATATGTAAAGAGGATACATGTACAATTTTTTTCTCTTAAGAGAAAATATAAGCATTTTATTCTTGCTACTGACCATGTATATTACATGCATATCTATTCTACTTTATCTTCCTCTAAACAGTAAATCTTAACAAAAAAATTTAAAACAATAAAATACAATGCATTAGGACTCATTCCATTAATTTTTTCTTTGGATTAGTTATCGGGAGAGGTGATCAGACAAAGATATGGTGAAACTTGATCTCACCGAGGGCACGACCTTAGATAGGAAGGAGTGGAGGTCGCGAATTAGAACAATAGGCTAATAGGTTAGTAAGGTTAGGTTGATCTTTGACCGTGGGATATAACTGGGTAGTAAGATTTATCGTGTCTTTTTATCCAGTGTCGTCAAATATCTGTCTTATATATTAATTGTCTCGTATTTACATACTATCATAGATTTTTCGTTATCAGTCGCTCTTTCTACTTCATTCCCTTTTTTCCATATCTAGTTTATTCTGCTTATGAGTTTTTGTGACGAGGATTCCCAGGAAACAACCTCTCTACCTCTATGAGATAGCAGTAAGGTCTGCTTACATTCTATCCTCCGCAGACCCCACTTGTGGGATTCCACTGGGTATGTTATTGCCGTAATTAGACCCCAATGCGAGTGCCAAACACCAGATTGGAAATTAACAAAGAAGTGCTAAAAAGTACTCTGAGAAGCCACTGATTTATATATGGATGAAACCACAACTATTAAAGATCTTCAATATACATCTGCTGAGTTTATCATAACTACAATCTGAACAAGTTACATAATGTAACTTATCAAACAAAAAATATATTACATAATGTAGGAAACTCTTCAATAAAATTGCAATGGTCATATCAGTCCTGATTATTATACATACAAAAAAGAAAACTTTGGGTTAGTACACAAAATGTTTTGTGCTGAAAACTGTTAGTATATATGTATGCTTGCTGATTGACTCGACGTTGAATAATAAGGTCAATCTCCCTCCGAGAAGCTCTGTGGCTTACTGCTTGCAAATGCCAGCCACACGATTGTTCCAGTGAGGTAGAAGAAAATCGATGGTGCAAACAAAGAAATCTGCACAAAAACAAGTTGTCAGAGTTAAATTATGAACTGATCTTAAGGTGCACAAGGCAAATGAGGGTATTATGGAGGAATGTGAGACAGCTTACACTCCATGAATGAGTTGAATCAAGAAGATAGCCAGTCAGAGCTATGCCTACGATTCCAGGAACTGCTCCAACAGTGTTGGTGATGCCCTGCATGTACAGTTTCTCAAGGTGGGAACCAAGATATTCTAGACTTGAATTTGCACGGAAGACATCAGATTAATATTCTGCACTAAGATTATCCGCCTAAGTGCCTTTACCAGAAGGCTATCGTCTTCCGTGGCTAAGAACAGTTTCAAGGGAAACAGACTAGTATAAGACTACACGTAAGAAGTTTATAGTATATTGTAAGGATTGTGCATCAGTATTATTATTAGCACTTCCCTACATCATATTCTTCAATTTTACTATTGTTGTTCTTTTCTTTTCACTATTGTATCTACTTTTCGACTGATTTTACTATGCTTGGCTTGAGCCGAGGGCCGATCAAAAACAACCTCTCTACCTTTACAAAGTAGGGGTAAGACTATACACACAATATCTCCCTAGACACCACTCGTGGGAGTACAGTGTCTGTTGTTGTTATCATTGTTTGTGCACGACGGGAGTGGATCCAAGAAATAAGTAACAAAATCAATATTTATGCATGATGATGACAGCAGTATACCAATTATAGTGAACTCATAGACGCAAGCTAATCAACAACTTACTAACAAACTCCGAATTCAATGGCAGGGTAGAAACTTACTACTACAAACAAATGGTTTTTCCCACTGCAAATAAGTGGGAAATTTGTGCTATGGAACATGATTTTCCCACTTATTTCCCATCGAACCAGCTCACTGGGAAAATGCATGGTGAGAAAGAAATTCTCACTGAAGTTGTAGGGAACTTCCTATGTTTTTTCTCCCGGAAAATAGTGGTTTTTTAGTAGTATCTGACTTGTCTCCAAGCAAAAAAAGTTAGAGATATTTGGCAGCACAGAACTTTCAGATTTTAGGTGTCGCGTTTTTAAAAAAAAAACATGGATAGCAGCATATAAAATGAGTACAGCCTTGCTGTGTTTACATACCAGAAGAATGCTTGCATACTCGGGTGAAATGTCTTGATGGGTGCAATATAGGCCTGCAACATGAAAACATCGAACAAGATTAATTATTATCAGCAGATAGGGAAGAAGTGCATCTTTAATAGTTATTAATTCAAAACTATTGACAATCAAAGCAACTTAATAAGAGTACCTGATAAAGCAAAACTTGATAGGGCTAAACCACTGGTGAGGATTGTTACTACTTCCCACGGAGGCAAACCCAAGTCCAACGAAGAAAGAGTCATACAGGTAGCAGGCGATAAAAAGGCTATTGTTTGACAAATTTTTCTAACCTGTTAGTTCAGATGAGTTAAAACAAGTGTCATTCTTGTCAAGTTTTGTAAATCGTCATTGTGATGTTAGTATATCCAAGTTACAAGAAACAATGGCAAGTGAAAGGTGATAAAAGGAAATAAACTTTGAAAGGAGATCAATCGAAAAAATACAGTTGATATACAAGAAGTATCCCGTGTTCACGCAGAGTCAGGGGAAGGACCACACACCAAAGGGATGTTATGTAGAGGAGGGTGGAGATCCAATCAACATAAAGAGCATGACTTCCAATTACATGGAACACAATCGCTCAAGTACAACCAAGACGATCCCACGTGTTTCAAGCATTACTTCTAGACATGGAGTCAAACATTATCTACTCTTGTTTGAAGGGTTGTTAAAATGTATAGAATATATGACCAATATGTTCTCCGATCCTCATCTTTTATATTATGACTGACATAAAAAGACATGAGAAACTAAGATTACACCAGAGAAAGTAACATTCCGGGAATAGAGAAAATAAGGAGAAGTTTTAAGTACCAGTGATGTATCAACCCCTTTGGAAATCAAGCTATCAGCAAATTGTGATGCGATGCTGGTAACAAAAATTGAAGCTAATGGAGGGCCAACTGAGACCTGAAATTTAAGTAAAAATACTGTGAGGATATTCCTTAGTTGCATAAACAGTCTTGACAAATCAAGTCTAACATTGATTAGATTTGGGAGGAACTTGCTAAAAGTAAAGTGGTAATTTCTGTAGGAAAATACAGAAGATAATTATTTAATGTTAAATTTTCATTTTCTTGATGAAGTAAGATGTATCTTTAAAAGTGCATCAAGAAGACGTAATGTTACCCGAGGCATTGTTACAGGGAACAAAATGACAAAAGAGAGTAGATAGACATACACGTGAATATGACGAGAGCAAACTAGACGTGGGAAGCGAAGATACAGTAGACTTACCCATGCTGCTTCTGTCAGATTAAGGTTCAGCTCCTCACTGCAGGGGATGCAAAAGGGAAAATCAAGCTTTACAAAATAAAAAATATTTCATTTAAATGAAAAATGTAAATGCAGCAGATATTTATATCTGAATATAGGAGACAAGTTAAAGTAATGTAACAAGAAGTAGGACCACAGGTCCATGGTTGTACCATGGCGAATGGAGCATGATAACAACGCGTTCGACCAAACCCACTATTTTCAATGGATATAGATGTACATGTAAGAATTACTAAAATTTCAAAAAATATATTACACGTTGAACCCATAATTTCAGAAATATTATTGATTCATAGGTAAGTGTTTTTCTTGCTAATAACATTTATTCCTATTTGCTCAAATCCAGATTTGACTACAGTGCATATCTTTTACTCACAACTCACACAAGAAATATATCGGGTATAAACTTACCAAAGAAGAATATGGATTGTTGTAAATAGTTGAATTCCTTTTCCTGCTACTTTAACTCTATACGCTGAGGAAGTAACTTATCATCATAGCAAATTATCTATGATAAATTGGAGATATCTACTTGCACTTTTACTTGAACCAACACTGAGCGGCCTTCATAACAAAATGGAGAAAACATCTTCGGAAAGAAAAAATGGCTGAATACTCTGGATACTTTTCCATGATGCACTCTTACACTGTCGTTAGAGTTAGCACCAAGTACTATAATGTCAAGGTTTACTTCCCCTACTTTCAGTATTTCTCTTTCGTCTTTGTTCTTTATAAGCTTTCTAAGCAGGTAATTTTAATTGGATTTCGAAGCTGATAGGAAAGACCAATTGAATTGCCATCTGCAGCTATCCAATTTAAAACCATCTATTACCATTTTCATTCAATATGACCACACATTCTCAAAAAACAACATTTACGAACCATTGCATTAGCGTCACAAACAAGAAAAATGAAACATTACAAAGAAAAGTCTAGTAATACTAAGCTCAATCATGGCAACATTTTACCTGAAATAGGTAGGAAGCCAAGACAAGCAAGCATAATGGCCCCAACTCCCACAGAAATGTGTATATATCATCGCCCATACAGCTTTGCTTCTAAAAAATGCCTTCCATGGTACATCCTACAATTAAGGCTCAATTGGTAAAAGCTTCAATATTAATACCCTAAACCAAACTAAGTTCCCTCTCAATCAAATGAAGTCATTGCAAGAAATTAGAGCCCGACATTATTAGACCATTGAACATGGGAGTCTGCGGAGATCACAGAAGTTAATGGTTCATAGATTATTGCATATACTTAATGTTACATTTAAATCAACTTCTGTATTATAAATTATATTCTGACAGCCAAAAGATATCTAATCAACTCTATACACATACCTTTAGAGAGGTGCCCAACTCTCCCAATGAAGAACCCAATGATGTATTTCTAGAAAAAGATGGTGGCCCTGTAAATATGCAAAACATATTGCTTGCACAATTAGAAACACATTCCAAAAGCAATACAAAAACAGAAAAAGTTTAAGTTAGTATTGTAACTACTCGACTAGATCAGATTATACCACAATTTCAACAAGGTAGTGGAAACAAGATCTCTACTCACAAGACATGGGTTCTGTGAAAGACCAGGGCCGATCTTCTTTAACCAATTGAAATCCCCAAAACCTGAAATATGCAAAGTAACCACATCAAGTTATAATTGGTTTAAATGTGCTTATGTCTAAATAATTCAGTTAGGTATAATGCAACTCAAAAGGCAGTTTTTTCTCAAGATGAAAACGGGCAACAACAACATATTCAAAAGGCAGTTTTTTCTCAAGATGAAAACGGGCAACAACATATCCGATGTAATCCCACGAGGTGGGGTCTGGGAAGGATAGAATGTACACAAACCTTACTCCTACCTTATGGAGGTATAAAGACTATTTCTGAAAGACCCTCCGCTCAAATAACGCATAGCAAAACAGTTTTAAAAGATAAAATATAGAAGTAAAGTAGGCATGACAACTAATACAGGAATCACTACGAAGCATATGCTTAAGTGGATAAGTAATAACAATAGAATAATGCTCAAGATGAAAACCAAAACCAAACAAAACATACTAAAAGGAAAACAAATTATCTTACATCTTTGGAGTTTCAGATTAACAAAAAGAGGAAAGAAAAAAAACAACTAAGAATAGCAACATTCTGTAAGTGGTGTCTCAAAAAGATGGGGATGACAACAACAACAACAAATAGGTGGCACTCAAAAATTGGTTCTCAAGATTTAGGGGGTCTGCAGGTGTAGAGTGATCTACTTAATTTTTTGTAAGAAGGGAGGCCAACTTACCAAGCTATGCCTAGAAAGCCAAACAGGTAAAATACAGACTCCCAGCCATAGTTCTGGATCAGTGGAGGAGCCAACAGAAGTCTGCAAACTCAAACAAAATTAGATGACCAACAAATCACTTTAATAGAAGAACTTCAATGATGTTTAAGTAAATCAGGTATTGAAGTAAAAATAAATTTCAGCTAGCATGGCATTGAATTTTGACCGGCAATTTGTTTAGAAGTAGTGCAGGTTTTACTACAAACTTCAGAATTTCAACTGGCACTTTCCTTGATAGATTTTGCACTTTCCACGGTTATTAAGACCATAAAGAGTAAAAGCAATAAGCCTACCTAATTTAATAGGGAAGTCGTTTACAGCTCATATGATAAGTGTAGTGTAATTTATTGCTGCTGAATGCTAGCCTCAAAAGAAGGACAAGGAAGTATATTCAAGTCAAAAAGGAAGGCAGATCACGAGATTTTTTGTCAAACAATAAAATAGAGGTACAGCGTCTTGCAGCTGACTGTCGAGTTGAGGAAAAATATCAACTCTTTGGTATATGTTCAACAAGATATAGTCTAAAACTAAGTTCCATACCAGAATTCTAATGTTAATCTTACATAGAACGACATATACATTTGAAAGATAGAAATGAATATAAGATTTTTATGACTGATAGTTAACTTTAAAATGAAAATTACCCGGTAACACTTCCAAAACTCAAGCCACCAAAAACAAATGATACTGCACGAGAGCGTTCCTCCAACGGTATTGTCCTGTACACAATATTTAGTGATAAATTATACATGATGCATGAAATTACACTAAATACATTACAGTTGCAAGAAAAGATGATGATAATAACATAACTGAGTAAGTGTTCAAGAAAGTGACGAAACAAACATGGTAAACGAAATATAAACTGAAGATATTAAAGTTGCATGAAAAGAAAATGTTAAATTCATAATTGGATAAGTACTCCAGATTCCACCATGGATGTCGTTCTTCCAGAGGCCATTGAGATCTGAAGTACATGATATATCTACCTTAGTATAATTAAATTCAATCTGAATTTGTCACCACTATTACCTTTTAAACTCCAGACTTCACCACCTGAGTTTGTATCTCTATTTTCTTCACATTCTATATCTACTATAATCTGTAATAAATTGTATATCGGTTTACAAAAATAAAGTGACTTCTGACTAACATTGTCTTAGCTTTCCCAACTAGTTGAACCCACTGGCATGGCAATTGCAAACTGGTCATATTTTCCGTTCAATAGCAAAGTCCGATTCAGAAGCACGATATGTTCTCAGAAATAGCATTTTATTCATTTGACAAAAAAATACAACAGGGAACATTGAGAAACTTTTTCAAGCATTAACTGAAAAATGACCAATATTTCCATTGTAAAGGGGTTATTCAACGCATGCCAAAGCAGGTGTAAGATAATAAACCATGGTCCAGATTCATGTGTCTGAGTAATTATTCAGTTCAAACTTCAGATATACCTGGCAATCAGGTCAGTCGCAGCTGATGGTGAAACTCCTTCTCCTATCCCAACCTATACTTGGGAAAACAATGAATATGAAATGATAAGTCTAGGAAGAAGAATACATTAGTCATTTTCGGCGTCTATTAAAAACGAGGTAGCATTATTTTTTGAAACACATGGAGCAAGGTCACATAACCAACACCAACAATACTTCTTTGGTGAATATAGGTACAAATACAGCATTTAAGTTTGTAAATATCCTAGGAAAAGTCAAAGACCAAATTACCAAGATCCTTGAAAAGATGAGTGCAGGCATAAACCCTGCAAGATAGGGAACTAACATTGTTGCCAGAGACCAGACAAATACTCCAACTTCAAGAACTCGACTGCAAACAAAATAAAAATCAAATAAGCATGATTAATGATGAAGTAATCAACTTGGCATGCTCTAACACCCCTGTTGTTTTGGAAGATCTTTTGTAAAGTTGGTGGCTTCTAAGGAACAAAGTTTCATTTGCAAAATTAGTTTTTGTTCACAAACAGTTGTTTGATCAGAAACGCGGAATATCAAGAATGAATAGTCCGGATAAGGATTGCACTCCATACAAAGAATCCAATCAATTCATGATACCACAAATACACAGAGGGATCCAGAATTTAAACCTAAAAGATATATAGTGAGTTTATGAACTATAGCACCAATTTGTAAAAGGACATATACACTAAAGATACTTCTAGCCAACAATCAGAAACTAGAATGATTCTTGTCTATTGCACAACACCAGAAACTTGACAATCCTAAAACTTACCTCCCACCAAATATCTTTGAAAGCCACCCGCCTGGCAATTGACTCAATGCATAACCCCAAAAGAAAGATGACTGGACCAATCCAGCTACTGATGAATTCCACCCGAATTGATGCGACATTGGAATAATGGCAACACTCAAGTTGACCTATCAGTAAAATAAACTTCAGCGCAAATGAAATTATCAAACTTTAGTTATTGTAAAGAAGAATATTTCAAGAGAAACAAACAAAAAAAAAGATATGCTTGTTATGCCAATTTCCACGAGAAGTTCCTCCAGAGCCTACAAGAGAAATGGTAAAAGCAACTTCTAACCTCGGATGAAACCAATATTACCTGCTATGTTGTATTTAACTCCAGTTACATGGAACAAGCTAACCAGTGCCAATAGAAAACAAGAGAACCAAAAGAGAAACACGTGTTGTTTCAGAGTTTCTATTTTGCATTTTCTAATGCACGTTGAACCAATGTTGTTACATTAGCAAGATATATTATACCCTGCCTTCCACCACCAATGGGGGATGTAAGAACTGCATCGAGCCACCAAACGTGCAAAGGAAGGAGGAATTCACCATCTAGGGGAATCTAGATAGTGATAACTCAAGTACCAAAGTCATGGGGATCTGCCCTATCTACTACTTACATCCCTATCGTCTGTACTAACTTAACGAGAGCTTTAGTCAAAGATCAGCTATGATAAGTTTGATGTTGCTAGTTTGCATGCTATACATATATGCCATGATAGTTCAAGGTTTGCATCACAACTGGAGCTACCCCTAAATTGATTCACACCAGGCTCAGGAGATACCCGGAACAAATATGTGTCCGTATCCATGCACTCCCCATATGTAAGCTCTCGGCAAGAACTTTTGTAATTCAGTTTAGCAAAACATTCATTTCTCAATTAATCACCTCAACTGTCGATTAAAATGCCAATATTCTAGCTCTTAAGACTACTTTAAATGACAATTAACTTTAGCAGTGACAACATAATGGAAAGCTCTCAGCAAGAGCAAATCCTGAAGTCAATTCACCAAACAACCTTATAAATTGATCATAGTAACATTTAAAAAGGAAGAGCTGAAACAAATTTCTATATCCATAGGGAAGTTAGCTCCCACTCATTCCAAAGGATAAAAATGAGAAATATCACAAAGCAGCAAATAACTCAGTTGCTAACCTTTCAGGATTTGTTTAATGCATGCTTAAGTTATGAGGCAACCTATCTACCCAAGGTGGAATCTAATACATGCACAAAATAATAGTACATAGATTCCATCATGGCTAATATTTGCATTATTAATACCTACATAACTCTAACCAGCTACTAAAGACCCCTAAACTCTCAAAATATGTTACATGAAAAGAATTCAATTACCTTATCCATGTTACATATAACAAAGGCAAGAGAAGTAGTTCCAATAAGCTTATATCTCTGAGGTAAATTCTTCCATGGTGGCCAACCCCATTCAAAACCAACTTCTTTATCCCCAATTTCAGCTTCTCCCTTTATATCCCCAGAAGTTGAAATCAAACCCCCATTCTTCCCCAACTCACCATTCACTTTCAACCCTTTAACTATTCTCTGCTTTTCTGCAGCTTCTTCTTTTTGTCTCTCTGTGATGCTACAAGAAACTCTCAACTTCAAACTATGATTCTTAGCTAAAAGATTCAACCTTTGGGGTCTTAAAGAACTGTTAAAGATTGAAACTTTATGGTTTCCACAGTGGGCAAAATGACATAAACTACTGTTTTCTGCTCTTACTGTGAGTTTAGCCATTGTTGGGTTTTTCAAGAATTCTTGAATTCCTGAAATATATGAAAAGAAAGTCCAAAAAACTATAGCTTTGTTGCTTCTAAACTCAGCATTTCTGAAATAGTAGATTAATCAAGAAAAGGGGTCTTCTCAATTTCCTATTTAATTGGTGAGTTTTGCTTCTACCAATTTTTTTATTAATTATGGAAAAAATAATTAAAAATGCTTAGAACTTGTCGTAAATTATTAATTTTATTTTCGAATTATTGCCTTCTTTAAAATACCCCTTAGTTCAACTAACTAAACTAAAATATACATCCAAACTATCACAAATATTTAAAACACCCCTTGACATTAGCAAAAATTTTAGCGACGTATTTTACTTTTGTTACAAGATCAGAGTTATTTAAGTTCAATTAGTGAAGGATTATTTTTACACTATTAATAGTTTGTGGTTGAAACTAATAATCATGTCAAATTTAAGGATATTTTTAATATTTTTCTCTTAATTGTTTGTTCTTTTATTTTTTAATTTTTTTCATGGTTTTTATTTTTTATTATTAGTATCATTTTCAACTTTTCCACATTTCTATCGAGTGAGGACTTGGAATTGCCACGGTATTAAAAAAATTGGAGGCCCCAAATTAATGAGGAAAATTGATTTGTAGTATCTTTTCAATGCCACGTGGAAGCTTTTCATTAGATGAATAATTTTCACATTGACCTATGGTCCTTTTTTTGGGAATATTTCCCTTTTCGATAATTATATTTATAATTGTATTGACAGATATTTAATTTATTCGACTGAAAATAGATATTTATCTAAATACTACGACCAGTCTCACGAGTGAAGTGTGAAAAGAACTTTTGTGGAGAAGTAAGAGAGATATATATGGCATAATATAAAATATGTGTTTTATTTAAATTGAATAAATATAAATAATCTTTTATTCTTAATTTTATCCTTGTTTTTCTTTAAAAAAAAAGTTGGGAGAAAAACTTTGAAGAAGGACAAATGTGACATTTTTAATCTCAAAAATTGATATTTCATATTAAGTGTGGTATGAAAATACTCCATCCTAAAATTGCAAACCATGAAAGCGAAAATTGTATCAAACATAAGATAAAAAGATCTTATAACTTACGGGGAATTATGATTCGTTATTTCACCAACTAAATGAGCTTTTATGTTTATACATAACTTTGAGTTCCTGCTTTATCTTCGACAATCTTTTTGACTACATGAATTCTCAACATCCATTCCGCTTCATCGACCATAAAGGTCAAAATGGTCATTTCAAAAATTATATGATCCTTCAAATTTCACAACATTTAGCCAGAAGCAGGTATCTTTTGGCTGTAGTACTTGTGAAGAAGCCTGAAATACCCCTATCAAAGATACAAATCCACTGGAGATAAGTCTTAGCAGCTGATGAACATACTGCCATATTTGGCAGCCTAGCATGTGAACTTCCTTTGATGTGGCAAGTCAAAACTTCGAATTCTTATACGAAACAAATCCAGTGCAACCCCACAAATGGGGTCTGAGAGGATAGTGTATATGCAGACCTTATCCCTATATTATGAAGGTAGAGAGGACGTTTTGAATGGACCCTCGATCGAGTAGAGCATGACAAAGATCATCAGCATATCTGGCTGGACAATCTCTATTTACAGCATATACCAGTTGTACTAGTAGGTAATACTGCGTTGTCTTGATATCCGTCCATACTAATAGTCAGTCTTTTTTAATAAACTGAAACAACTAGAAGAACAAGACTCAAATGTACAGAGTACAGGAACCAAAACAATAAACATCAAATGTAATAAAGGAACAACCAATAGTTTCTGCCAGCACTCCAACTAAGTATTTCTTCACGGCAATCAGGGAATGGTATTGAGATTGCCAAGGACAGCTTGCCAGTGCTTGAGATCAGTCCCTCTAATGTGAACATAGATAGAAATCTCCCTACGAATCCTGTCAGCATTGTAATCCCCTCCTTGAAACCTGGAAATGGGTTCTGTATAGCAAACTTCAGCAACATAACAACAGTAGCAAGCCTCCTTTGCACTACCAGCCACACAATAAGCTCAGGTCTTGGATAGGTTCTCGCTCTTCCAGGATACCTTCAGGCATTGTGGGAGTAGAGAATAATACATTTTCGTGATGGAAACTTTCTGATCAATACCACAGCCTCAAACCTGTCTCTAAGATCACCCTGAAGTGTAGGTAGGTGCTTGTAGGATGTACTTCCTAGCCTCAAAAGTTTTCCTAATAACCCAAGTTGCATTCTGAGGTATAACACAAGTTTCCACTGTCATGTTCTTCATATAATAGATGTGAACCCATCTAATCCATAGACAGTCTTTCATTTCTGCTATAGCCCATAAGGGTGTTTCAGGATTGCAGCTCCGTTCCAAGAGATCAGATGCATGACCTTTGGTCCGCCTGCTGCTTAGAGGGAGACAGATTTCTCCCGGAACACACAGGCTCTTCCTAGATATCCCAACATCACCAGTCCATACGAAGGTTCTACATGTACCATTGATCAGCTTCATGATCCTATTGGGTGGTACAAATACCTGGGCCGAATAAGTCTGAACTCCAAAGATTTTCAGTCCTTATGAGTTGAAGTCTGCCTGCATATGAAAGAAGTTTTGCCGACCAACATCTCACTCTCTCAGTGGTCTTTTCAACAAGGGGCATAAATTGGGTAACACTCAGTTTCTTAGAGGAAAGTAGGAGACATAGTATTGTTCCTATAGTTTCTTGTCCTTTGATTTCAGTTACTATATGTTGTTTCTTGTACTTCAATTATTTTATTATTTTGTTGTAGTTACTGTTCAGAATGTTTTCTTATGCTTTTGATTCCATTCTTTTTTTTTTTTGGACTGTTTTACCTTGAGCCGTGGGTCTAGCAGAAACAACCCCTCTACCTCTAAGGTAGGGTTAACCGGTTATGTTCTGTGTTAACCCGACTTTCTTAAGACTCGACTATGTGGGACTACGCTAGGAATACTGCAACTTACTTTCAATACTACCAGCAAGGATGAAGATCAATTGATGCTGTGAATGTATAAAGTATATAGCGTCTCACTCTGATATTTCCGCAATCAGCTTCATCACCTCTACTGCAACACCCTTTCTTTTACCTTGAAGGTTGTCCAAGGATTCGAGGATTCTTCATATCTTCATCTTTTATGACCTAAAATGCTATCATGGATCATCACTCTTGACTAAATAGTTAAACTTAATGCCAATAAATCAATAAACCATAGAAAATAAAGTTCAGTCATCCAGCAAACCCTCCAAAATTAAAAACAAACAAATCTTCAACTATATATAATAGTCCATCTTCCGATGTTGAAAAAATTCTTGCTAAAGATGTACCATTATTACCTTCTTGTCAATGTTTCACCACAATCTATATTAAGGTAAGGAAATAAAGAGTAATAAGATTTGACTATGATAGCCAATATAGACTTAACAACATGGAAATGTTAAAAAGATCAACTCTTGACAAGAAAAAATCTACGAATCAGGCAACATCTGTTCACTCATGTGGTCTTCTCATGGAAAAAACACAAGGATAAAAACGAGAACCAACTCGATCAACAGCTAGAGCTGCTTCAGGCATAGCTATGGCTGAAACTATTGGCCCTGCAAGGATAAGAACAGTATTCAAGCCAATCCAAGAACTTGTAGACAGTAATAAGGTGTCAGAAGACTATTATATTCTTCTATCACCAAATGTCATACCTAAACTAACAGGTGTGCAAATTTCCAACCTGAACGATCACCAAATGTTTCAGTATCATCTACTAGATCATTTACAAGTATCTTAAGACTGCGTCAAACAATTTGAAGAAGATAAAAGGTAATCTGAAAGCATACAAAGGAAATGAACAATATATGTAATGACGAAATGATAGACAACTATTTCATCTAATCACCTTCTACTCTTTTCATTGAAAAACCAACACACGAAGAAACAAAACATCATGCAGCAACTACCAGAAGCATGCTATATCAATTGCTTGCAGCCAATACGAATCTAGAAATCTTTTAGTTTTTGCATCATTTTTTCAGTTGAGAAAGAGTAAACCCCTGGTTTAAGAGTAGATCAGTTTTTCCACACAGCTCTTATTAGGAAAGAAAGCATCTGTTAATTATATGAGATGCTTGCTGCAAAGAGTACCTTCAAATATAAATAGTTCAGGAACAAATCGACAAACTTTGCTTGAGAAAGATGTCATATGGTGAATGCATAGAATGATTAAAATTGTAGGAGTTTTAAGTGTTAATTTTAGAAACAGCAAGTTCCAAATTTAGATATCATATTTAAAGAACGCATGTGTATTGTATTTGATATGTATGAATTAGTTGTTTCAATGGTATGCAATAAATTTTCTCAATGATAGTGATGCCTGAAAAAGCTTGTACGCAGCTCGACTATTTCAACATAGGTAGGCGGGAAGAAATTACATAATCCACTAGAATTTGAACCTGAAACTTATTTGTATGCATCAAATTATGAAGATACTGATACAACTTCTCCTCTTTGCTCCCTCAGAGACTTAAATCATTTTACTAGCAAAGAGATGAGGATGCAAATTATGAACTTTTACGTTTCCATCAGTAAGCTTGGACATCATAACAATGGTTTATCACTTGTTAACTATTTAGTCCAACATTTTCTCTTGCCTTCATAAGGATGTTGAATTACCAAATAGTGATTCAGACAAGCTTGTATACATAAAGTTGACTAGTATGTGCAGAAATAATGTCATATAGAAACTCATTCGATATAAGAGAACATCATGGTAATCAAGTATTGTACATCAAATGTTCATGATTAACAGAAAAACTTCATGCTAAAGCATAAGACAGTCAGGTTAACAGATTCAGTCTTAGCAATATAAAACTCTCCTCAGAAGAAATCAGCAAACACATAACTCTCATCTTCAAACATAAATATTTGAGAAACAAAAGCTTATGAAGCAACAAATAGATAAACGTCAGTTTCATATCCTACACTACATTCCTCAACATCTGAAATCATATCAAAAGTCACCCTCCTACCACTAATGTTCCTAAAATATCAAAAGAACAGCTGACCCCAAATCCAAGGTTGAATTAATGTTTCTTCTTAACCTTAGCATTAAACAACAGGATGAGCATGTCCTTGTAGCATAGTTACATAGCTAATATTGAATTGCCACATTAAGGATTGTTAACAATACATCCTTTGAATCCCAAAGCAAGAGGTCACCAACAAAAATGCAGGCATACCAAGATTCAGTATTCCCTCAGTGGCTCTGAGATTTAACAGCATCCAATGAAGGAGCTTGAGCACATAGCCATTCCAGGGAAACTTGGTTAAGAACGCCTCTGTCCTGCTTCCTATGCCTTTCCAAACAATTGCATCCTCAACTTTTTATGTAAACGTCCAAATAACTCATTCTTCAAAGACTCAAAAGCCAAGTCAAGTCTTTCCAACTCCTCCATAGCATTTTTATTGTACATAAACAGCCCATAGTACAAGTCAAAGCTATCACTAGCAGTATTCTCCACCAAATTCAACAGAGTCTCATACCCTTTAGTATTGATAGGAGTTGTCTCCAAATTCAACTTCTCCAACACCCTCCCCATTGTATGCGTAATAAACTGTGAACCTGCAGCATACTTATCATGCTCAGCACATGTCATTGGCACCATCCTACACCCTTCTTTCTCAAATATATCAAGAAACTTATCAACCCTTGTTGTTCTTGTTCTCCCTTCACCAATCCTAACTTTATCAAACACAAAGGCCAAATCTTTCCAACTATCCTTACCACTTTCAGGTCCAAACATAGGATGAGTACAAAGAATATCAAAATGGGTAGGCAAAACTTGAAGAAAAACATTCTTTGGAAATTCTTTCACTGATAAAACATCAACAAACAATGTGTTCCTCTTCAGCCTTTGAATTGGCAATGACCTAAGAACAGGTTCAGTTGAAATAATTGAAGTACAAAGGACAATAACATCAGGGTGTTGCTCACAAAGATCATGTGGATCTTGAAAAAAAGAAATCCCTAAAGAATTAGCAATATGGGAATAATCTGTTCTTGAATGAGCAAACACAACATGACCTTGACGAACAAAGGCTTTTGCTAGAAACTGACCAAAGTTACCAAACCCCACTATAGCAATTTTGAGCCTACCTGATTCATCATATTCATTTGACACCATTGCTTTAACAATGGCTTTGATACTGCGGCGGTGGGGGTGGCTGACTTGTGATGGAGAAGAGATGAGATGAGAAATGGAGGTGGGGGTTGGCTTGGATTGAAGTGAGGTGAAAGACAACATGGTATTTGTGGTAATACAATGTTGTCTATAAAGAAAGATTCTTGATTGATTTGAAATGGAGGTGGGGGTTGTCTTGGATTGAAGTGGGATGAAAGACAACATGGTATTTTGTCTATAAAGAAAGATTCTTGATTTTTGATCTTTGATTCTTGAAAATGTGAAATGAGGTTTACAAGATTGGGGGATAAAAGAGGGAAGATTTATGAGGAAATTGAGCAATGGAGGAAAGGGGAAAAGGATGAGGGATTTATATTTTGAGGAAAATGGGGGAAGGTGAAGGGGAAGGGTTGGACTCTTGCAGTTTTGGACTTATTCCACCAAGCAGAGAGAAAGGAGGGAAATTGAATGCTTTTCTAATTGAGGGCAGGGGAAAGAAAAATCTGACATGAATTATTAGTTTTATTTTCGAATTAGTGATAGTATTAAAAATATTTTTCTATTTGACTAATTGAATTTAAATATATTCTTAAATTTTTGTCAAAATTAAGAGGTATTTTTAACACTTGTGATAATTCGGAAGTGTATTTTAGTTTAATTAGTCAAGTAGAATGGTGTTTTTAAGACTGACATAGTTCGGGATAAAACTAATAACTTTTGTCAAGTTCAGAGTTGTTTTTAATAATTTTCTCAAAAATTTAATAGTCTCTCGGTCCTATATAGTTGTCGAGAAAAAATTGATTGAAAGTGTTATTTGACTAGTATATTCCTTATAGTAAATAATTAAATTTTTATCTATATATGTGCCTCTTAATTTTAGAATAACCAATGCTAAAGGGCAAAGTTAGAAAAAAATAATTAATTTTCTGTTGATTATCTAAATTGACAATAATTTTTAATATACCTAAGAACTAAAATAGAATGCAGAGAGTATATGTATAATTTACTTTTAATACATACATAATGTAATCTTTTTAATAAGCCTAATACAAAATTAGAGAACACAAATTCTGATAACAATCCTATCATCCTTATCTATCTGCAGAGTCTTAGGGATCGTTTGGTGTGAAGTATAAGTTATAATAATCTCGACATAAAATGCAGAATTATTCTATCTCATATTTGGTTGAAGATACAAGGTAATCCTTGGACTATTTATCACACTGTTTTTGCCTTAGTGAAGAGATAAGGGATAACTTATCCCGAAATTAATTATTCTGAAATAACATGGCCTTGTCCAATAAAGCAAGACAAATTTCAGCAGATATGGCTGGAATATCTCCATTTACAACAGATAATAAACATCAAATGTAATAAGGAACAAGCAAATGTTTCTGCCTGCATTCCAACTAAGTATTTCTTGACAGCAATCAAGCAATGGTATTGAGATAGCCAAGGACAGGTTGCCAGGGAAGCTCAGTCCCTCTAATGTGAATATGGATAGCAATCTCCCTACAGATCCTGTCAGCATTGCAATCTCCTCCTTGAAACCTGGAAATGGTCACCTGTATAGCTAACTTCAGCAACCAAACAACAGGAGCAAGCCTCCTTTGCACTGCCAGCCACACAATGAACTTGTGTCAAAGATAGGCTCTTGTGGGAGTAGAGAAATACACATTTGCATGATGGAAAATTTCTGATCCAATACCACAGTCGCAAACCTGTCTCTAAAGAAACAACAAATAGTAACAAGATTTTTTGAGGCTTCAAGGATTCTTCATATATTCATCTTTTATGACCTCTAAAGAGTAACAAAGATTTGACTATGATAGGTAACATGACACCGTCAAAAAGATCAACTCTTGACAGAAACATTCTAAGAATCAGGCAATTTCTGTTCACTTACGTGGTCTTCTCATGGAAAATACACCAGATAAAAACGAGAACCAACTACATCAGCAGCTAGAGCAGCTTCAGGCATAGCTATGGCTGAAACTATTGATCCTGCTATGATAAGAACAGTATTCAAGAACTTGTAGGCAGAAATAAAGTGTCAGAAATGTATATTCTTCTATCACCATGTGTTATACCTAAACTAGCAGGTGTGCAAGTTGCCTACTTGTACTATCACCAAATGTTTATCGAAAAATCAAGATTATACAAGAATGTTAAAGACTATGTTAAACAGGTTGGTATTCTTCTGTGAAAGGTAACAAAAATGATCATTCAAACCTATGTTGAACTATTCTTCCCTGTGTCACAAACAGCAGGCAACAGACAGTAAGGTCATACAAGTAATTCTTTCTTCGTTCATCTATGAAATGTGAACACTGCTATATAGAAAAATCAGTCCAAAATATAGGTCTCAATTGTGATACAAACCAAAATTTCACCCTATCTCCTTTGAAGGTGTGCGGCCTACCTTGCACGCACCTCAACTTCTTCACAAAGTACCAAGAAACACCGTAAGGGCAGATGAAAAGATATCACCGAAACATTTTGGCCTCTATTGAGATTTGGACCTTGACCTCCCATTGACCAGCTAGATCACACCAGGTGCAACTTCTCTCACAAAGTAAGTGAGGCCCCAAATTAGGGAAAACTATAACAGATGGAGAAGGATCTTAAAATCTGAAAAATCAACAAAACTGAAGGACTTCGATCCCTCGCTAAATACAGGTTTATACAACCATCTATACATAATCCACAATTTCTTCATCATCATATGTCCTTTTAGCAAGATAAAGCATCTTAAAAATTAAAAACACAAAAAAACATGCAGATTTCTGAATATATAAGAACTTAAATCCAACATAAATAAACAAACAATAAAATATTGAGCTACATAACTGCTCAAACAATGATTTACTTTAGTTTTAAATTCACACATTCTCCACCAACAAAAAGAAAAATCCCCCAAGACAAGATATTCCATTTTCCCCATGTACTTTTGGAGTGAAAGTCTTCTGGTAAAGCTTCCAACCTGGAACATGTGCCAATTCAAAGTCACATGCAATAGATGTAACATTTTCTTACATATTCACTAGTATATACAACTTGAACAAATATTTAATTTCCATCTCACAAGCTATAGTAAAATCAAAGAGAAATCATCAATTAAATTAAAGAGATGCAATGACTTGGACCTGAAATGTCTCATAGCTGATGAATACATAATAAATTTAGTTAAGTCAAGATGAGAATATCCATTAACTAATGACATCTAGTGGGATCTCAAATTGCTGGGAATGGGATTTAGACTTTGAATGAACTGAGATGAAGAACATATAGTTCTTTTTACGTGACAAAACAAAGATTTTAATATCAACTCAGGAAATATAACTAGATGCCTAAAGTTAAGTCTTGGTAGAGGCATTGTAACTGTAAATGATGAAATATATCTCAGTATCATCTACTAGGTCACTGACAAGTATCACACGTTGTCTGCGACAATTTGAAGAACACAAAAGGTAATCTGGAAGCTTAAAAAGGAAATGAACAATATATATTATGAAGAAGTGATAGATAACTATTTCATCTAATCACCTTCTGATCTGTTTGGTTGAGAAACCAACAAATGAAGCAACAACACATCATGCAGCAACTACCAGAAGCATTCTATCTCAACTGTCTGCCGCCAATATGAATCCAGAGATCTTTCAGTTTTTGCATCTTTTTTTCAGTTGAGAAAGAGTAAAAACCCCTAATCCAAGAGTAGATCAGTTTTTCCACTCTGCTCTTATTAGGAAAGAAAGCATCTGTTAAGTATATGTGATGCTTGCTGCAAAGAGCACCTCCGAACATAAATAGTTTAGGAGCAAATCGACAAACTTTAATCAAGAAAGATGTCACATGGTGAATGCATACAATGATTAAAATTGTGTGTCAAGTGCTAATTTTAGAAGTGGTAAGCTCCAAATTTAGACATTATATTTAAAGAATGCATGTGTATTGTATTTTGATATGCATAAATTAGCTGTTGCAGTTGTATGGATCAAATTTCTTTCAATTATAGTGATGTCCAGAACAACTTGCACACAGCTCGACTGTTCCAAGGCTTAGGTAGACGGGAAGAAATAACTTAATCCGACAAAGTTTGAACCTAAATCTCATTTGTATATATTAAATTATGAAGATATTGACACATCTTCTCTCTTCTCTTTACTCCCTAAAAGACTAAATCATTTACCAGCAAAGAGATGAGGATGCAAAATCTGAACTCCTTTTCCTTTTCCCTCAGTGAGCTTGGACATTATAACAATGGTTTATCATTGTTAACTATGTAGTCCAACATTTTCTCTTGCCTCCATAAGGATGTTGAATTACCAAATAGTGCTTTAGAATAGCTCGTATACTTCAAATTGAATAGTATGTGCAGAAAACAATGCAATATGGAAACTCATTTGATATAAGAAAACATCAAGTGTTCATGACTAACACAAAAACTTCATGCTTAAAGCATACGATATTCATGTTCACAGATTCTGGCTTAACAGGGTCTTCACATACAGAATAGCTCTCATCTTCAAATATAGATACATGAAATACAGAATAGCTTATCCAGCAACAAACAGATAAATATTAACTGAATTTTCCTTCCTAAATTACATTCTTCAACATCAGAAGTGTAATCACATCAAAAGTCACTCTCCTACCACAGTTGTTCCTAAAATATCAAATTGACGTTACAGGTCAAATTATAGTTCTTTTGATGATTTTACAACTAAACACCTAATCCCAACTCCGAGGTTGAATTAGTGCTTCTCTTTAATCTTCACATTAAACAACAGGATGAGCATTTCCTTGCAGCATAGTTACATTGCTAAATGGAATTGACACATTAAAGATTGTGTTAACAATACATCCTTTGAATCCCAAAGCAAGAGGTCACCAACAAAAATGCAGACATACCAAGATTCAGAATTCCCTCAGTTGTTCTGAGATTTAACGGCATCCGATGGAGGAGCTGGTAGCGCATAGCCATTCTTGGGCAACTTGTTTAAGACACGCCTATGTCCTGCTTCCTCTGCCTTCCCAAACAACTGCCTCCTCAACACTTCATGTAAATGCCCAAATAACTCCTTCTTCAAAGCCTCAAAAGCCAAGTCAAGTCTTTCTAACTCCTCCATAGCATTTTTATTGTACATAAACAGCCCATAGTACAAGTCAAAGCTATCACTAGCAGTATTCTCCACCAAATTCAACAGAGTCTCATACCCTTTAGTATTGATAGGAGTTGTCTCCAAATTCAACTTCTCCAACACCCTCCCCATTGTATGCGTAATAAACTGTGAACCTGCAGCATACTTATCATGCTCAGCACATGTCATTGGCACCATCCTACACCCTTCTTTCTCAAATATATCAAGAAACTTATCAACCCTTGTTGTTCTTGTTCTCCCTTCACCAATCCTAACTTTATCAAACACAAAGGCCAAATCTTTCCAACTATCCTTACCACTTTCAGGTCCAAACATAGGATGAGTACAAAGAATATCAAAATGGGTAGGCAAAACTTGAAGAAAAACATTCTTTGGAAATTCTTTCACTGATAAAACATCAACAAACAATGTGTTCCTCTTCAGCCTTTGAATTGGCAATGACCTAAGAACAGGTTCAGTTGAAATAATTGAAGTACAAAGGACAATAACATCAGGGTGTTGCTCACAAAGATCATGTGGATCTTGAAAAAAAGAAATCCCTAAAGAATTAGCAATATGGGAATAATCTGTTCTTGAATGAGCAAACACAACATGACCTTGACGAACAAAGGCTTTTGCTAGAAACTGACCAAAGTTACCAAACCCCACTATAGCAATTTTGAGCCTACCTGACTGAGCATATTGATTTGACACCAATGCTTCATAATCATATGGCTGTGCAGCATCAATGGCTTTGATACTGAGCCGGCGGCGGTGGGGGTGGCTAACTTGTGATGGAGAAGAGACAGAGAAGCGGCGGTGGCGGCGGCTGCTAGTGGGGTTGGTGAGATGAGACCAACGGTTTGAATTGGACGTTGGGGTTGGCTTGGCTTGAAGTGGGGAGAAAGACAACATGGTATTTTGGGTAATACAATGTTGTCTATAATGAAAGATTCTTGATTTTTGATCTTTTGATTCTTGATTCTTGAAAAATGTGAAATGGGGTTTACAAGATTTTGAGGGGAATTGGAGCAATTTGAGAAGTGGAAAAGGGTGAGGGATTTATAATATGAGGAAAATGGGGGAAGGTGAAGAAGAATTGGACAAGTGGAGGACTTTTTCCAAGAAGCATAGAGGGATTGAAAATATGAAAGGTTGAAAACTTAGACAAAATGGAAAATAGTGGGTGTTGTGTTGTGTTGTGTGGTAGACTACTTTTTTGTTGGGTTTGGGGTAGGTGGTTCAAGAATCTAGGAATTTACATGACCACCATGGTGCGATAGATGAAATTACTTCTTTCTTAATCAAAGATTTTAAAGTTAAATTTTGAGTATAAAAAATTTATTGATAAGAAATTGCTATCTCCAAATAGGGCCCCCACCTAAGGTGAATTTAGAATGACAAGGCTACACTACAGATATTGAACATTAAATAAAAAATTAAAAAAATAAAGAATCTAAGACTTTTAGGAATGGTTTGATAGGCTGGATAAAAATCCCTATACTTATATTTACTATATTTAAAGTGTGAAGGTCTTTAAAAATATTGTTTGAAATTTTTATCTTTTATTAAAAGATTCTTCTTTATATAGAATCATCTTTTCATAGTTTCATTAAATTAAATGATTT
>JAABOM020000101.1:2439837-2452375 GCA_011800125.2 Solanum clarkiae
TTTTGTCTTGTGATTATTTCTCCCCCCCCCCCCCCCAAATCATAGGTATTTTCAAGCATTTTCTTGTTATCAGGCAAATAAAATAATGAAGATAAAATTTTTAAAAAAATCTAAACAGATTTAAATCATATCCTTTTCTTCGAGAGTACCGTCTCCAAAATTAGGCACTGCAATATACAAAATTTAAGGCCTGGAAGAAGTGGACTACAATATATCTTTCAATTGATTAAAATAAATTATCAATAGAGAACATGTTTGTATAAATATGAACCAAAATCACTCTTACCACATATATCATTCGCGACACAAAAGCTTAGAACATAAATTATGTAGTATTTAATTCGCAAGATAAAAGTTCCGCAAAGAATTTAAGGCATTAACTTTGTAAGTTCTGAAATTGAACACCCAAAAAGGGCAAGGACAAGAAGGTATTAAGAGACGAAAAAAGAAAAAAAAAACTGATACGATTACTCTAGGAAGGAACATTTGATGTTTCTTCTGAGCTCTGCAAAAACATTTCACCCTTACCATCATCATCTCAATGCACATTCTCGTGAATAATCTCCCTCCACAACCTAACACCATATGCTAATCCCACATTCTAGCTTTACTAAAAACACGAAAAATGCTTGAAAGGAAAAGTTTGAATGAAATAAGGGGGGAGAGGAAGGAGGAACAATAGATTCATGATACAGTCATGTGACATAGGAGGAGTTGCATCTGCTTTTTAAAGCAATTTGAAGAGAAGACCACCGTGGGTGGCGAAGAAGGGAGCAAACACGAGGGACTCGACAGCCATCAGCTTGATAAGAATGTTTAGTGATGGTCCAGATGTGTCCTTGAGTGGGTCACCAACAGTGTCACCAATTACAGCAGCTTTGTGTGCGTCAGATCCCTTGGGGCCCAGTGTTCTTGCATGTTCTGAAGCTCCAGCCTATCATTCATAAGACAAAATACATAATTATTGGGTTGAAACGTGATTCCTATATGAAAGCAGTCCAAGTGAAAGGTCCGAAAGAAATATTTTACCTCGATGTACTTCTTAGCATTGTCCCAGGCACCACCAGTGTTAGATGCAGAAATGGCAATCTATGGGAACAAAGTTCATCCGGGATTAGATATTTAAACCATTTGATAGTTAGTTATTTAAAAACACATTCACAATCTTCAATATGTTACTTTACCTGTACACCTGAAACGAGAGATCCTGCAAGCACACCAGAAAGTGTTTCAACGCCAAACAAGATCCCAACAATCAATGGAGTGAGCATGACAAGAGCACCAGGTGGAATCATCTCCTTGATTGATGCATCTGTGGAAATCTTAACACAGGTGGCATAGTCAGGTTTGGCATTTCCTTCCATGAGACCAGGGATGGTGTTGAATTGCCTGCGCACTTCCTCAACCATCTTAAGAGCAGCGCTTCCAACACTCTTCATTGTCATGGCGGAGAACCAATAAGGAAGCATTGCACCGACTAGCAAACCAATAAAGACTTTAGGTGTCAAGACATCTACAGTGGAAATTGCTGCCCGGCTGACAAACGCCCCAAAGAGGGCCAGAGACACGAGCGCAGCCGAACCAATGGCAAATCCCTATCATCGTTACAGGCACAAAAGAACTTTGTCATTACAAGGTACTATAGTACTTCCAGTGAAACCTCTCATTATTTAGTGTAGGGCAGAACCGAATTTAACTTACCTTTCCAATTGCAGCAGTGGTGTTTCCTGCAGCATCAAGTGCATCAGTTCTCTCTCTGATTCTGTGGCTCATTCCAGCCATCTCAGCAATACCTCCTGCATTATCACTAATAGGACCATATGCATCAATTGCCAAACCAGTGGCTATAGTGCTCAGCATTCCAAGGGCAGCAACTGCAATGCCGTACATTGCAGCAAAGCTAAAGCTAACAAATATACTGATTGCAATAGCAAAAATGGGAATGATAACGGATTTGTAACCCAAGGCAAGGCCAAAAATAACATTGGTGGCAGCACCAGTGCGGCATGAATCAGCAACATCTTGCACAGGGCTGGGAAAAGGCAAAAAAATAGAACAGAACTTAAATTGCTGATGTACAAGAGCCAAAGAAGCTAAGGAAATGGCAACAAAAGAATAAGTGCCCACCTGTAAGCATTGCTAGTGTAGTACTCAGTGACAAACCCAATAATGAGTCCAGCCCACAAACCAACTCCGACACACAAGAACAACTGCCTGCAGTTTAAATCAGATTTGGAAACCTGTGAGCCAAAGTATTAGATATTTTAAAGATGGGGAAAGGAAGGTAAAAGTGAAGCTCTTTCGTCCATTCAAGTGGCAAATGCTTTTGTTCAACCTTCTGCAACAGATTCTTGTATCTTCAACTTCAGTTCATGCTTACAAAACTTCCAGGCATTCACAACCAAATCCCAGATAATGCAAACCAACACACAAACAGTTCACAAGACAAAGTTATAAAAGTAATAGCCAGATTTAGACTTACCAGTTCTTTACTTCTTTCTGAACTCCAAAGTTGAATATTGTGAAGGTCGATGGAAGGGCAATCCAACTAATAATGGCAATTCCAATAGTCATTAGAGCAGTTGAGATAATGAGTTGCTTCTTCAATGACGGCTCAATTTCCTTTACAGCCTTCACTTCAAAGAAATCAGTTGCAAATAAGGTGGTAACCAAACAGACAAGGATGCCAACAGAGCTGACGAGAAGGGGATAGAGCATAGCAGTAAGCTCATGATTGACACCAAAAGAGGAGATTGAAGCAACAACAAGAGCTGCACAGGATGACTCCGCATAAGATCCAAACAGATCTGATCCCATACCAGCAATATCTCCAACATTGTCCCCAACATTGTCAGCAATCACCTGAGAGACTATTTACACTTAAGAACTAACTAGAAAACAAGTTTCTTAACAAGGCTAACTAGAAATAAGTTTTAAGTAAATCTTTACATTCTAATAGACAAATAAACATACCGCAGGGTTTCTAGGATCATCTTCAGGGATGTTCCTTTCCACCTTGCCCACAAGATCAGCTCCAACATCTGCTGCTTTGGTATAAATCCCTCCACCAACTCTACCAAAGAGGGCCATTGAAGATCCACCAAGACCATAACCAGTAATAGCCTCAAATAGACCTTCCCAGTCATCACCATAGTACAGCTTAAATAGAAGGATAGTTATATACAAAACCAAAAGACCATTTGCAGCAAGAAGGAAACCCATCACAGCACCAGATCTGAATGCAACAATAAAAGCCTTCCCAACACCTTTTCTAGCCTCCAAGGTAGTTCTGGCATTTGCATATGTGGCAATTTTCATTCCAAGGAAACCGGACACCACAGAGGTAACAGCACCAAGCAGGAAGGATACGGTGCTGAAGGCTGCAGTTGCGAGAGCTGGCTTGCAAGTTTTGGTACTGTCATATGTACAAGGCTGGTCCTTTGTACTGAATCCCTCAACAGACCCGAGGAAGACAAAGATTAAAATTGCAAAAGCAACCATGAAAACACCAACATACTGGTACATCGTAAAGAGAAACGAGGTTGCTCCTGTGGTATAAATAGATCCAACAGTTAAGATCATGAGAATCCATTGCAAAAGTTAATAATCAGATAAGAGTTCCTCATCTACGCTAACTGACCAGGAAGAAACAATTAACCAAGAAGTAGCTAATATTGCAAATTCCCAACAAATATATTCCAAATAAAATGGTCAGGAAAACAAACTAGAGAAGTTAAAAGCAAATTGGACTTGAACAAAATCTAGCAATTGAAACAAGTAATGTTCAACTTTGTACTTCATTATTTCTCATCTATTTAAAGTAGACTACATTCCTTGTCATCCATTTTTCCCTTCTTTTTCTACTTTTCCTCTTTCCACGTAGTGAAGGCAGCCACAGAAAATGAGTGGACAAAACAAATGCAGTCTCATCGGCAGAATGTATAATGTTCAGATATCCACAGAAATGAGTCCAAGAAAGAAATGTAGTCTCATTGGCAGAGACTAAAATGTTCAGATCTCCCTGATTTGATACAATAAGACCCTCTAGTTTATTTTCTTAACTGATTCAATATTCTGAAATGGTTATCTAGAATGCTCAACATTATTACACAATTAACCCAGTAGCATCCAATCTGAAGACAATATTCACCTTTTCCTATGAAGTTATTAGACAATGTTCAGATCTAATACTTAAATCCATAAGCTAATTAAAGCAAAACTTTTAATCTTAATCAATAATTAGCAAAAATACTTTAAAAAGTATCTCAAATCAGCAGACTTGACACCTATATTGCTCAAACTCTTCAAAATTGTCAGACGAGTGTGAGTTGGATCTTTAAAAAATAGTGCATTTTGAAGGATCCAACACAACAACATCATTTTTGAAGAATCCAAACAACATAGCTTAACACTAAGGTGGCCTTCTATATTATACAGCCTTGACACTTATATTTCTCGAACTCTTCAAAATGTCAAAAGACCTTATTTCGGATCCTTCAAAAATAGTCCGCATTTTAGAAGGATCCAACACAGCAACATCATTTTTGAAGAATCCAAACAAAATATTGATGATAGCTATGGTGGCCTTCTATACTATAGAAACTTGACACGTGATAGCTAATTACCAACCTAACACGGCATCTTAGATCTGTAACTGTTATGTAATAAAGGTCGCTTGGAAAAGTAAAACTAATTTGCAATTGATTACTCCCAATGAGTAAAGGCCAAAATTAAAGTCTAAGTCTACAAAAAACGTGTCACAAAAGCAAGAAAGAACTATAATAATTTAATAATCATAACAACACACGATGAATATAGAAGCTAGATCTTCATGTATCAGTAAAAACTTAACTAATTTACAACATAAATCAGCATATTCCATCAGAAATTAACGAAAAACAAAACCAGATTATGAAATTAACAATAATTATACAGAAATTTTACTTCAATAACCTGCAATAGCACAAAACCAGTGCTTAGATTTACTCATATGAGTAACAGACTCGAAATTAAAGGCAAAAAATGTACAGAATCTACATAAATAAGTATAACAACAGTAAGAACAAAGGTTGCTATGATAATTTCGTTACCTTCAGAAATGGCGCTTTGAATTTCAGCGCAGTTTTGGACAACGCTATGGTCATTGATGCCTTCTTCTTCTTCAATGAGAGATTCAGCATATCCATTCTTATCTCCTCCGGAGGAATGAGGTTTATCAGTACCGACCGTAACTTTGGAGACGAGATACCACTGGAAGAGCGAGAAAACGATTCCGACGACGGCACATACCGGAACCAAAATCTCCATTCCGAGATCTGATAATATAGTCGCTCCCATCTTCGCCGACAAAAATTACTCCGACCGGCAGTCTACCGGAGCTCCGGCCAATGAAAACGAAGAAAAATAGAGAGAAAGAGAAACGAAAAATTTGTGAGGTTTCACAGTAATGAAGATAGATATGTTTCTATATTTATAGTGTAAAACTGCACCAGTCAGATATTAAAGATAAATAAACAATCAAACTATGGGGAGAAAAATCTTGGTGCTATATTTACTATTGGTAATTGCTAAAATATTATAAACAAAATTAGGTGGGGAAAATTGAGTATTTTCTAGGTGTGGGGTTGAGTCATTTAGATTAGATATGAAAATTTTCATTTTAATTTTTAATTTTTGAATTGAGAAAATTAGATTTTACTAATCTAAATAAGTTCAAATCAGATATTTTTCAATTTTGGTTTTGACTGTTTATAACAATTATCCGCAATTCACCTAATAATTTATTTCTTAGAAGGAAAAACTCTGTACAAATAACAAGGATTGAAATTAAAATCATCTTATCGTCCATAACTGAATTGAATTTAATATTATAATTAAAAGTGTGCATGGTATGATAGATACGAATATTATATAGGAATCAATTTTTTTTACACTATAATTTAAATATTATGGTATTTGATATACTTTTTAAAAGTTTGATATTCGAAATGGTATTTTGATATTTATAAAAATAAAATAAAATATTGAATGCAGTATATAGTTACATATTGAAGTCATGTATGTGTAACTACAAATACTAGTAAAGATATAATATAGTAACTAATTATTTAGATGTTACAACGTTGACTACTCTAATTTGTTTTGAATGTTTTTATTTGTTTTGAATATTTTTACATATATAAGGTACTAGTATGATATAATTGAGACTTTTTTAAAAAAGAAAAAGTCATAAATCTTTATAATATGGATAAATATAAGTTGAAGTTGGTCAATCTGTGATTACCAATTTACCACATTGCAGAATATTAAGTCAAATCTTAAAAAATTAAATTAATTTAAATATGATAATGATATCATATTTTTCAAAATCATAAACGGATATTACTCAATCAAAATATTTAATAGCATACCATATATCTGTAATTATAATGAATAGAGTTGTATTATACTAACCTATTGAAAACTAAATTTATTAGCATTGGATACATGTGATATGCTTAGGGATGAATATAGCAAAATTTTGAATATTCGAAATCTATAGCATTAACTTCGATATTTAATTATAAATACTTTTTTTTAAAAAAAATTAAAACTTAGTATAAGATATGAGAAGATACAAAGGCGATTTTCAGTAGATTCTTGAGTTAAATAAAGCATTTCAAACTCGATTCTTATTGGGAAAAAAAATTAATACTTAAAATAATAGATTTGTTAGATATTAATAATTAATATCTAGTCTTGCCTACTTTAATTGACAGTTGAGAATATGGTTAATATATAAATTTTGAGAGAATTATTTTATTATGAAGAGTTTATTATCCAATTATCTTTTGACATGAAAAAAGAAGTTTAATTATGTGCGTACTTTTTTTCTCCAATAACTTAATATTTAGATTATATTCATTTTCCTGAGTTTTTAATGTTTTCTCATCGAGTCACTTTTAGTTAAACCTTGTGGATAAAAAAGGAAGAAAAAAAAAAAGAAAAGGAGAGATTGAAAAGAACATACTGCCTTAATTTGTCTTGTAAATTCTATTTATTGTTTAAATAATTAATTCCGTAATTTAATTTTAAATATTCTATTACCTTATTTAGCCAATACATTAAAAAGTTAAAAGTTATTGATAAAGAAAATATTAATTTTAGATAGTTAAGATATTTAATCAAGTTTATCTCTTTGAGAACATTCCATAAAAAATATTTGGTCAAGTTTTTAAAAAATAAATATATTAAATAGCAATGCATATTATTTTTCTGAAACTAAAAAATATACGATTATTTTTTATACATACTGTTGAAATCTTAGTGAAACTCAAATTATTATTTTAAATTCAAAATATATTTAAAGTTTGATCGAACAAAATATATATATCTGACTGAGAAAAGAAAATAAAAATAAAAAATAAATAAATAAATATATTATACAAACAATAAAAGAATTGAATACTAGTTAAATTGATTGATTAAATGAACTTTTAATATTTCAAATTTTTAAAAATAATTTCTTTAAAAAAATTCAAGCAATTAATAGTAAGATGAAAGGTATCAAAAAAAAGGTAAGCAAATTAATTATTAGTGTAAATAATACGCTATAATAGATGAGGCTTCCACGTCACAACGAGAAAGATAAAAGTCCCAAAAAGGAATAATATTGTTAAAAACAAAGTAAATTCATTAATTATTACATTACACCTGAAGATATAATATTAATAAATAAATAACATTTTAAGAAAATATATTTGTATATAGATAATCATTCATCAAAATAATAAATATTAATAAATAAAATATTTTTAAAATAATAAATACTAATAATAAAATGTTTTAACCGCTCTCTGAAAATATATCTGTATATAAATAGTCGTTCATCAAAATAAGTACCAAAAAATAAACTTCTTTCTTCCTTTTTTTTTTTATAAAGTTTTGATATATAGATCCATTTATGTGGATCTTAATTAATTTTATGAGATATTAATCGTCTCTCATCAATAATAAATATCAAATAAAAAATTTAATATAAATTCATGATGTTTTTAGAATTATTCTTGGAAGATTATTTATTCAATTTTTATAAATTTTATGTTTTGTTCAGTCATATTTACATACTATTATTTGCTTTTCATTTTAGTTGTTTTTCTTTTTTCTATATCTAATATCTTCTGCTTATGAGACTTGATTTTTGAGACAGCGATTTTCTGAAAACAGACTCTCTATGTCTGCGTATATTTATCCTCCTCAGACCTCACTTGTGAGATTTCATTGGATATATTGTTGTTGTTATGCTCTGTTCAGAAAATATTAAATTTAGATATTATATCAACTTCATGAAAAATATTTTAAAATATATTGATATTTTGAAGAATTCGAATAAAGTAATTAATAAGGAGTAATTTGTCTAATTTAAATAAAAATAATATTTTGTTGCAAGTGGCATTATAGACAAATTGAAGCATTTCCTACTTACCATAAAGAAAAAAAAAAGGAAAGGAAATATTTTTCTTCCTTTTAACAGAATTTGAAATCTTTTATAGTACTTTTTCCTGTTTCCTTTTTCACTTTTATTATTCTCTTTGTACCCCACTCTTTTGCTTTTTTAAGGATATGAATTCATTTTATTTTTTTTAAGGATCTGGTTCTTATTCTCATAAAAATAAATATAACTTTAGAAATTGAAAAAAGCATAAAAGTGGGATAATTAGAAATAACAAACAAAAATTTATCTTCTCTTCTCTCTAAAGAACTATGAAATTTTAGAGCTCTAATTTTGTAATCAATTATAAGTATTAGTTTAACTAGGGGTTAAAGTTGGTTCTGAACTATGTGAAATAAATTTTTTATATTCTTCGTTATATTTTGTGATTAAAAATATGACTGTTATTATCCCCAAAATATCACAAATCTCCTCAAGAACTAACAACAGGAATATGATATTAATTTCACCACCTAAGCTTGCTAACTAAGATAACTACTAAAATTTAATCTAATTTTATAATTCAACTCTTATCTCATTTTATTTGATCTGACCCACTAACACTAAAAATAATATATATTACTACTATATAGAAGAGCCTTAAAGCAGGTATGTCATGGTCGACATGTCTGTTTTAACTATATGCTTAAGCAGGTAATTGTCAATTGACGTATCTACTTCAGTTGCTTGATTTTATTATGTCATTTCTAATAATTATTTCTTCCGCTGTTGTAGTTATTAATTTACAATATTGCCTTAATTAAATTTATTTTTTAAAGGTGGTTGTCGATTAACGTGTCTGCTTCAGTTGTTTAATTTACCACATTGTTTCTATTAACTATTTATTCAGTTGTTTCAACTATTGAATTTACAATATTCCCCGAATAAATCATGCTTTTCAAAGGCAACTGCCAATTGTAGGCATGACTTTATAATATTATCTCTACAAATAATTTTTCAGTTGCTTCAACTATTAACAATTTAAAATATTTTTAAAAAATAAATATAAATTTTGATTGACTCTCAAAATTATATATATGCAACATAAATTGGAACAAAATAAGTAACATATATTATTTAAGATTAACATAAAATGTGTTATAAATTGTAATAATTAACAATTTTAAAATATGTATAAAAAATATATCAATATCAGATAAATCAACACAAAAAAAAATATATATATTGGACTTGTACTGGTACTGACTCTTGTGATTAGTACATATATTTTGCAAGAGACTATAAGTTCATGCAAGATAATTTTACACTAATCCATCCTTTGGTTGGTGGAAATGAATGTCATCATTTTTATATTGCATAATATTAAAGTTTAACTAATTCACGTAATTAACGTTTGGCCAAAATATATAATTAGTTTGTTGTAAGAGGAACATCATTTTAATGAAAGATTATTATTGTACCAAAAAAAGAATTTTTTTTTGATAAAGTTTGCTTCTTGGATGTACTAATCATAAGTTTGGTTATCCATAATTTTCAGTCCATAGTTAACATAAATTAAAAAAATTGAAATTATATATATATCATTTTTACTTATTATTTTTTAGGAATATTTATCTAATTGGACAAATTTATACATTATATTTATTAAATTCAGATTTCTTGTGTTAATATATAATAATACTATTTATTTTAATAAATTAATTGATCTTCTATCCCCCAAATGGAAGGACTAATTAATTAGTGGCAACAATAATTAATTATGCACTTTTTGACTTTTGGGTAAACATGCCACCAAAGACCAAGTCAAGTCCCATGTTTACATACTATATACTCTCCGGTCCATCTTTATTTGTTCGATGTATTATTTTGAGATGTCCAATCGTAGTTGTCCACTTTATGAAATCAAGAGATAATTTTATATTTAGTTCCTAATTTATTCTTATCATTAATTATAGTCATTTCCCTATTACATTTTTCAAAACATTATATTTATTATATTCAAAAGGTAATTTGGAAAAATTATCCTATCATTTACTACTTCTTAATCTTTGTTTCAAGTCAATAGGGGTCAAGTAAAATTGGACGAACGGAGTATGTATTATTCGAGATGGAGCTAAAAGTCTGAATATGAATTTGATTAAATTTAATAATTTTTGCTTAAATAATATATTCTATTGAAAAGTTCATTAATTATGTATAAATATTAAAATTAAAATTCAATTATTATTACTTAAAATCATCGTTGTAAAACTTAAAATTCATAAAGGTTTTTTTGCCTCTGAACTATTACTCCATTTTATAGGTTAGTTTTTTTTTGCTTTTCACCTGGTATCTGAAGTTCGTGGAGTCTTGATTATATTCAGATCGCACACTGCAGGGTCCATTTGGGAGTGACGCTTCCAACAAGATTTTTTTCATTCTCATAGTTCGAATTCGAGATCTCTAATTAAGGGTAAAGCACTTCCACTAGTACATCACAACCCATGTTGATTTTTATGAGTGAGTTTATCTTTATTTATGTCTACACATTTGACTTTTGACTTTATAGATATTCACATTGATCCGTCTTCTAGAGAAAAGAGGAAATAAACATTAGTTTTCACATTTTTTTTTTTAAAGTTTACACTTAATTTGACAATTATGCACAAATTTTTTTAATAGATCTCACATTATTAAGAATATTTTTATACCTTATATATATATATAAAATTTGTTTCTTTCATCAATAGATCTCACATTATTAAGGATATTCTTACACCTTAAATATATATATATAATTTATTCCTTTCAGCACCTTGTAGAATTTTGTTGGAATACTCAATAATTTTCTCTTCAAATTAAATTTCACGTAACACATAATGATTTAAGTTTTATATGATTCATCGTCTTATGTGAAGATGAAATGTGTAACACACAAACCATGTGTGACATATGTCTTTTTTAGATCAGATCTACACAATATTTTTACACGATTACAATTTGTATGTATTTTTTGTTTCTTCTCTTTTTAACTATTGATCTATATGAGGCTTCACATTCAAAAGATATTGGAGCTACAATATTTTATGTAAAACGAAATTTTCATTTTCAAGACTTGAACTTGAAATCTATAAGCTTTCCATCTCAAAATAGTTTTCATGTTTCATCTATGAAAAGTCAATTTAACTAATTCTTAAAGCTAAATTAGATTAGATTGACTTAATATTTTAAAATTAAATTTTTATATTGAAAAACTAATTGTACAATAAGTTGCAGATCTTTTTCATATCAACATAGTAATATATATATATTAAAGTGTTAGTATAAATTTATATCATTTTATTCAAAAAAAATTGTCACAAGTAAAAAAGAACAGAGGAAGTAATTGAGAGGGTGTTTGAATCGACTTATTGCAAGTATTTTTTTGCTTTGAAACTACTTTTTTATTTTTATAGTGTTCAAAAAAATAACAAAAAAATATATTTAACTACTTACTTTTAGGTCAAGTAAACAATATTAAGTGAAAAGTCGAAAGTCGAGCATTTCTAATTTATGATTTTTAACTTTTACAAACTTATAAATTATTTTTTGAAAATCAATCCAAACACTATCTGAATATCAAGAAATATCAACTATCCCACCACTTTGTCCATCTTACTTTATTTTAATTTTTACATGTAAATTATTTTAATTTTAATGTCCTGTAAATTGGTATCCTATGTTCATGGAGCAAGAAACAAATAATTGCAATTAGTACGGACAGCAACAGTAGGTGACAACTATTTTAGGAATCAGCATATTCTTCGTTAAAAAATCATGTCGGTACGAGGTATTAGGTATAATAATTTCAAAATAAAATAATAAGATTATCTTATTTGATGCTTGATTGAAGGTATTAGATAATTTTTGAATTATTTATTTTATTATTTATACTTTAATGATAGAATAAGTTATTCCATATATATAAGAAAATAACTCATTCTAAAATAAGTTGTTCCCAAGCAAAAAATTATATATCCACAAGTTTCTTAACTTTATTTTTTAGCTTTAAGTGTTTTCTAAACATTTTTGTAAGTAATTTGATTTTTAAAAAAGTTATTTAATTTTGAGTGCAACTGAATGATATTA
>JAABOM020000101.1:2459037-2472101 GCA_011800125.2 Solanum clarkiae
TTCTATATATATATATATATATATATATATATATATATATGCAAAAAACTAAAGAAGTTTTTAAAAAAATATTCATAATTTATTTACATAAAAAATAGCCCAAAATCAGTGAACCTATACATGATCATACAATATAATTCGTCAAAAGTTATAGAAAATATACACTACTATAAAATGTATATTACTTACACATGAGCTATACACTAAATATACATTATGATACACAAAAATACATTAATTGTACATGCCTATAATGAAGGCTATTATTTTTATAATTTTTTAATTTTAGTTTCTCTCAATATAATTTGCCCTATTAATTATGGATAGACAACTTCAACTTCCGCAAACTTTTCCTTAAATTCAACTACAAATGTTTTTGTTTTCTCAAGTCTAATTTTCTCCAAAATGCCTATTTGATGTGATAGGACATGTTCAAGTGACAATGGTTTAGTTAAAATGCATTAAAGTATCAAATATAATCAATTTAATATTGTATAGAATATAAGTATAACAAAAATCATAACATATTTTGTTTAGTTTTATATTGTACAAAATTATACAAATGGGGTCGAGAATGTCAGGATCCAGATCGTTATGAGTGACACCCACACTAAATCATTCGGTGGAAGAATCATGTATCAACCCTACCCGAAAGATATAATAATTTTAAATCAATAATATATTCACTACCTTATCTCCACCACTCTCTTCTAATTTTTCATAGTGACGGCTTAACAAGTTAATACCCCGATAATTATGCACTTCACTTAAATCAAATAGATATTAGAAGGTCTTTCACTTGTGAGACTCTTGATTACTTATCTTTTACCTTATTATTCAACATATAAACATTCAAAAGTTACTATCTTTACCATCGTAACCACTAACCTCGCTTTATATTTTAAAAATACATAAAAAAAAAGTAGGTTCAAAATGTAAAATTGATAAAGTTGTCCATATATATAATAAGTATCCAAAATTTTGATGCTTCTCAGAGTTCTCTAAATCATGTAAGATAATATTTCTATTCCCTTTTGTCGCTCAAACTATACATGAAAATATATCTTCGTCTAATGATGTCTTCCTTATTCTTGATGTACTTCACTTAATTCAGGTGAGAGATCTTCCTCTCCTGCTTTCGCAAACGTCTTTCACTTCTTATCTCCAACTTTATCCCTAATTCAACATATAAAAATTCGAAAAGCTACTATCTTCATCATCATAACCTCTTACTTAACCTCCTTTTTCTGTCACCTTATAGTTTAAAAACACCCCCAAATAATTGGTTCAAAATGTAAAATTGACTTGAGAAGAAATTGTCCCTATATATATATTTCAAAAAAAAAAAAAAAGCAAAAAAGGAGAAGTAGAAAAAAAGTAAGAAAAAGATAAAAAAACAAAACAAAACAAAAAAGTTCAGAAACGCAAAGTGGTGACACATTTTTTCTGAAAGTTTTCTTCATCCTACCGCTCTTAACCCCAATCTTCAAATTATTCACAACCCCATAACCCCGTAAATTTTGTTGGGTCTTTTTTATTTTTTCACCATTGATTTTTTTTTCCACCAAAAAAAAATTTAATCTTTTTTGGTACATTCTTCTTTGTGACAGATTATTATTGTTATTATAATTATTATTGTATAAAGTTGGTTATGGGAAAGAGAAAGAGAAGAGCTGACCTCAACAAGACTCCTCCTCCTGCAGGTATAATATGGGGTTCATCATTTTAACTATCTTGAGTTTTTTTTTTTTTTTTTTGGGAAAAAAAGGAATTTTTTATTTTGGCATTTGATTGTTTGTAACCCTTACATGTTGTTTGTTATAAAATTACAATCTTTTTGATCCTACAAAAGTTTATAATACATTAGTTGAGAAATGGGATGTTAGTGGTTATCATCTTATTGTAGTTTTTTGTGTATGGTGCTTGGACTCTTCGAAAATATTGAAAAAGTAGTGCATTTTGGGGAATCGGACACGATGGGGCAACATTTTTGGAGAGTTCAAGCAACATAGGTTTTTGGACTCTTTGAAAATATTGACAAAGTAGTGCATTTTGGGGAATCGGACATGATGGGGCAACATTTTTGGACAGTCTTGAGCAACATAGTTTTTTGTTGCATTTTGCTACCTTGATAGGGGGTGGGGGTGCTTGAAGCTACGTGGCTTGGACTCTTCAAAAATGTTGCCGTACCCATGTCGGACCCTTCAAAAATACACTATTTTTGGAGGATCCGACATGCACCCGTTGACATTTTTGAAGAGTCCGAGCAACATAGGCTTGAAGTGTTTTGAGAATGTTGTGCAGCAAAGATTGATAGTGGATGGTTTGGTGACAACTGGAGATTCCTTTTTTGTTATTTTTGGCAATTTTATTACTGTATTGCTTCTCGATGGAGACGGAGCCAGAATGTGAGTTTATAGGCTATGAATTCCATAAAGAGTCAACTTACTGGATACATACTGAGTGAATTTCTTAGCAGAAGAAAAGGTTTTGACCCGAACCCGTTCTTTGTCTCTGGCTTAGCCCCTGCCTTTGGATAATATCTTGGTTCAATCTTAGGAATCATCTTTTTGGTTGAAGGTTTAAACTTGATCAAACTTAAGTGTCCTGAGTTTGTTGAATGGAGTATTAGTAGAAAGTTCTGTTTCCCAAAGTTCGAGTAGTTAGTTTTTAGATGATTCTTTTTTAATAACGGTTAACGGTGGTGTCCATGCTTGAACTTGCTTTCTTGATGATTTTATTGGATCGAGCATGTGAAAGTTGATAAACATTGTAGAGATGTATGATTTAACTGGAAAATTTTATGGAAAAAGATGTTAAAAGTTCATTCTTTAAAGCCCAAAATGCGTTCGATATTGGAAGATCTTGCTTTCAATTTTATGATGATATGGCTATTAAGAATTACTCACCGCTAAGACTTATTGGTTGCCTGCATTGTGTTGTAATGGTCATGACCTTTCCAACTGATATGCATATAATATTGCTGGACATCTTGATCCTTCTGGTTTCCAAATTATATACTCCTTACCATTTCTTTGGAGTTATCCGCTCATAGCACGATGAAAGTGTTGGTCCCAATTTAAGTATAGGTGTTTGGCTGGGCACAAAGTTTAAGAATGAAATGAAATTTAAAACTTGTGCTCTGAAATAACCTCTAGATTTTTGTGTGGCTACAAATCATCATTAAGGACAGAATAAGAAGTTTATAGTTAAATTGCTACTAAATATAAAAAGATGTCGTCTTTTTGGAATCGACTAAAAAGGAAAGAGTGTCACTTAACTTAGGACGGAGGGAGAAATAAAATGAATCTAGTGTAGATCACTAAATTATTTCTTCTGTAATCATCCATTGATATTTAAGGTCATATATAGCCATGTTTTAGATCCTCTTTTGTTTCTGTTGAAATCAAGATACTTTATACTGCTTTATGATAATATGTATCTAGATTCATTTCTCTCTATATGTTTGCTGACGATTGTGTCATAATTAGGAATCCAGCGATTAGGAAAGCCTCCTTATTTCATATGCACTTATCATGATCATATATCGAGTAGTTCACTATAGCCTACAAGCTTAGGTTGAGTAAATCAAATCTGTGTTTCAAAGCTAAAGTTAGATGGGCTTGAATGTGGGATCGCCAGAAGCTAAAGTGTATATGAAGAACTTCAGTTGATTGGTGATTTGGTCTTTAGCTTGTCATGTACATGCATTCAAGTCTAAAGTTGCCGTTTTACTCCTCCTTTTTGAGGCGGATATTAACTAATAGTAGTAACTTATTGACATTGCAATGGTGGTGCTTCTTTTTGCAAGATAATAGCACGACATAAAAATTATCGGGGTGATTTTTGTTCTCTCTGTGTTGTATCCCTCTCTTTATTCTTTGCTAAGAAGCTAAGAGCAATTAAGGGAACCTTATATCGCTCAACCCCCTTCGCCCCAGGATAAACGAACTCATTTTTCCTGTGTGCTAATTTTCTTTGAGAAAAGACGACTGAATCATGATTCCAATTACAATATGATTGCAGATCTGATGCCACCATCACCCGGAATGGATGCATTGTCGAAAAAGGTTCCCTTTGTTTCTTCATCTCATAATGGAATTCAATTACTTTCTCAGTTTTCTTTTATTATTGATTAATACATACCTCCTTGTGCTTTGCCTCTGTTTCATTATTTGGAATGCATTAACCATGGGGAGAAGGTAAATACTATCTTTATTTAACAGCTTATACCTATACATTACTGAGGTTGGATTAAAAAGTTTGCTTGTTTTTGAGATTTTGAAATTTCATCCGAAATAATTCTAAAGTGAATGGATCAAACAAGTGGCTTTCTAAAGGAATCGGGAAAGGATAATTGGGAATGAGTCATTTGATTTTGGTCTTGCCTCATGTTCCTCCATAAAAAATGAGAGCACATTTGTGTCGAAGTATAATAGGAGGGGTTATATATGAACTGAAAGTATTACGAGGGGTATATTAAACTAATTCTGATCGTGCGCGGGAATGTTCAACCCTTTTCCGCAAATAGATTGGGAGGTGATGTAATATTGGAAATACTTGAAGTCTAAATAAGCTTGAAGTACTGCTACACTATTTGAGCAGTTTGTGCTTGGCTTCTTTCTAAGAGATTTCATTTCGCATCATGAGCAGAAATTCTCTCAGCAAGTCAATAACAGTGGAATAAAGTCTTTTTTAACCATTGCTGGGGATATCATGGATGGTCCTGTGAAGGTAACACAAGGCCAACAATCATCTATTGTTCACCGTCGGAATGTTGACCTTCTAAAGTCACTGAGGCATCTGCGTCACTATGGCCGTCAGTATTCTCGACGGAGGTCTGGTAGTAATGCTGAGGCATCAGCTTCCCATGGTGGTAATACGCCTTCTTATGATGAGAAGTGGTCGTTAAAGATGGCAAGCAAATGCTCCACCGATTCTGGACACCATACAGGTGCACTTTCTGTCCTTTACTTAAAGACTTGTTCTTTTAACAGAAACCTCATACAAAATTGCAGTGATTCTTGGCTCAACTCTGTCCTGGGATTGGCCTTGAGGCTTATTACACTTCTTTTTTTGGAACTCTGGCTCCAATAACCTTTTGAACCTTATCCATTACGTCAACTCTTCTTCAACAAGGAGAAGATAGGAGGGAATTCCGTCTTCCTTCTGAAATGTTGTCAGATTCCTGAACTTGGACTTGTCGCGTTAAAATTTTGGCAACTTGAATCTTTTGAATTTCTTCCTTGACGCTTGACATGAACCTTCTTCTTATAACTGAAACATCATGCAAACTAAGTAGTTTCACATGAACCTATGTGCCTCGGAGGCGAAGTCCTTGTCATGATATAAGCCAAGCAGTAATTTTGATAGAACTCAATGTTACATCATAGTGAGAATTTCTGTTTTCCGTTTTGTATTTGTCTAGCATGATTCTCGTGTTCCTGTTGAATCTACTTTTAAAACTAGAGCTTGAAGCACGTCTCACTTCATTTTCTTTGCATTCTTCGGTCAGATAGTAGGCAAAAAATAGTCCACAAAACAGGTAGTCTGTCCAGTTCATTGGCAACGAGGGTGAAATCATCCGATGCAGGGGAACTCTTTTGTGTATTATGCAACAAGTTTTTGAAGAAGGAACCTTACATTGTCCTTGAAAACAGTCTGCCTATAGGCGAGACGTATGTAGTGGCAGTCTTAGCTTGTGGTCATCTTTACCATGCTGATTGTTTGGAACAGAGAACGAACCGTGAAGATAGACAGGATCCGCCCTGTCCCATTTGTCTCAGCTTGGTTTCTCACGTCGACGTATCAGTAGAACAGGATTGAGCAGTAGGCCAGCTTTTGTGCTTGGATACTGATCATCTTTTTGGAGATTAGAATCATCTAGAGATATACAATCTTGTACATGATTTTGAATGTTTTTTTTTTTTTTAATTTCTGCAAATATTGTATGGGAAGAAGTTGAAAAATAATGAATGGGATCATGTATGGGGGAGCTTTTAAATGTTGTATAATATTGTAGTTAGTTCATGCCTATTGATCTATTTGATTGTGCATGCAAATTACTATGTTCTCGGAAATAGTCTCTTTATTTCTATGAGGTAGTGATAAGGTTTGCGTACATTTTATCCTTTCCAGACTCCAGTTGCGAGATTTTAGCAAATTACTATGTTCCTAAACTGCCCAAGGAGCCCTGGTTCAGTGGTAAGAGCACAACACGTGATGTATAGTTAAGACGTATGTCGTGAGTTTGAACTTTGTTTAGAACAAAAGCTCGATATTTAAGTGGCGAAAGATACAAGGATAAACCTATCATCTAACTATATCTCTTTTTCAGCATTAAGAACAGGAGCGGAGTCAGGTAGAGACAAGTTGTTCAACTTTATACAAGTTTAAGGGGTCATCTGTAAAGCGCATTAGAAAAAATAATGCATCTATTAGCTTTATGTATTATCAGTATTTCGTGTGTATATATGATCCATTTTGACACTACTACCCCTAAAAAATTAGCTTCACATCTAATATCTCATTTATCATAATTGTATCTTCTAAGGGTATTTATGTCATATTCCATTTTGTTGACAACTAATGCAAAGACTCATGTTTTAATCATAGGTGGGGTTGAAAATTAAGTACAATGCTGAAATGAATATTAAACAAGGACATGGTGGGTTGAGTAAATATATTTTCACAATTGTCTAACTAATGAATGTCTAATCATGACCCATGAAAGCTATACATGAGAAAAATTATAACTAATTTAGGTATTAATAAATTAAAGGTCACAATTATAAAAGCAAAGAGTGGGGTTAACACAACTAGTAGTAAACTTGAAAAACAACCAACAATAATTTGAAAGTTTTCCATTAAAGTAATAGGGCCAAAAAACAAAATTCTCCAAAATTGATTGGTTATCGTCATTTGACTTGATACAAAATTAAATAAAATAGGTTTGATTTTTCAAATTTGGGATAATAAGTTTTCCATATATTAGTAATGATTTTAGAATGTTGAAATATACAATTTTGAACATGTTAGAAAAATTGTGACTGGAAACACTTTTCATTAAGAAAATATAAGAATACAAATTTTTTTAATAAAATGACTAAATAAGAAAGTAATGTCAAGCAACATAAAATAGAAAAAACAACTCTTTAATTTATGTTACACGCATTTGTTCTTATGACATACATTTATGTCCTTAAAAAGACATTTTTTGTATTATCTATTGTTGAAGAAGAAGAAGTACTAACAGTAAAATAGTAAGAATAACCAAAATAAATAAAAAAAAGTTTATGATATAATCAAAGGATTAGATAATGCTAACATGATAATAATAATGATAAAGAAATAAAAAAAAAATCAATTGTATTTCCTATATCTTGTCTTTACATAATTAAATCGAATTAACATCATTTCTCGTATCTTCTCATCGCATAAGCCACTTTCACCTTATTTCGAATATCTTCATTTTAAATTTTATAATGACCAAATTAGTCAAGTCTAACAACCATTTAATAGAACTTACTTTTAAGTCCCGATAACACTTTATTATCACATCAAACACCAATGCAAACTTTTATGGAAAAATTACGCGGATAAACAAACATAGTTTATTAGCTAACATAATTATAGTTTGAATTAATTACGGCTCGCGGCAAACATCTAGCTGTAATTACAATTGAGTTTTGTATAATTCACGTAATTTATACAAACATTGTGCGCGATTATATAAAAGTGTGCGAATCAAATTGTATAGCGAAATATATAAATACTGTGAATTATATAGCGAATTATACAAACGCTATGCATGAATTGTATAATGAAATATACAAATGCTATACAAAAACTGTGAATTTTGTAGCGAATTATACAGACACATACAAATGCTGCACGAATTATATAAATGCTGCTATACAAAAACTGTGAATATTATAGCAAATTACACAGACGCATACAAATGCTGCACGAATTATACAAATATTGCTATAACTATAGTTATCAAATGTAATTACCCAAACTATAGTTATGGAGTATAATTAAGGTATTTTTGAGTGATTAAAACAACAACAACAACAACAACAACAACGACGACAACAACAAGATACCCAGTGGAATCCCACAAGTGAGGTTTGAGGAGGGTAAAAATATGCGTAGACCTTACCACTGTTTCCAGAAAACCTTCGTCTCAAAATCGAGCTCCATAAGCAGATGATACTAGATATAAAAAAATGAAAAAAATTTTGAGTTATTATATACGAAAATTCGTCCACTTTATTTCATCTATCACACTTCAAATTCGATGTGCAACATGTTTGTCAATCTCTCCATTGCGTTAATTAATTAAATAAAAAAATATGATTACACAACTTTTAACATTAACTCACTCAAAATTACCACTAATAAAAAGATTCGAATCTGTCCATTGAACATTCGAAGTTTCCTACCCCAATATTAAAATCCTTCCAAAATCACCATCAACAATGAATCCGACGGCTATAAATCCATGAAAACTCCGCCATTATTGTGTTTACCCTGTAAAGCATCATTCTTTTTCTTCTTCTTTTTTTGAAACTGAAAAAAAAAAAGCATAATTCCAGTATCCAAAACAGCACCTTCCCTCCTCCTGTTCTCTCTCTTTCTTATTATAACAGAAGAAACAACCCCATAATTGTACTGTCTTAGCTCCATTTTCTGAAGAAGAAAAAAGGGTCTTAAATGGTGTCCAAAACTTGAATTTTGCTGAAATTTGTTGAAGCGGTACTTTGTTTCCTCCATACTTGTACTGTCTTAAGGGTGTCCAAATCTTGATTTTTTTTCTTAAAATTTGTTGAACCAGTGTCCTATTTCCTCCATAGTTGTGTTAAAATAGCTCTGTAATCTCCATTTACTGAAAAGGGGTCTTAAAGGGTGTCTAAAGATTTGTTTTTTCTTAAAATTTGTTGCTAAAGTTTACAATTATTTTAACTTTACTCAATTTCTTTTGATGTTTTTCCTGATATAGAAAGTTAACAAACCCCATTTATTCTCTAGGTATCTACCACTCATCTTCTTGAAAAAGAGTGCCCTTCTTTTGATCTTTGCCTGAAAACACCAATTTCAGGTAACAGGTGGTTGAAAAAAGAGAGATTGTAATATGGTGAATAGGGTGACTTCCCCTAGGAAATCTATACACAGAGTGTTGGAGAGAGTTGGGGTTTATGGATTTGTTGGAGGTAGCAGCCAGAAGAGATTAAAGTGTGATTTTCAAGATGAAGAATATGACACCATGGAAATGGTGCAAATTGGTGCTGAAAGGACTAAAAATGTGCTTATTTTGATGAGTGATACTGGTGGTGGACATAGGGCTTCAGCTGAGGCAATTAGAGATGCTTTCAAGTTAGAATTTGGAGATGAATATAGAGTAAGTTTTTATTGTGTGTGTTCCTTTTTAGTTACTTACAATCTTTGATCTTTTAGTTACTATCTACTCTCTTTGATGTTTTTTTGGTTTAACCTGCTTGTTTTTGGTTCTTGGAACTTTTTGAGTTTCTGTGATCTGCTTGCTTAGTTGTTAATACATGTCAATGGCGTGTGGTCCCATGGGGGCCAACTAATGAGGCCAAATTTCTTATTTTGATTTTAAAATTGAGAAGTTGTTGAGTAAAAGATATTCAAAACTATGTTCTTTGATGACATATTGATTTACAACAACATAAGTCTTGGATGGTAGAGTTTACGCAGACCTTTTCCTTCCAAACATCAAGGAAAAGTATTTCAAAAAGAAAATGTCATTGCAAAATAAAATGTCATTTAGTTTCTTTACCATATGTCCATACTCTGTCTTGTTGTTACATTGATATGATTCTCAATGTCTAGGGAAATCACTTTTTGAGCTTGTATTATTGACCTTTTAACAATTTTGTATTTGGGGTTTTGATTCATGGAATATCATGCCTTATAAAGTCTTTGAGGCATTGGACCTACCATCATTTCAAATAGGTCTTCCTGAATGTGGACTATTCATGCAGATTTTTGTCAAGGATGTTTGGAAGGAATACACTGGCTGGCCATTGAACAACATGGAGCAACAATACAAGTTCATGGTTAAACATGTTGGCCTTTGGAGCGTCGCATTTCATGGCACGTCACCTCGTTGGATACACTCTGTCTATCTTGCTGCTATTGCTGCCTTCTATGCCAAGTACGTTACCGTCTCCTCTGCTTTTAACTTCTTTTGTGGCCTTGTTCCAAGTTAAAGATATATTTTTGCTGTTATATGTTCAATGCTCATTCTAGGAAACATGCTCAATGAATGTTCTTAAAGTAATGTAGTGAACTTTTTTGCGTCCTACTTCCGTAGGGGTTTACTAATTTTTGTTTGCACTGTTGAATTTATAGAGAGGTAGAAGCTGGGCTGATGGAGTACAAGCCAGACATAATTATCAGTGTTCATCCTCTTATGCAGCACATCCCTTTATGGGTTCTTAAATGGCAAGGCCTACAGAAAAAAGTTATTTTCGTTACAGTCATCACCGATCTCAACACTTGCCATCGTACATGGTAAATAGTTGACGAACTCTTAAGAGTTTTAATGGACTTTTATTGTATAACATTCTGACATATGAAAACTTTCTATTTCAGGTTTCATCCAGGAGTGAATCGTTTGTACTGCCCCTCGGAGGAGGTAGCCAAGCGGGCGTCACTAGATCGCTTGGAAGAATCTCAAATACGTGTTTTTGGGTTGCCTATCCGGCCTTCATTTTGCCGAGCAGTTCTTTCCAAGGTGAATGTCATGGCAATCTGGAAAAAAGGGTCCATTCCTCTTTCTTTTATTTTTCCCCTTTCCATTTGTAATCTTCTTTTTATTTTCCTCCTCAATGCTTTTGGCAGGATGACCTTAGAGTAGAACTTGAGATGGATCCCACATTGCCAGCAGTTTTGCTGATGGGTGGCGGTGAAGGGATGGGTCCTGTGAAGAAAACCGCTAAGGCTCTTGGAGAAGCACTCTTCAATAAGGAACTTGGCAAACCCATCGGTCAAATGATTGTCATATGTGGACGCAACGAAGCCCTAGCATCCACATTACGATCACTCGAATGGAACATCCCCGTTCAGGTAAATGAAATGACAACCTTTAAGAATGGATGGCAAACTTTATATAGGCTTGACAATGGCAAGTACAATCAAACTCTCTATACGAGCATCGTTTGTCTGGATATGTTTTGACTGTTTTTAGCGCGATGTTGTTATAGAGAACATATAATATAACATCATATGAAAGTTTTCCGTTATTATAGAAGATGGCTATTATAAAGAGGTCTAACTGTATCTTATATTCGTTAACGTTCAGATCAAAGGATTTCAGAAACAGATGGAGAAGTGGATGGGTGCTTGTGATTGTATTATCACAAAGGTATGTCATTCTGTCGCTTGATTTTACAACGACAATCTCGCCTTTTTTGGCACGACTGGTGAGATAATGTTACTAAAAGTTCTGTTTCTGCAATTCATAGGCTGGACCTGGTACAATTGCAGAAGCATTAATCAGGGGGCTTCCCATTATTCTGAACGACTACATTCCCGGACAAGTTAGTGTATTTTAGAAGCTGGCTCTTCGATTCTTGTTTAATCGTGTTACTGATTCATCCCTTTTTTGTGTTTTTTCAGGAGAAGGGAAATGTTCCATTTGTAGTTGACAATGGAGCAGGTGTTTTCACGCGACGCCCCAAGGAAACAGCTCGGATCATTGCAGAATGGTTTACTACCAAAAGCGCCGATCTGAAAAGGAAGTCAGAGAACGCGCTGAAACTTGCACAACCTAATGCTGTCTTTGATATTGTGAAGGACATACATGAACTGGCATGCCAGAGAGGTCCTCTTGCCAACATTCCTTACATATTGACATCTTCATTTTCAAGTCTAATTTAGCTTAATAGAATGAAGTTGGCTTGTTGTTAGTTGCACATTATGTAGGGAAGAATAGGTTCAATTGATTAGTCTCATTCTTTGGCCACAAAGGCTTTGGTGCTCATTGTAAGGTGCATTTTTCTTGGAGTAGTGTGGAAATGGAGAAGTATGATTATGATTTTCTTTTGAACTCTATTTTAATATTTTTTATTATATATATTCTTTTGTGACTCGATTTTATTATTACATCATGTTTCATTTGCCTCAGTTATCGTATTATTGGTTGTTCCTATTGTTCTTTCTTACATAACTTCTTCACTATTGTATTTTCTTTTCTTATTGATTTCGGTTTGCTTTACTTGAGCGGAGCGTTTATCAGAAACAACTTATCTATCTTCACAAGTTAGGAGTAAGGCTCCATATGCACCATCCTTCTTCAACCTCATTTGTAAACTTACATTGAATATGTTATAGTTATACATTTTTGTGTGGCCTAGTTTCTTGCAACTTGTGACAATGTCATTGTCGCACAAGGGAAGTTGCTTGTCTTAGAGGATTTCTATGAAGAGGTTGCTTCCTACACTTGAAAGATTTTCATTTGTCCAACAACTCCCAACAAGACTCTTGATATCTTTTTCACTTAGATATTAGAATGTGTTGAAATTTTGTGACTTTCTCTTTTTGTTTTTTGGTTGGGTATTTAGTATCCGTAATCTACTAGCCTGATTTATCTAGATTTGTCTTGCGTAGGGTTCATTAAAGGGAGAAACATTCAATTTACATATGATCCGAAGAGAGAACACACTTGTGAAGATGATGCAATGAATATGTTTTGCTTATTAATTAGACTCTAAATTGATTGAGGCTTCAATATGAATGTTAAACATAGAGATAACTAAGAAGTTTCACATAGAGACACTAACGAGGAGTTTTCTTTGACACTTGGCAACGATTTTCCCTTGCTTAGACAAAGGATGCTTTATATGAAGCAGATTTAAATTAATTGAATCTTTAATATGAATATCAAACATCAAACGATAACTTTTGAGGTCTCCTTTGGTACTTGAAAAGGAATTTTCCTTGCTCACACAAACACAAGTTTTTGAAGTTTTGTTAGTGAAATTGCAATAACTTTGAAGTTATATTTTTTTGGTTTTTTTGGGGGGGGGTTGGGG
>JAABOM020000101.1:2473245-2500413 GCA_011800125.2 Solanum clarkiae
TCGTTCCCGCCAAGAAAAAAAGTGCAGCACCAATAAATCCATGAGAAATTATTTGTAAAAGGGCTCCATTAAGTCCCATATCGGTTAGAGAACTAATTCATATAATTACGAAACCCTTATGAGAGACAGAAGAATCGACTTTTTTTTAAGAAAAAATTCCGTTGGCCAAGAGATGTTGAAGCTGTCAAACATCATTATTAAGGCATGTCTCACAAAAATATGAGTACATATAAAAACAAGATTATCAACTAAAAGTATGAAGATAGAAATGTTATTATAAAGAGGATTTTTTTGTATATAGAGATATTTTGATATGTAATTATGAAATATAATCATAGTAGTAACAATTTGTTACAAAGGGATATTATAAAGTATCGTAATTATACTCCTTAGTTATAGTTGGTCTAATTACGCTTCATAGTTATAGTTTTGTTTGCTATGAGTATTTTCGATTGTATACTTAGCTTGTCAATGTACAAATATGATGAGTATATACCAATTCTATATATACAATTATAATTTTTTTCATAACTCATACAAATTAAATATATCGATAAATTGCATATAAATAGGTAACAATTATGATTTTTTTCATAACTTATACAAATCGAATGTATCAACAAATTGTATACAAATAGCTAATAGTTATGAATTTTTCTTAACTTACTACAAATTAAATGTATCGACAAGTTGTGTACAAATAGTTATGGTAAGCATATGCAAATTCTGAATTTATATAATTAGGAATTTAATTACACAAAATTGTAGCAAAATTAATCAAACTATAACTACATTTAGTAATTAATCAAAATTATAACTAAAGTGCATAATGATAATTAAATATTCATTATTTCACGTAATTTTTCCCTATTAAAAAGTATAAGTATCACTATTTTTGAATAAATATAAAAGCTATATTTGTAAGCATCACATAATTTTCCCTGTAATAAACTTGAAAACAATATATAAAGGGACAATCATTAACCCAATTTAAATTGGATACTACAAAGGCCAATAAAACATTGAGCCCAATTCATTCACAAAGCCCAATAAAAGTTGGCATCGTTAAGCCCATCTTCAACTACCGTCACCGTTAATTACCCAATTCCCTGGTCATTCTTCTGCGGTCTTCGCCGGAAAATATCACCGATTACCGTGTGGATCTCACAATCTGTCGCCGGTGAAATTACATCCCTCTTCTCGTAAATCCGGTGAGTGTGATTATGATTATGACCTCGAAGCTCGTTTTATCTTCATTCTTACTGTATTTTATTTTTTTCCCTTTCGTATCGTTTTGTTGTTGAAATTATTCTTATTTTTTAAAATCTGTGATTACAAGTGCTTTGAACTGTTTAATTGATATCATAAGTTTGTTGATTTAATTCGATCGAGAATCAGGGAAAATAGCTAGTTCGGAGCTGGAATTTGGATTTGGATTGAAAAATAAACTTAAAATTGGAAATGATGGTCTTATATTTGTGTTTTTATGGCGACAGATGAAACTGTTTAATGTCTAATACAGAAGAGGGAGAAAATTGATATTGTAATTGATGTTATGCAACTTGCATGATTTGCTAAACCATGTTTAATTCACAGTGCAGCTAGGACTTTAAGTTCATGGGTTTTGGATTCTAGAAAGCACTGTTTATTGGGTTATTGATTAATTATTTAGTCATATTAAGTGGATTTTTAAACAAAAATACAAGATTCGCGCCGAAGCTACTGTTTCTGGCCGAAGCTGTACCTCTTCCTGTGTTTAATGGATAGTTCTCTAGTAGCCAACATGAAAAAGATACGTATAGAATGGCTGGGAATGAAAGGGCAGAGATGATTTGGAAAATTGAAAAATAAAAAGGAACAAGGGGAGAAAGGAGGAAGATGTTGGACTAGATGGAAGATTATCTGAATGTTACTTAGATGCATAGCTAATTATCTGATGTAGGCAGAGCAATCGTAAATTTTGATGCACATCATCTTATATTGGAGTCATGTTAGTCGTATTTTAATTACTATTAGTTATCTGATACTTGATTAATGCTTCTGCAGATTGGTGTTTTAGCCTCTTTGGTTGGAGAATGTAAATTACCATCTGCTGCTACGAAACAAAATTTCCGACAAGGAAAATGGTAAGGAAAACAATTTTTGCTTGCACATTTTCATTACTTTGGTGACAAGGAAAGCAATTTTTGCTTACATGTTTTCATTAATCTGGTTGCAATTATCTCTCTCTGAGTTGTTCGTCTGGTAGCTTATGTACATGATGAAAACCATGCTGTTTTCTTTTCCTTTGGTAATTGAACTTGGCCCTTACATACTAAATGGGCTACATGGCTTACATTTCACATGTTCAGCCTTCCACTATGGTACTTTGGTTTCTTCAAGAGAAATAAATAAATAAATGACAAATGGTTTTGTTTCCAACACATCTTGCCAATGAGGATCTGTTATTGACAATATGGGATGGATTGGTCTTTTCTTTGATTTGTACTCACTTCAAAAGTTAAAGTCAAATGGTGATAAACAACACAGTATGTAATTTTGAGACGAGAGTATGATTTAGATACACGCAACCATTACATAGATTATAAACTTATTAATGGAAATAACACAACAGAAATTGCAACCAAAATTGAAGAACAGACAAGAAAGAGCCATAAATATAAAGATTTAAAAGTAAAAAGAATGACCACCAAGGTTCAAACTTGAAAGTAATTTTCAAGTTCAGTCCGAACAAAACTGTTCAAAACTCGGAAAGATATCAATCTGAAAATATGTTAAACCTCTCTAATATACGTGTTCGACCTTTTATTTAAATAATACCTATGTTTAAGAAAAGACAAAATTGCCCAAAAATGAAAAGCCTCAAAATTAGTCAGACCAGTGCGTCTCGCTTGACAAATTCCTCAAGTTCAACATGTTGCGTTGAATTGTAATTTCCATCCTACTTAACTTTTTGTGTTTGGGTGCAAGACGTATGTCCTAGCTCCTCCGGCCCACACCCAATGCTTCATGCTGGACTTCACTTTCCAGAAACTTCGTTTTCAGCATCTCCAAGCACTCCTTGAGCTATCAAGCATGATATGCTGTGCATGAATCTTCATGCACACTCTCCAAGCATCTTCTAACTATCTATTGGAGATCGTGTAACTCCTTGATGTCGATTCCTTGGATGTTCTTGGTCATAGAACAGGAAGATGGTAACTTTTCATAGTTCGGGATCTTCCTTAGTGTGTGCATCATGCTATCCAGGGTTGTATGAGGACTCTTATCTTGAAGATGAATTTTATGTATTCAACTCCAATGAATTTCTCCTTTCTATTTTATTCACTCTTTACAGGGTGTCTAAACCCAACACATTTTCCCCTCTTGAGTGCCGAAACCTGATTTTGATTCAATTGCAGGTTTATCACTCCAGTTTTGTTGATGAGGAAGGAATTAGTAAAGCTTGTGGATGCCCTTTATTACCTCTGAAAACCCATATAAGGGGACCTGCTCCAGTTTCAGGACAAGGTTAGTCTTGCAGATCTTTTTCTTTCTTAGGAAAATGTCTCCACGTTATTATAGTGATGCTCATCTTATTTTTAAGCAGATACAACCGATATCGTCGATGAAGCAATCACATTCTTCAGAGCAAATGTCTTCTTCAAAAACTTTGATATTAAAAGCTCATCCGACAAGCTACTTATCTATTTGACATTGTATATCAATATTGCTCTAAAAAGGCTTGAAGGCTGCAGAACTTTAGCTGAAGGAACCAAGGCTATCATCACCCTAGGTCTGGAAAATGTTCCTGTTCCTGGAGAGGCTGGTTTCCCATTCCCAGGGTTATTTTCTGCAGCCCAATCTCAAAAAGAAGCAGGTTGATTGTTATACTAACTATGCAGCCTTTGAATAAACCACCAATAATGAGTCAAGGTTCATTTGAAGTTTGTTATTTTGCTAGCCGTTTTTTCATATATTTTAAAATGGAAACAAACAAGTTCACCGCTTATAATTATTCAATGATAATATCCTAGTCTAATTGTACCAATTTAATTCTTCTGGAATTTCCAAGTACAGTACATTTGTATGCTTGAAACCTCTTTGACATTTTACGGCATTGCATTTGGTTCTATGTGGAGAAAGATTATATGAACTTGGAAAAATTATATGAGCTTGGAAGAATTTCTTAATAGGGTAAAAGAAGTTGGGATAAGTATGAGCCAATGTGGGTTGATGGTGTGAAAACTTCCTGATGCCAATTTTACAGAAAAAGGGAAGGGTAAAACAGAAGACATTGTGAACTGCAATTTTTTTTGACTGCATTTGATGTACTTTATCATGGACCCTGTCAAAACTGCAATTTTTTTTTAATTCCATCGTACTCTTTTTGATAAATTGTGCTGCCTCAGATCAAGCAATACCTTGTGTTTTTCTCTCCTGTCAATCTTCTCCCAAACCATCTTACCATTTTATATTCCATCTGATCTGAACTCTCTAAATCTCACAGAAGGTTCCATTTTCTGATGAAGGGTTTGTTAGTCTTTGTACAATCACTATTTGAGAGTTATGACCTTGTAGGGATGTCTCTGTTCTTCATGCTAGGATAGTCAGTCAAAGTTGGTTAGAAGATTAGAAAATGTTGGGATTTTTGTACATTTTGTATACAGGTCACGTGCCCTTTGGGTGCTGCGTAATAAAATTGTATTCTGTTATAAAAGTAAAATTGGATTATCATTACACAAATTGTGTGGTAGTGTTGGTCCAAAACTTGTCAACTGTGACCTTATTTGAAAAAGGTACTTTGGCAAAATTAGGAAAATCTAAGTATGTCTGTTAGTGTCAACTCTGCCCCCCTCAAATGGCTTTTTTTGGGACAAAGAAGGAACACCTGACTGAAATATACTTGCCAACCATTGTAATCTGAGGAGACAGATGGTAGTTGTCATCTTATGAGCTGATCATTCGCAGTCCGACAGAAAATTGCTGCTTTTCACCTAAATATAACTGTATTCTTGTTTGAGTTGATGTGCTATATTTCCCTTTTATGCTATCATGCTGCTTTGAAGTGTAGTTTGATTGTATTTTGATATTATTTAGCACATCCTTAATCATGGAATTCTGTACTACTGTTGGGATATGTCAAAATGGTGTTGTAGCACTTCTTTGTTTGTGACACCTTTGCACTATTTGGCAACTGACTTGTAAACAGATACTTATTCTCTTCTGGACTCTAACATAATGTGTCTTACCTTTGTTTCTCTTTTGCTTTAATTGACATCAAGATGCCATTTTGCATTTGTTCTATCTCGTCAGAAAACTGTATACCTCAAATATTAGACCGCTTTTACTCTCGTTTTGTTGTCTTGTTCTGTTTTTGCTTTCATATACATGTGGCCCTCAGACTAATGGATAGGAATCTTTTTGTTGTCTCTGTCACATTTGAATGCAGAATTATTCAGGAATTATCTTAAGCAAATAAGGGAGGAAACTAGCGGGAGATTATTAAGCGTTGCTTATCGGCCTAATGGAACTCCCAACAAATGGTGGTTAGCATTTTCCAAGAGAAAGTTTATGAACATGGTTCTTCCTTGAACGATGACCAGAGCTTCAACTTCTGCAGAGAGTGATTTTGCTGTTACGAAATGTTTAAGACTACCTAGTAAGGTTAGTTTTGGATGAACAATAACCAGTGATGCATAACGTTTGGCAGGACGAGACTTTCTAGAGCATCTCATATTCTTACCTAAAAAATACTTTTTGCCTCATTACATGTGTTATGAACGAATAATCAAACTGTGAACGCACAAGATTACCTACTTTCTGCACTTTGTAAATTACTTGTTCTACTTGTAATTGCTCAAGCAGTGGGGATTCATACAGCCTACCCACACTTGCTTGGGATTAAGGCATGGTAGTTGTTATATTGTTGTACTTGTAATTACTCAAGCTACATATTACTAGTGTAAATGTGTGAACCAAAAAGATCCGATTTCTTATTTTTTTTATTGCACTGTTAATATATTTATCTTTTAACTGGTAAAGTTGTTGCCATGTGACCAGGAGATCACGGGTCCAAGCTTTGGAAACAGTCTCTGGCAGAAATGTAAGGTAAGGCTGTGTACAATAAACCTTTATGGTCGGGCCCTTTTCCGACCCTGCACATAGCGGGAGCTTTAGTGCACCGGGCTCACCCTGTATGTTTTTTGGGCATTACTAAAACCCCAGGAATGTTAGAAGTCACATGGGGAAAGTGGAAAGTACTGTTAATTCTATTTGGGGTAGAAAAAAAATACACTTGTTCCAGAATCCAGATTTGCCTCTTTAAAGAAGTTCTTAACTTGAAGCAAGAAAGGAATTTAGACATGTGGTCCAACTAGACATGAGTTTTTTTTGTTTTAATTATGGTGTCCGCGTTGTATTTCAACTTTCAAGTGATCTCACAAGTACCTATTACTTCACCACAATATATATAGAGTAATTTCATCCATCAAGATTTGAATCGAACTAGACGTGAGTTCTTTTACTATTCAAGTCATTTAAAATAGTAAGTAATGAATATGGTGTTTTATGATGATGTAGAGTCAAATAGAACTAATGCCAAAACTTCTGCTAGATTTGAAAAAGATATTTTGTAATAATCTTTATTTTGTTGATGGAGAAAAAGTCTTGACTTTTTTCACATGATATTATTCTTTAAACTTTGGTAGTTGGGTCTACTCTTTTGTTTTCAATATTCAATATGTCAAATCAATATTAAATGAAAGACCAGAGAAAAAATTGTCACTATTTCTTTTTCTAGTGTCTTAAAAGTGGTTACCTTTTTATATTTTAAAGGCTATTTAGCTCTAATTATTTATGTTATCCTTAATGACACATTCTTATAGCCACTAAATTGTTATGTCTTGTTCACATCATAAATTCTTAGTGTACCTTTGGCAAAAGCCCAAGTCTTATTTTTCCTTTCTAATTCTTATCCTACAAATGAAATACAAGAAATAATAAATAATTATAAAAAATAATATTTTTTTAATAACAAGAGAAATTCGCCGGTGTTATCTTTGCACACAGGGTAAATCCTCGATCGAAAAGAAAAAATAATAATAGAGGAATAGCTTTTGTGCACATTTGGAGAAGACCTTTTCATTATTATGATGAAGCCTTGTGATAAGGATCCAATTGATAGGACCATCTCGATTTACTTAATTCATTTCTTTGGAATTGGTAGGTCCAATTAGAGGCCTTTAAAGTTGCCACATATTTTCATTCAAATACCTCAATTAAGGTTGTCAATTAGTAGTACACATTATATTCAAAATGTGCCTAATGAACAATCATGTAATTTTGTTTTTCCATTTGTAGCCAAATACATAAACAACCTCCTAAAAGTACAATTATAATTTTTCGCTTAGACATATCAACTAACATCATCATTCGTTATCAAGCACTTAACATTATTCAAAATGTATCCATGTGGAAATATGTCTCAAAGAGTAATGAGTAACGTAAATTTAAAATATAATCTTTTTTTCTTTCATCTTTAACTAAAATAGGCAACCTTAAAATTGTCTTATTACAGCCCAAAGTAAAGGGATACACCATATTGTAGTTAACTGATTTGATGGATCCAACAAATAATTAATTATAATAAATATTCAAATTCTAAATTTGATAAAAAAAATACTAAACTAAGACTCTAAATAAAGAATAATAAATGAACGGGTCTTCTTTTATTCAAAACGTCTCGTGATCATCAACCAATTATGTGCTTCAATATAGTTATTGAAATCTTCAATCAATTATACGCTTCAATATAATTACTGGAAGTAAGTGTTATAGCCTGTTTTCAATACTCAATGACTTGATCTAACCAAGCTTTTGCAATTTCAGAATTTCCTGCTAAATGACCTGTTTATTGAGTTTGTCATATGTCAATATACAAAAATCACACTATACCTAATACAATTCTATAAAGCATACTCTGATGACTTTGTCGCTAATTCACTCATTGCTATTTTGCTTGTAGCTAATAGAAATTTATCACTAAATAAAATTTACGATAGATTTTATTGTTTAGCTATAAATTTTATCCATTATCAAATCTCTTCACAAATTTTATTATTGATTATTTCTGACAGACTCTCGATTCAATCATTTATCAATATATTTGGCCAATATGAAAAAAATTAAAATTGTCTTATTCTTGAAATAAAATGTTTTCCCCAAACTTCTTCCCTACTTTTTGGATCAAAACTCTTTCACAAATAGCACCTACAAAATCAACCACCCCCCCACCCCAACCTTCATCTCTCCATTAATGGCTGAAAATTGTTGCAGATCTGAACTTTATACTATAAAGAAAACCCCATTGATGTCTTTTTTCAGTTTTGTTATATAATTTGATTCATGAAGTTTCCTATTCACATAGATAAAAAGTTTCAATCTTGGATTCCTCTGTTTTTTCCCATTTTGCCCTTGCATTTCCAGCTTCAATGTCCAAGAACAATCATCTGATCCATTTACCAATAGGTAAGATCCAACCCGAATCCGAAAACCCCCAGATCGATAATCGGGCGCCGGAAAACGGGTCTCCGGTTGTCTACACCGCTACTCCCGGAGCATCATGTGAGCATTTATCGGAGCTCCGATCCAGAGTCGGCTCGAACCCGTTTCGTCACTTCACGGACTGTGTGAAGGTCCGCCCATTGGGGCGGGCGTCCATCAAGAGGGATTCGCCCCAGGTATTGGTACGGTGCGGGGTGTGTGGACACGCGCCGCACCGTCTTTACGCCTGCGTCACTTGCGCCGCTGTTTTCTGCCACGTGCACGCGCCGTCACATCCGGAGGCGACGGCGGAGGAGGATGTGGATGTTTCCGATCGTTCGCTGCACTACATTGCTGTGGATATCGACCGTGCTGAGCTCTTCTGCTGTGGGTGTAAGGACCAGGTGTACGACCGCGACTTCGATGCGGCAGTTGTACTGGCGCAAATGGAGGTTGCTGTGATTGGATCAGTACAAGAAACTCCATCGCTGCCGCCGGCTCCGGAGAGTACCCGGAAGAGGCGGCGGGTGGAGTACAATCCGTGGACCCCTGATGTGAAAGAACAAGTTTTGATTGTTGGGAATTCGAATCCATTTCCAAGTCAAATGAACAATGATTTAGCAACCCCAGAAGTACAATGGGGTTTGAGGGGACTTAACAATCTTGGAAACACTTGTTTTATGAATTCAGTACTTCAAGCTTTGCTTCATACACCACCATTGAGGAATTACTTTCTTAGTGATAAGCATAATAGATATTTTTGCCAGCGAAAGAATAGTACTGTTGTAACAAGGAGTAGTGATAATACAAACAAGAACTCTATGTTGTGTTTGGCTTGTGATTTGGATGCAATGTTTTCTGCTGTTTTCTCTGGCAATCAGACTCCTATTAGTCCAGCAAAGTTCCTCTACAGGTCTGCAATTAATCGACTTCTGTGGGTTTGTTGAGATTGTGTTTCGCTTTGTTGTAGGAACTATGGCATGGTTGCATAGAATTGAGGCGCGTTCAGCTAAGACCATTTATATGTCTGCGGAAAAAGTTAGATGATGTATATAGGTCTGCATTTAGTCATCTTTTGTGGGTTTGTTGAGAAAGTGTTGTTTGGCTTTGTTGTAGGAACTATGGTATGATTGCATAGAATTGAGGTGCGTTCAGCTAAGACCGTTTATATGTCTGTGGAAAAAGTTAGATAATGTACATATGATAGCCTCCTTCTTGTCGTCGTTGTCGTCGTCTTTTTCATCTGTTTGAGCTGAGGGTCTATCGCAAATAATTTAAGGTAGGGTAAGGTTTGCGTTCACACTATCCTCCCCGGACCCCATTTGTGGGGTTACATTGGCTATGTTGTTGTTGTTGCCAATGTGTACAATGGACGACACATGCTATGAATTCATTGGCTCTAAATTTTGGGTCCACGTCTGAATTTTAGAAGGCTCATTAATTTAGCTTGGTTGTGCTCTTCATTATTAATGATATTGGGACAAGATCAAATTGTTTTTGTTGGAATTGTATGTGTTGACCCTTTTTGCTTCATAAAAGTGAAATTAGCACATCTCAAAAAAAAAAAAAAAAAAAAAAAGTGAAATTAGCAAGTGGTATGTAGCTTGCTTGTGATGTAATGCAGATGTATTTTGTGTAATTGGATGTGGATTTTTATTGAGTATTAGTTGTAGCACTATGCTCTATCTGATTCTGATGTGTGACAAATTTTCTCCTGAACAGCTGGTGGAAGCATGCATCAAATCTTGCAAGTTATGAACAGCAGGATGCTCATGAGTTTTTCATTTCCATGCTTGATGGGATTCATGAAAGAATGCAGAATGATAAGGGGAAGGGCCCAAGTCCAGGTAAATTTGTTTGTTGCAATGGAATGTCGGTTAGCTGCCAATCTTTTTTCCCCCATCACCCAAAATCCCTGTTTTTCCACCCATGCATTTTTGTACCCTTTTCTGTCGTATGCATATTTGAACTTGACGTGAGTTCTTGTTTGTACATGATGCTTATCAGGCTATTTTCAATTTGTGATAAAGCAACATTGTGATTCTTTTTCTCCCCCAAATATCTGTTGGAGGAACATAACCCCTATTACCTAATAATTTAATACTTATAAAAGCGATAAAGTACCGAATCAATTATTTGTGTTATAGGTCCTTCAGGCCTTGGTGAACCACCACAAGAACAATATTTGGTATTTTTCTCCGTTTTCAGTACAAAGTTTCTTACTTTATTGTGCTTGAGTAATAAAGTTAAATATGAGAAGTCTTCAAACATGGTCATGATAATTAATGACATAGCGAAAAATTCCTTTTGAAGTTCATATACCATTGTTAGTTGCAAGGTTTCTATACTTCTACACTCAAATTATTATTGTGTATGTAATAAAGTAGCGACATAAACCTAAAAAAACTCAAATAACTAAATAAGTGGATTACTGAAATTTTAGAAGTTACTTGCAAAAGTCAAGGTACCTCAGCATGTGAAATTGTTGAAATTGTCTTGGGAGTAGGAGGGGGTGGAAGTGGTAATTTCTGTCAGAAGCATCTTAGTAGGCACTTGGGATCTACTTGATAGGCTTATCTTTGTTGTTCTAGAATCTCATCTCTCATGGCGATCCATACTTCCTTCGTCACTGAAAAAGGATAGTAATATTTGACTGCAGCTTGTGGTTTAGGTCCTTTCTTTGCCATAGGCAATATACCAGTTGATATTTGCTATCAGGCTTAGAGATGTTTCACAAAAGCAAAAAGATTTCCTCCTACTCTCCCGAGTAAGTCTCAGTTTGGTTAGTCTCTTTTAATTTCAGAATAGGAGTTCTCTTTTACTAAATCATTCTCGTATTAACTCACACTTTTACCATGTTTTAGGGTCTTAATCTCAAGAGAGCTGATCACAACCTTCCAGAAAACTTGAAGTCCTTACTAGGTTGATAACTATGCTTTGTCGTTTTGTCTCAAGTCCCCATGTCATATTGTTCTTGTGGGGTCTAATCTCTTGGCACCTTGCATTTCCTTAGAAGAGCAATCATTAGAGGGGTGACTCTTTAGCGGCAAGTCATTTGTGATATGGTGATGTTGTACTTTACTTTCAATGAAGTTACATGTACTATACCTATACTTTTTCCTCTAAATTAGAGGAATAAGATTAGTACAGAGCTAGAACTGAGATCATAGATTGTCCCCATTTCACAAAATTTAGCATTTAGATAATGTACCCAAGGAACGATAGCCTTTAGTTCTATATAATAGATCTTTTTTCAAGACAATAAATGTGCCTTGAAAGGCCATACTTTCTTTCTGATTTTTTTTTTGTTGATTTTATTTGTACTCCATTAATTTCAAGCTACACTTTGTGTTGATTGCCTTTCATCATAGGACCCATGTTGTTTTGTTAGCAAAACATGACTAGGGCCTTTGGCTTTTGTGAAGCATGTTGAGCGTTTTAAATATTGTATATTCAACTGTTATTACTGTATGTAAACTTATTTGAAGTACACATTTCCTTTTGACATCTATGATCTTATTTACCGAGTCTTTTTCTCTGGAACAGGCAGCGGAGACTGTTGCATTGCTCACAGAGTATTTTCTGGAATCTTGCGATCTGATGTCATGTGTACAGCTTGCGGCTTCACATCTACTACATATGATCCATGCATCGACATCTCATTGGACTTGGAACTGAGCCAGGGGACTTCAGCAAAGCAGACATCAAAGAAGTCTCATAAAAATCACAAAAAGAAAGAAGCAGAACCTGTAAAGTCAAACCAAAATGGTCGACTTTCTACGTTGAGGCAATGTTTAGATCACTTTACAAGACCTGAGAAATTGGGTTCTGATCAGAAGTTCTTCTGCCAACATTGTCAAGTGAGGCAGGAATCTCTTAAACAGATGTCCATAAAAAAACTGCCTCTGGTTTCTTGCTTCCATATCAAAAGGTTTGAACATTCTGTGATAAAGAAAATGTCGAGGAAGGTTGATCACTACCTACAGTTTCCTTTTTCATTGGACATGTCGCCTTACCTCTCTTCGTCTATCTTGAGGAGTCGATTTGGAAATAGAATCTTCTCCTTTGATGGGGACGAGGAAGACACATCCTGTGAATCATCCTCGGAATTTGAGTTGTTTGCTGTCATTACTCATACCGGAAAACTTGATGCTGGTCATTATGTAACATATCTGAGGTTAAGTAACCAATGGTACAAATGTGATGATGCTTGGATCACTCAGGTGAACGAGAACATCGTTAGAGCTGCACAAGGATACATGATGTTCTATGTGCAGAAAATGCTGTACTACAAAGCTAGTGAAAGACAGGTTAGCTAGAAGGAAACTCGCAACTCGCGAAGTACCAATGCAGCAACACCAGATTGAAATCATCAGTAAGCTCGCGATACGTTGACATTTTTTGCTGGAAAAGAAAGGAATTGAGCTGATATTTTTGCTCCTCAGTGTTGCTGCTGCTTTGAGTTTTCAATTCTCAGTTGGGAGTGTAATCTTAGCCTGCATTTTAAAAAAGGCACACACTCCTGCATTCAGGAAATTTTGGAAAAAGAATATATTCTCTCTTGCAAAAGAGATAATTAGTGTAACCTTTCTATTTTTTTGTGGCTAACTATAGAAAAATAATCATAGCAACTTCAAGGAGAAAGAAAACTGTTTCTTTTTCAATGTTTTTTTGGTATGAAGTTTTCTTAACTTCTTTATGTTTGGTTTCAAAAAAATTTCTAGGAAAATAAGTTTTTCAAAAATGAGAAAAATGATTTTTCCTACGATAAAATCTGTATCAATCCAGCAGTATATCTCTCTTGATTTATCTTCTAGGATATAACAACCAAACATGTCGTATAACTCAAAATAACTGCATATTAGTTGGAGAGCCAAAACTTAAATAAAAGAAACACCTTTTCTTCACTATAAAATAACTCCCTTTTATATTGTGAATAAGTTTGAGACTCCAAATATTTCTTCGTCTCAATTCTTTCTTCATTACTCGAACCTCAAAATATAAACAAAATATAATATTTTTCATCTTTTTCCACTCACAAATATAGTATTTGATCTTTTTTCACTCACAAACATTGTATTTCTCCTCTACGCTACTCGAGGAAAAAAATATCCTTTATATAAGTGTAAAAAAAAATTTCGCAAATAAATTTTAAGAATGCAGCGGGAGAATCAGTAGGAGATAATAATAAGAAAACATATGCTTACTAATTATCATGTTGTTAATTTTTTAATTTCTAAAATTAAAATGCACTTAATATTAATCAAACTTGGACAACAATATTTTTTCTCACACACTATATTTCATCAAAATGCTATCCAATTTTCTCATAGAATAATTAATCTTTACCATATATTTTTGTTTGAAAAATATATTTCATTGACTAATGAAACATCGAAAATTGATTTACTCATTTCAAATAATCTGAATTATTCATACAATGCTTTTCTTTTTTTCACATTTATTTTTCTTCAAGGTGAAACAAAAAATTGAACACAAAATGACAAAAAAATCACATTGTGGAGAACTTTTTTTAGGGCGGAGAATGACTATAACATCTTCATTGTGTCTTATCTGATAAACCAAAAAACTTTGGGTCTCTCCAAAATCAATTTCGATCCAAGAGAACCAAATTCTTTAACTATTTCATAAGTTTGGTATTAAATTTCCCTTCTCCAATGTTCTTTTTTTGATGAATACTCATTTTGTGTCCAATTTTTTTTCCATTTTGAATTGGAATTTGAGCTCTTGCCAGATTTTAGCATTTGGGGTTTGATATTTTGTATTGAAAGTTGAGTTTTTGGAATATGGGCTTTGTTGTTTTGAATTGAAAGTTGAGTTCTTGTCAGTTTTTGGAATCTGGGTTTTGTTAGTTTGAATTGAAAGTTGAGTTCTTGCCAGTTTTTAGCATGTGGGGTTTGTTATTTTGAATTGAAAGTGGAGTTCTTGTCAGTTTTTGGAATCTGGGTTTTGTTATTTTGAATTGGAAGTTGAGTTTTTGCCAGTTTTTGGAATCTGGGTTTTTGTTGTTTTGGATTGAAAGTTGAGTTTTTGCCAGTTTTTGGAATCTGGGTTTTTATTGTTTTGGATTGAAAGTTGAATTTTTGCCAGTTTTTGGCATATGGGTTTTGTTATTTTGAATTAGAAGTTTAGTTCTTGCTAGTTTTTAATAGTTTTTAGCCATCTGGGTTTTTTATTCTTGATTTTTTGAAGTGGGTTTTGCTTAATTGAGTAGATAAACCAGAAAAAGGTAGATTCTTGGTCTGGGATTTGGTGTTTATGCCTAGTTGGCTTTGCTAAATGTTGGGTCGTTTTTGTAGTTTTGAAGCTCTTCTTCAATGGTGATTGGAAGCAAGTATTAACCAGGTATGTGTTCGACCACATGTTCTTTACTCTTTCCTGTTTTCCTGGATGATAAAATGCAGAAGGAAATTGATGTTTATTTACTGAAGTTTTACTTGTTTCTTGCAATTAATGGTCCAAATGGATCTAAAGATTCATTAAGTTAACCCCAACTAGTTTAGGATTGAGATATAGTTATTGCTGTTGTATTTGTTAATTTGTAAGTTTATTTCAGAAAGCTGCCTTGGTCTAGAAAGAATAGTTCACTTCTTTGTGCGAGGTCCGGGGTAGGGGCAGAGCAAAATGAACCTACTGACAAAGCCTTACTTTACATTTCTGCACCTTTGAAGCGTTAGAGTGAAACCTCTGTTACCGATAGGATGAAGGTAATTGATCAACAGGATCAATAGATGGTGAGTGAATCACCATATTTGGTCCAGTAATTTGGTTGAAATATCCTGGAATCATTGTGAGGTAGTGTTCTCATTCAATCAGTTCGAGAGTCCCCCTTCTTCACTTTGGTCCGAAGAGTAACTAGGACTAACTTAGTCACATATTCACATTCTAATTGAACAATGTACATCTTTTATTATTCTAGAAATCACAATCTTCTATATATAGTCTGTTTATTGGAGCATGCTTTTTCTTTCTTTCGATGATGCAATTCTATGTGCATCTTCAGTTGGTGTCATCACCTAACATCTCCTGCTGCAAGGGGAAAGCTGAGTTAATCGTGAATCCTTGTTTTTGTGTTTAGAAAACATGATGAGCTTCAAGGATTGGGTCCTGTCACAGTTGATAACCAAGTCAGTAGCCTCATCAAGACCACTTTTAGCATCAGATAACTTTCTATCAGAGGAACATCCTGATCAAGAGTTTGACCGCCCAGGTAATTCTCCTTCTTGTACTATGATAATTGTCCACCTGTAATGTTTGCTATTTCATTGGATGGAATATGGCTGTGTGTTAGCCTTGCGATGGTGTTTTTGATTGTCTTCTAGCTTCAACATTTCCGTAGTTAATTTCTTCTTGTTGGTCTTTGCTTTGCATTCTTGGGTAAACACAATAGCTAAAGCATGTGTAATTTGTTTGATGGAGCTTGATGTAGACTTTGCAGCTGAACTTGCTCTATGCTCCCAAACAGAGATTTTTTGAAGTTCTACACAAGAATTAGTGTTTTTGTGCTATGAAGTGAGTGCTTACCAGATGTCCTGGTATTTGGTTATCTTTTATAGATTCTATTAACGGGTGATACACCATATTTGATGGTTGGATCAAGTTTCTGACCAATGTATCTGTTTTAGGTACTCTGACAAGCTTAGAATGTGGGTAGCTTTTGTTGTTTATCCATTTATGTTGGTTTTCCAAAAAAGTGATAGGATGTTGACCTGAAAAATATGAGGTGTACTTATAGTGATTGGTAGGATTGCGTTCTTACTGGTGGTTTTCACTGGGAAAGAGTCACAAGGTAGAGATGAATATTGATAATAGAGGAAGTTGAGGAAATTCCATGAACAAAGTTATACCATATTTAGGATCATTTCAAAGTTGAAGAAAAAACAGCTGAAGAATGTATCAAAATCAAAATGGGAAGAAGGGAACTACTTACGTAGTTTTCCAGCATTTGGGATTCAAGTTGGGTTATGCTAGGTTTTATGTTATTTGCTTTTTCAGTTCTTAGAAGATAGATCTACAACCATCTTAAAAGAAACTCAATGGAGTATGAGATTGTTTCTCTTTAAAATAAGCAAAAGAAATTGCAGTGTTAAAGTGAGACGTCTACTTCAGAGTTTCCCAAGTTTTTGGAATGGTGTTCTACATTATTCCATCTTATGCTTTCTGAAACCGACTCCTAATTTTTCCCTCTCATGCACCAAGGAGTACTTGAATAACTTTTTCTAGTGGCTAATTGTTAATCTTTAAACTGTTTCCTAGTAAGTTTCTTTTTTGTGGAGGATTCCCTCATGTTGTGGGTTGTATGATTCCCACATAGATGATGCGTTTTTTGTGAAGACAAAGTTACCCTTATATCCAAAACTTTAGGCTCTCTAGTTTTGTTACATTATAGAAGGAAATAAATCTAAATGGTCCTAGGCTTCAAATTGGTGAGTTAATGAGGTCTTGTTTTGCTGAACTAGAAGAGATATCTATTACTTTATAGTCTATATAATCATTAAGTACTGCAAGTCAGTCATAACATCCTCCTTGAAATCAACTAGTTTGCTACTGGAAGTGTAACGAGACTTTTCTATTTCATTAGTTTACTACATTCCATGGCTCTTTCTCTTTTTTTTGATTACCGTGGTGTCTGGGCTAGTTTGCATGTACCTCAACTAATTTCACGGGTATCTGCTACCTCTCTCACTAGCACATGTACCGATAACTCTCTCTACCAAGGCTTTGGACAAATGGGAAGAAATTATTTAGTGATTTTTTTCCTCCGTAGGGAATTGAACCAGAGACCTCATGGTTCTCAATCCACTTCATTGACCACTTGACCACATCCTTGGGTGCACTATCATTCTACTATTCTTGTGTTGATTAATTTTGATAATAGTGAAGTTATGGCTTTGCTGATCACAAATGTGTCCAACTTAACAATTATTGCATGCTTCACATTTTAGAGTACGAGAGTGAAACCAACTGATATCTGATCTGAACCCAGATTCCAGAATGCTTAGCAACCCTTGAAATCTTCTTAATATGATGGTACTTGAGTCCTAGAGTTTAAGATGTAAATTAGACATATATTATATTAGTGATAGTCAAAGAAGATATAATTGTGAAAAAAATAGTTTGATAGAGAAAACACAAGTCAAAGTTAATTGAATTGTTAAATGAATTTATAATTTTGAAAGTTGTGAAAGTTGTGTAGTAACAGAATTCTGTCAAACGTTTTGGGGAGTCCCACGAAAGTGTCATATAATTGGAACAGAGGAAGTAATACATCTTTTGAAAACAAAATCTAGCCTTGGAAACGACATAATCAAATGCATATATTTATTAGAAAGAGAAATGACAAGTCTGGGACCATGCCAGGCAAAGCAGAGCAGGCTATAGTGAGTTGGAACTACGAAGGCAATGGCTGTGCCGACAAGAACAGATGGAGAATTGTCCCAGCAGTAATATGGTGGACAATATGGAAGGAGAGGAATTTGAGATGTTTTGAGAACACTGGCAATCCTTTACATAGAGTGAAAATGAACTGCATTATCACTTTTTGCTATTGATGCAGTTCTAACTATGTTAATGATCCTGTAGCTATAGTAGAAATTCAATTTAAGTAGAAAATTCTCTTTCTTCCTCCGTTCATACGTATTTCATACATTCCAGATATCTTAGGCTCTCTGTAAGAAGTAGGAGGAGCTAGTTTTTGTTTGAGCTGTTTTGAGGCTACATATGATGTAAATTTGGTTTCCAGCCTTTAGTGCTGAAGATTATATACAAAATGTTACCTTTGTCAAAAAAAAAAAGAAGATAATTAAGTGCTTGTAGACATGGGAGATTTTTTTTCAGCTCTCTACACGAAGTAGCTTATTTATTTATTATCTGCATTTTACTGATGGAGTGGTTGAAGGCAGGAGAGAGAGAGTCATCACAATAGGTGTTTTTTAAACTAAAAAAAGTCTCCTACATTCATTGTATATCATCCGTATGTTGTCCTGTGTTTATTATTTATGCAGACCTTCCATCAAATTATTTATGTAGACCGTCAATTTGTGTGCATCCAAAGTGCAACGGTTCATTGGGGTACCCTATAACTGCTATTATTTCCAAACTTTTGTTCCTAAGGCACATTTCACAATTTTAATGGATTAGGATTTTTTTTTGGTTCTGATAAGTAGTAATAAGTTGCATATCACGACTGCGTGAAAGCTTTTTAGTATCTACAAGATCTGTAGTTGCAGTAGAATATCAAGTTATTCGAAAACGAAAAGCAGCACAAAAAGACCACAACTACTGTTGAGGTGTGTAAAAGACGATGACAGCAATAATAAAGCCATGTCCAATGTTTTATCTATTCATAAAAGCGAGCCTCTATGCAGATCCTGCTATGTCATAAAGGTTGTTATGTTGGGCTCCTGTATGCACTTCGCTATTAATTAATTGACTGTTGATATCCACATCTATCGTCGTCGTCTCAAATTGTTGATGGCATTCTTTTCTTCTTTTGTTTCAGCTCACACTGCTGATTTGGTTACAACAACTAGATTAGCCAATACAATCCAATCTTCCAATGATAATCAGAACACAAATAATCTCCATTCACAACAACGGATGGGCGAAGATTCTTTTCAGACGGATTTTAAGGTTGATGAGAAGCCTACTCCAGTGGTAAAGATTGAAGCCCTTCAGATTAAGTTCTTGCGCCTGCTTAAACGTTTTGGCTTGTCCGAGGACAACCTTCTGGTATCAAAGGTCTTATACCGGATCCAGCTGGCATCACTGATACGGGCAAGAGAATCAGATTTGAAAAGGGCAAATCTTAAAATTGAGAGAGCCCGTGTAATAGCAGCAGAACAAGAAGCTGCTGGCCAACCACGATTGGATTTCTCATTTAAGATCCTTGTACTGGGTAGAACTGGAGTTGGCAAGAGTTCAACCATAAATTCCATTTTTGACCAATCAAGAGCAACAACCAATGCGTTCAAGCCTGCTACTAACCATATTCAAGAGATTGTGGGAATGGTAAATGGCATCAGAATATCGTTTATTGACACTCCTGGTTTATTGCCTCCTTCACCTGGTAATGTCCGAAAAAACAAGAAGATATTGCATTCTGTGAAACGATTTTTAAGGAAACAAACGCCTGATATGGTACTGTATTTTGAGCGCCTGGATTTGATCAACACGGGCTACAGTGATTTGCCCTTGTTGAAGCTTATAACCGAAGTCTTTGGTCCTTCAATTTGGTTTAATACCATCCTTGTCATGACTCATTCTTCCTTCAATCTTCCCGAAGGAACAAATGGATATCCTGTTAACTATGAATCTTTTGTCACCACCTGCACAGATTTGGTCCAACATTATATTCACCAGGCAGTCTCAGACACAAAGCTTGAAAATCCTGTAATTTTGGTGGAGAATGATTCCAATTGTAAGACCAATAATGCTGGAGAGAAAATTCTCCCTAATGGGCAGGCGTGGAAGTCTCAGCTACTGTTGCTGTGCATATGCACCAAAGTTCTGAGTGATGTTAATACCCTATTGGACTTTGAAGACAGCCTAAAGGTAGGGCCATCAAAGGTGGGGCGATTGCCTTCTCTGCCGCATCTTCTCTCATCCTTTCTAAAGCATCGTGCTCAGATAAGACATGGTGGAGCTGAGAATGAAATTGATGAGGTTTCTCTTTTAGACTCTGATGATGAAGACGACGAATATGATCAGTTACCTCCTATTCGGATACTGACCAAGTCTCAGTTTGAAAGGTTGAGTGGTTCCCAAAAGAAGGATTATCTCGATGAACTAGACTACCGGGAAACCCTCTATTTGAAAAAACAACTGATAGAAGAAGCTCGTAGACAAAGAGAAAAGAGAATTTCTTCGAGTGAGGGTAAAGCAGCCCTGGATGATGAGTCTGATAACCAGCAAGAGGGCCCTCCAGAGCCAGTTCTCTTGCCAGATATGGCTATTCCTCCCAGCTTCGATTCAGATTACCCTATCCACAGATACCGGTGTCTCATCACCAGTGAACAGTGGCTCGCAAGACCAGTCCTTGATCCCAATGGATGGGACCATGATGTGAGCTTTGATGGCATTAACCTCGAGAGCAGTGCCGAAATAAGAAAAAACATATTTGCTTCGGTTAATGGACAAATGAGCAAGGACAAACAAGACTTTAGTATCCAATCAGAGTTCGCTGCAGCTTTCACCAATCCCGGCGGGCCCACTTATGCAGTGGGTCTTGATGTTCAATCTGCCAATAAAGAGCTGATCTGCACTATTCACAGTAATGCAAAGGTTAGAAATTTGAGAACTAATGTGACTGAGTGCGGTATTTCTGTAATCCCATTCGGGGATAAGTATTATCTTGGTGCCAAGTGTGAAGATAGTTTTTCAATTGGAAAGAGACTGAAGTTTAATGTGAATGCTGGTCGGATGGGGGGTGCTGGGCAAGCAGCCTATGGTGGGAGCTTTGTAGCTACTTTAAGAGGAAGAGATTATCCAGTGAGAAACGAAAGCCTGAGTCTCTCGATGACAGTTCTCTCTTTTAATAAAGAAATGGTGTTGAGCGGAAACTTGCAAACTGACTTCAGAGTTAGCCGAGGTACCAACATGTCAGTGAGTGCAAACCTCAATAACCGGAAGATGGGTCAGGTTTCCGTCAAGACAAGCAGCTCTGACCACATGGAAATAGCTTTTATCGCACTTTTCTCCGTTGCGAGAGCCCTGTTGCGCAGAAAGAGAAATGACCTACTTATCGAAGACTCCCTAGAAGCGAGATGAACATTTCCTTTTGATCCAAGGGACCTCTAAATTCTTCCTCAGGAGCCAGCCTCCCAAGGCTTTCAAGCAGTTTGACAATACATGCAGTAGCTGCCGAAGAGAGTGATTTCAACGTTATGCTATGTCCCGTGAAGCAGTATGGCGACGAGCAGAGGTTACTATGTTTTCTTTAGATCAATTTTATCAAATCCAGGATAGGTAAGAAGACACTCCTTTTTTGGTGTCAGGTGAAGTTGAGATGGCTGTAGTTCTGCATCTGAGTAATAATTGTACAGTTGAGTAACTTAGAAGAGCATATCAAAGTTTTCTGCAGTTCTTATGTTAAATAATTATCTTGAAAAAAGCTATCAGGATCCTAATTAAGATGATTTGTTTTCAATGCATTTTGTAGTATTAGATGATTCTATTGTTGGTGTTCTTCTGAGCAGTAACATCCATCTTCCTGCTAAGATATATTAAATGCCCCTCCCCTCAGCATCTAAATGAATAAAGGCACAACTTGAGGCTTCATATCTAACATCTGTTCAAGTCTTGGTGGATAGAGTTATCCGTATTTATATTGGTGGGAGATAGTAGATGTATGGTGAGTTAATTGAGATGCGTGAAAGTTGATTTGGATATTACGATTGAAGAAATCTTTAAGAATAAGTGAAAATTTTATGGTCTTAAATGAAAAATGTGTGTGGTAGTTTACAACTTATTGAATATAAAAGAGACCTTTTGGGAGACAGACTAGAAAATAAGGTTTTGTTTGTTTTACACTTGATGGAGATCTGAATCTAAACGTTTTTTTACTTTAGATTATTAAGTGCATTTGTTTACATAACATGCACAGAGTCAGATGTGAGCCTTAATCGTTAAGATCTTGATCAAAATTTTAATACTATTAGGAGGAGTTTTTGTGCGAATAGTTTTTACAACTCATTCACCACTATCATTAATCACTTTTATCGTCATAAACATCACTATCACTGTCAACCATCACCACTGTGATCAACCACCAACCACCTTTGTCATCACAACTGCCATCGCTATCAACCGCTACAGTTGGTTGCTATCACATCTAACATCTTTATTATTATAACTAGTTTTATTGCCATTATCGTCACTGTCACCACTATCAGTCACTACTATCATTATAGTCAATCTCTATTACCAATTGCCTCCACCGCTACAACTAGCACTTCGTAAACCGTCACCAACATCATTGTCAATCATCATACATTATTTACTCACCACCATCAACTATTATCATCAACCAATTTCACCATCACCAACCGTCATCATAGAGTTAGTCACTACACTAACAACAATCTCCACCATCACAACTATCACCACCACCATTATCAGCCACTAACATCAACCGTCACCGTCACCTTCGCCATTACCACCACTACAAAACGTCTTGACTAGCACCGTTGCAAACCATCCCAACTATCACTAGCAAATATAGATATACCATTATTTCATCAAATAATAATGTATACTTTTTTTATTTGTATTTGAATTGCATATTTGTTAGGTTTAAAAGTAAATAAATTATGAACATTGAGGGGCCGAAGAACAATCAATCTTTAATTATTCAATTTTTACATCTACAGATAATATTTTAAACATTCAGATATCCATTTAGATGCAAACGTTTTAATCTTAACGAAAATAAAAGAAGTCTAGATATACACATATTTATTTTTAAGTTTTATTTTTGGATTTATTATTTATTTTCTGTCTGTATAAACAAAGTTTTTCCTTTCTCATGTTATGATGCCAAACTTTTTTTATTTTCTAAAATTCTTTTTTAAATATAATCTGAAATTACTTTTTCATATAAAACAAATAAAAATATACCTATGAGTTTGTAGTTCAAAGATATATTTAGAATTTAAAATCGGTGAATTTGAAGCAAAATAAATTCTACTGATATATTATCAAAATTTATTCAAGTCAATTAAATTAGGACAAACATATAGATGCCAAAATGGTGTAGAATATGCTAGTCAATTTTATTTGTTTAAGAAAAAATTAAGAGAGTATTCTTGCAAAATGCTTTTTTTTTTTTGCGGTGCTGACAATATGAACTCATATTTTATTGATTTGTTTAATCTACTTATGTTTTAACAAGTTGAGGAGTGATTTATTAGATCGATAAAATTTAAATTTACAATCTATATTTAACTCGTAAAAATATGAACGAGATATGAAAGTGAGGAAATATATTTGAAATGAGGATTTTTTTTCCTTATATTTAGTTGGTTTAAATATATTCGTCGTCGTTGATTCATTTTTAATCTATTCATATTTAATTCAATCAGTCCATTTGACATTTTCGATCACATGTTATAAAAATTAGAAAAAAATTATCTTAATACACATCTTATTTTATCATCTCTAAAATTCTCTACCATTTAAAAAAATACAAAAATTCCTTCTCAAAAATACCATTGTCCTCTCTCGGATACATCTCTATCCCCTTTTAGATATATCTCTTTTTTTCGGATATATCCCTCTCATGAAATAATATATTATTCACGATTAGCAAGGTATGTATTCGCAGATTTTTTGATGTATTGAAGATCTTATAAGTTTAAGAATTTTTTGTGATTTGATTAAAAATATGTAATTAAATCTAAAATAAGAAATCCATCATTCAAAAACCCAAAGTACAAATGGACTATTGGAAATTTTCCTTGTCTTTCTTAATAAAATAATTTCTTTTCTTTATTAAGGCCTTGTCTTGTCCCATTGCTACATGGGATGTTTGACTATTCTGGCCTATGATGTCACTTGATAAAATATAAATAAATAAACAAATAACTAAATAAACAATATATTTCATATAATCTTACGGGGTTCGAACTGAGTTAGGGGTTTGCAGATGATTCAGGAGACATTGGTGAGCATCAACAACTCTGAATATTCCGCAGTTTCCTTCTATTTTGACTGCTTTCTTTCTTATTCAGACACCAGTCTTGTACATGTAGTTTGGATTTGTATGTATTGCTTGCTATTCTGGTTATGTACGTAGATATGTATATTTTATTTTGAGTTTATAATAGCCCTGTACAGTGACTTTTAGATCGTGAGATAGGTTGTTGTTGACTTTTTTTTGTATGGTACTAATTATTATTACGCTTAACTATTAGGATAGATACCGTGGGTATTGGACTAACTTGTATGTAAATGCGATCTAACAAGTGTCATCAGGTCAAAATAATATGTACGAAAATCTTATTTTGTCTTATCAAATAAAAAGGTTATTTTCAACAAATTTTTTAATCAAGTAAAAGCACTACAAATTGTTGTCTCATATAATCAATTCAAATATTATGTATTTAACTTTGCTAGTGTTTTCTCCACCTGTCTATCTATATATCCCAAATTAGTTATCCATTCATCTTTCCTTTATATATATATATATAGATATATATGCAAAATTACTATAATTTTTTTAAAGAAAAGAATGGACAGAAAGATGCAATGTGTAATTAGTAAAAAAAAAAAAGCTGATTATCATTTGATTGAGATAAATTCTTTTTAATAAAATCCAACCAATAAGAAAGTGTATGGAGTATTAAATATTAGGAATGTTCTTAATAAGTGAATAGAATTGATCATGACTATGGACATAATGATTGCCACAACCATACATCTTTTAATTTATTTATTTAGCAAGCGAAAAAAAAAAGATAATTATCACGATTTGGTGTCTAGATTTGAATTTTAAAGTATAAAAGAAAATTATTAATAAATTTTTTTTTCTCAATTGGATCTTATCTGAAACAAATCTGTATAAATCGTAGTCCATTATTAAAAAATAATCTAAGAATTCATTTGAGGATTCCTTTAGAAGAAGAAGTACATACATCCATAATCACACATTACCCTAACAAATTTTTAAAAAAATCATACTTATAATAATTTTAAAGTTTGGCCTCGAACCAAGTAAGCACGTGAATAAACACTCTAATTCATCGTCATTATCTCTTATGAGATATATTACATGAATTCTGAAGTTCTGAAGGTATTTAAATGATCATTTTGTACGTCAAGAGATGTTCAAATAATATAAATGTTAAAAGTATCTAAATAATTATTTTGTACATTAAGAGTGTTCCACTAACACAGCGAAAGCCGAATTGAGTTATTTAGATGCGTGTCTCGTACTTACTTGTCTGCGGAAGCCAAGTTCAAGGTGAAGAACCCCATAAAACCTCAGCAACAATGGTGGCAGCTTCAGCATCAGTATTACAAGCTTCTCTAATCTTCTTCAATATTTCTTGTTTAAATCCCCTTTTCTCCCTTTGCCTTAATCCTTCTCCTACTTCCAATTGCACTGTAAATCTTGCTACACAGCTTGCAAATGGATGCCTCTCCAGAAATCTCTTTTCTCCATATCCCCTTTTCTTCTTCTTCTTCGTCTTCGTCTTCCCTTTTTCTTCGTCTTCATCTCCATCTTCATCTTCTTCGCTTTCGAAATGAACTCTTCCTAAATCAATCAAATCTCCACCCAAATCAGACCTCTGTAATTCCACCAATTTCTTAATCAACCCACAATTCAACATTGCTTCTACTGCCTCCTTCCTCCCGAAATACCCGATTTCAAGTACATAATCCATCGCCACTACCTTCATAGTCAAATCAAATTAATTCGGTTAAAAGTATTCAAAATTTAAACGGATATGAGTGTTCATTATTCAATCACCTTGAGTGCCAAATCATCCGAGCTTAAGTACGAAATCGCCTTTGAAATCCCACCAACGGAGTCGATTACATCAACGAGAGGACTTCTAATGGCTTTTATAAGCGAAGATAGAACCTCCAATGAACATAGAGAATCCATTGAAATCAAAGCTTTGATTGTTTGACCCATGAGAATTTGACCAACGAAGACGTCTTTGTTGAAGAGAACGATTTCTTTCAAAGCGTATCCTGCTTTTTCACGTACTTTTTGCGGTACATTACAGTTGCAGCAAAGGAGAAATTCGAGTTCGGAGAAAATTTTTGATTTCAATAACAATTCCTGTAGGTTTATGTTGAAACCCTGACTCAATCGATCGTGGAAAAGCGTTAATTTCTCAACGAGTTCGTCTTCTTCGTCTTTGTATAGTGATGAATTTGATTCTAAACGGATTTGCTGGAGCTGATTTGCGAGATTCGTAATCGATTCTCGATCAATCCAAGCTTGGATTTCCGATTCGATTGACTCAGCGACTCGAGTGATTTCATGAGTTTTGACTCGGCGAGTGAGGAATGATTTGATTCTACCATGTTTGTGTTTGGATTTATGTAAGGAGGAGATTAGGGTTTTGAGATCGGAGAGATGGTGAGAGAGGTTTGAGAGGTTTGGGTCGGAGGAGAGAAGTGAATCGGAGTCGGTATCGAGGTCGAGTAAAGCTTTAATGGCGGATGAAGATGAGTCGGATTCGGATGAATCGGGTTCTGGGTGGGATTGTAGTTGTTGTGAAGCTTGTTTTAGTGCTTCGAGAATTTTGAGAATTTGCTGTGTTTCTTCTTCGTCAGCCATTGATGTTGTTTTTCAAGCTTTGGAGAAGAGAGAGAAAGAAAATGGAGATAAATGGAGGGAAGGGGAAAAGTATATTATAAATATTATTTAATTTATAATTGTCGGATTTTGATTGAAATATAAATTAAAAATTAGATAGGGAGCATAATTGGTCTATGGTGGAAATAATTTCTTACAAAAATTTAAGTAAAATTATGTACGATAAATTTTATTGATTTAATAATATTTAAAATCATTAATACCTAAAATTGAATTGAATTGAATTGAATTGATCTGATCGATGCATGCTATATCTTTATTATTCTTTTTAAAGTTCATCAATATGCTTAACA
>JAABOM020000101.1:2502746-2519184 GCA_011800125.2 Solanum clarkiae
AGCGGTAAGGTCTGCGTACAATATACCCTCCCCAGACCCCACTTGTGGGATTATACTGGGTATGTTGTTGTTGTATAATATAGTATAATATTTCAATAGATGGTATGGTTTATTATTGTTTAATGATAATTTTGTTGTTTGATTTAATTATATGGTACTGAATTGTATATATACACATGCACACAACAAGCGTTATTTTATTTATCTTCTTTTTCTTTTTTTAAAAAGATTGAGATCATCAACAATTGATAAACTTATGATTCTAGATTCGTCTCACATTAATACAATATACTTTGTTAGTAGTCCGTATGTGTTATTAGTACCTTATTTGGTATATTTTTTTCAATTTATATAATAGTTATTATGCACATGATATTAAGATACATTTGTATAACTGACATATGAAATTCATGATATTAAAAATGCAAGGGATTTTAATGCTTGTATTAGCATGATTAAAATACAAGTACCTCTCAAAACTTATTTCACATCTTTTTTTTCTACCTTACTTGTCGAAGATATTTTTGTAAACAAATACTATCTTTTTTAGAAATTATGTCGTGCATGTTATTTTTCATATACCAAATCAATCACAGTATGAGAAATAATCTCAACATAACTAATATAAACATTATAAATACAACATATTTAGCATTATTTTTATACACTCTGTCAAAAGATCTCATATCGATTATCATACCATATATATATATATATTATATGACTCTCCAAAAACAAATTAGGTAACATAAATAGAAATTAAGGTTAATCTTAATTCCTTCACTTGAATTTGAACATAGAGTACTATAGATAGATCTAAACTATTGAGTTAATCATAAGATATTTCATTTTTAGTGAGTCGTAGGGGGTCCACAACACTACAGATCACCAATCACATCTTGCCACATGGACACACTCCCATCCTGACATTTCTTTATTTTTAAGTTATATTTAATTAACCAACCAAACACTCATCCAACTAATAAAGAAAACTGTTCCCTTATAAATTCATGTTTCTTTTTACTTGATTTCTAGTAATTCTTGGTCAGTTTTTTTTTTTTTTTTTTTGATATACCCATTTAAAAAAGATTGCATTTTTAGTTCATAAATATCAAATATTTGCTGGTTTACTTCCTTAGGGACTGGTTTTCAGCCATCAAAGGTACTCTACCCCAACACTTTCTTGATGTTCTAATCACATTTATTTCATATGGGTGTGTTTTCTTTTTATGAAAGATTGGATTTTGATTAGTTAAGAACTTGAATTTCAGAAAGATTGCATTTTTAGTAGATGAAGGCATAAGGCTTTGCTGATGTTGTATACCTTAAACTTGCTGGTTCTCACTTTGTTGATGTTATAATCACTTTTATTTCATGTGGGTATGTTTGCTTTTCATGAAAGATTGTATTTTTACATAGTTAAAAGATCTGTTCATACATTTTCTGTTAGGTCTGTGATTATTCTACTATACCCAATTCAAAAGATTGCATTTAATGCTCTGCTAATAGTGCCTAAGACTTGCTGGTTCTCAATTTCTTGATGTTCTTATCACATTTATTTCATATGGGTGTGTTTTCTTTTTATGAAAGATTGGATTTTGACTGAGTTAAGTACTGTATATAATTTCAATAGGAGTGAATTTCTTGCATTTTCTACTAGGTTTGTGATGATTCTAGTGCACTCATTTCAAAAAGATTGCTTTTTGATGTTGATAATTGATATGATCTTGAACTTTTCTTCTTTGTTCCCAAATGCTATGAACTGTTAAGTAATATAGCCGATCTCAACTTCTTTGGGACATAAGTGAAGCTCGGATTTTAGATTTATGGGTTCTACATTCCAGAATAGATGCATTGGATTTTAGTAACTAGGTTCTGAATTTATTCTTTTTTGGGTGCATATTTGGTGGATTTCTTGATACAGATGCAAAGTTTAGACTAAAGCTACTGAGTAGCTTAGGTGACCTTGTAGCTCCACCTATGGTTTACTGAGGCATAGTTATTGTTTATGTTAGCTGTGATATAAATAAGCGATGACACACTTATTAGATTTATAAGGATTCTAGTATTCCCAGTTAAAGATAGCATCTTTTTATGCATAAAAATGTGCTGATACCAACTCCCCTTGGACTTGCTGTCTCGCTCCCCTCTGGCTTGGTCTCCTAGGTACAACCGCATATCACTTTCTTGATCTTCTAGTCACATTCATTCTAATGGATGTGGTTGTTTTTAAGATATATGGTTTTCTGATAGAGGTTCCGGACCATAAATATTATAAATGAGCTTGAAGTTTATACATTATTTACTGATTTGAAATATTTCTAGTATATACAATTAAAAAGTGCACTTCGATATATGCCATTGGCATGGTTTTAATTTTTTTGTTCTTTTGATGCACTTTGAAGTGGAATAAGTCTTGGAGATAAGTTGATACTGAGTTAAGAACCTCCCTCCAACTCTTTGTTTAGTTTGCATAGACGGTGTTGATATTGTAAAAGATATTGCTGAGAGATGCTAATTTGTTTTTGCTTTATATTGTAATTTAAGTTACACCGGTGCCTTCAAAAGAGAGGTAAAACCAAAAGATGGGCGAAAAAGAGTTACTAGATGATTTTCTTAGCTGATGGGCCTTTGTGCTAATTCTTTGTCATTGAGGCATTTGGGAAATTTCTCTGCATGTGTTTGTAATGTTTATATTTTAGTTCTTCTGTATCTTCCTTTACTTGTTTCAAGGAGAACGGGTAAGAGATCTTCTGCTTTTATATGCTTTGAGTTTGTTTCTTATTTGTAGTTTGATGAATTAGGTGATAATTGTGCAAGAAAAGGGAATCGATTTTTGAGATGGAATTAGATTGTATATTCTCATATATGAGTAGTTATGCCATTTCTTTAACCTTCTGATTGTTGTGTCGATTCTTCTTGGATGCAGTCAACTTTAATTGGTGTTGCCTGAGTTCTCTCTGATTGAGCAGTGCTTATCTTGGAAGTTAGTGGAGAGGAGCCAATGTTGCTTCATCTCTTCTGTTTGTTATCTCTCTTTTTGACGTTTATAGACAATGGTAGTGCTGGTATAACAAGTGCATATATTCGAACTCAGTTTCCGTCTGTTGACATTCCCCTTGATAATGAAGTAGTTTCAGTTCCCAAGGGTTACAACGCTCCACAGCAAGTAAGTTTCCGTCTTTTCGACTTACTTTTTGTTAGGTCAGTCGAAGCTTTTTTAACATGTGATTTGTTCATCTACAGTCCTTTCCTAGTCGATTCTTATTTATTTACTTAAAATCCAAATCTTAGTTCAATGCATTGTATTCAATCTTCTGATTGGAAAAGTTCTCTACAACCACTTTCTTGAGATACTAGAAAATTGTGATTTAAAGAACAGTATAATCTTGCTATGAATTTATAAGTAGAATGTTGTTGTCATGCCCATCTGTTTTACAGACCATAAGAAGCTCGAACTCCACGTTTTGTTTTCTTTGACGAAATTCATGCTCCATGGTTACTTTTAGGCTAGTTAGACGTTTTGCTCCTATATGTTCTTTTTTATTTCGAATTCCAAGCTGTTCCCTATGCAGAAGTTTTGCTTAGGGATGGCAATGGGGCGGGACATATTGAGCCTTAACCCACAGTATTTAAACCCGCTCTGCATGAGTTTGAGGTTTCTATATTATTTGGATGTGGGTCACAGAATTGCAATATTCGATGTCAAACAGTCAAAGCACTTCTGTATTAAAGTACTTGTCAAGAAATTTCTTTTCTTGTTCAGGTCAACGTCTTTAACTGCTAGATTTGAGCTTGCAACAATGATTGGATTTTACATAGATATTCTGTGAAAATTATAAGTGCCAACAACTTCAGTCATTCTTGTAGGTGCATATTACACAGGGTGACTATGACGGGAAAGCTGTCATAATCTCATGGGTAACTGCTGATGAACCAGGGTCTAGCCAAGTGCGATATGGCTTATCTGAAGGGAAATATGATGTTACTGTGGAAGGGACTCTAACAAACTACACATTCTACAAGTACAAGTCCGGTTACATACATCAGTGCCTTGTAACTGGCCTTCAGGTAGTCACGACCAACATTTTATTATCCTTTTTCAAAAAAATGAAACATTCATCATTTTTATCTTGTTGGTTATGGGCTAATATGCATCACTGCAAGTGTATTTTAACATAACGTAAGGTGAGTATTCTCATATATTCTTCCCGACCAAATAAGTACTGCTTTGTGGGAGGACGGTATTACATCTCACAGTAAAGTTGCTAAGCCTAATCTCTCTTCTTAGTTCATATTAGATGATTTCTTCTTTGTTTCATTTCCATGAAGCAAAGACTAGCAACAATGGGCCTTAGTAAAAAAATGAAGATTAAGAGGATAGGTCAACTAACATATTACTGTTGTAGCAACAAAAAATGAGGTATGGTGTAATTACAAGAGTTCGGGTATAAACTTATTGTCTCTCTTTGCTCCTTTTTTGGTGTGACATGGCTAGAACCAACACAAATGATATAGACGCATCTGCATGGTTTCTTATTGTGTTGTACATAACAACCAACACTTCCGTTATGCTGTTTTTCTAATCTAATCATAAAATAAGAGTTTGGATATAGACTTGTATTGATAGAAAAACATCAAGTTTTGGTTTACATCTGTCTTATTTGATGATTTAAAATTTTTCTGTATTTTCCATCTTTCGCTTCGCTGCACTAGTAATTGAGCGAAAAATGAAGAAGTTTCCTACTTTGCATGGTGATAATGGCATATGGATGTCTTTAATGTTTCCCCCTTTCCCTTTTCAATCTGGTTGACTCCATCTATTTTAACTTCTGGTTTAGTATGACACAAAGTACTGCTATGAAATTGGAAACGGAGATTCCACTCGGAAGTTTTGGTTTGAAACTCCTCCAAAAGTTGATCCAGATGCTTCTTACAAATTTGGCATCATAGGTAAGTAGTTTAAAACTTCTATTTGATAAGTTAGCTAATTAAGTTTCTTTCAGGTGTTTTATCTGAAAAAGAACGGGTTGTATCCTTGTAGTTTCTATAAGATGGGTTATACACCAAAACATCACATAACTTTGTTAAAAAGAAAAAGGTCAGCCCAATGCACTATGCTCCGCTATGTGCCGGATCCGAGGAAGGGCTGGATCACAAGGGTCTATCGTACGCAGCCTTATGCATTTCTTGCAAGAAGTTGTTTCCACAGCTCAATCCCATGACCTCCTGGTCACATGACTTTGTTATGATGGAAATACAGTAATTTCCCAATATAGAGGTGAAAGAAAATGTATGAAATGCTAGAGATTAAAAAGAAAACGAGTTCCTAATTTTTCCGTTCATGGGAGAGTGATGGACTTTTTCCTGGTAATGCAACACAAATCCAACCATTCTTCGGAAGAAAATTTTGAGATCTTTGACTCTCTTTGGAATAACAAGTCAGCTAAAGTTTCTTATCTGTTTTACCGCATCTTGATAACCTTGGACCTATTAAACTTTTCCTATCTAGAGCAATGACATTGTATCATAAAGGATTGTTTTTTCCACATATTTATGTGCGCCGCTGATAAACTTTAAGTGCTTATAAGCAAGTTTGATCAGCTTATAAGCTTAGCCAAACACCCTCATCATTGTGTCAGGATTCTTATACATTCGTTCAACATCCTTTGCAGGTGACCTTGGTCAAACATATAATTCTCTTTCAACTCTTCGGCATTATATGGAAAGTGGAGCGAAGACTGTCTTATTTGTTGGAGACCTCTCTTATGCTGACAGATATCAGTATAACGATGTTGGAGTCCGTTGGGATACATTTGGCCGCCTCGTTGAACAAAGTACAGCATACCAGCCATGGATTTGGACCGCTGGGAATCATGAGATAGAATACTTCCCATCTATGGTAATGCATTGTAATACAGCTAATGGCCTTGCATATGTTTCACAAATTTCCATGTTCATCTCTAACTCGGACCTCCGATGTGCCCTTTAGACCAATGACTTAAAAATGCACTTAATGTAAATAAAACTAAAGCTCCTCCAATGAGTCATATAAAAATTTCTTCCATCCCAAGGGCCTTTGGATTATGTTTGTGTGATATATTTTGATGCCCATTTGACTATGTTTCTCGTTATGTACAGGGGGAAGTAGTTCCATTCAGATCATTTCTATCTAGATACCCCACACCTTATCGAGCTTCAAAAAGCAGTAATCCACTTTGGTATGCCATCAGAAGGGCATCTGCTCACATAATTGTCCTATCAAGCTATTCGCCTTTTGGTAAGTAATTTTTCCTTCTTATGGCCATTTCTTTTGTTTTCCTTTTTGTCATATCTAGTTTATTCTGCTTATGGGTTTTTGAGATAAGGGTTCCCAGGAAACAACCTCTCTACTTCTATGAGGTAGTGGTAAGGTCTGCGTACATTCTACCCTCCCCGGACCCCACTTGTGGATTCCACTAGGTATGTTGTTATTGTTGTTGTTATACACGTCTCTTCAAAGTTTAGGACAATAGTTTTTCATGGTCTTTTTAGTTGCAAAGAACAAGCTTTACTTATAGCCTGTTTTAAATTTTATAGAAACCTGAAAATGATTTCTTGTTCTTATTGTTTCACTGTACCATTAAGCATCATCTCCAATATTTATGGATCTTTTGATGGGATAACTACTGAGCCGTTGCGTCTCTTGTCATGCAGTAAAATATACACCTCAATGGCATTGGCTGAAACAGGAGCTTAAAAAGGTGAACAGAGAAAAAACTCCTTGGCTTATAGTCCTTATGCATGTTCCTCTCTACAACAGTAATGAAGCCCATTTCATGGAAGGGGAAGCCATGAGATCCACCTACGAAAGATGGTTTGTTAAATACAAAGTCGATGTGATCTTTGCTGGCCATGTCCATGCTTATGAAAGATCAGTAAGTTGTCTTATCTCATCATACTTTTCGTCGCTGCTTGTCTCTTAAGTAAAGATCACATTTTTCATTCCAAAAAAGAGGTCAGCTAGAATTAACAAAGATCAATAGGAAACTAGGAATATATTCACAAAGTTCAATCTGCAATGCGCTATGACAGTATCAACCAAAGACTGGAGCACCGTGGCAGACAAATAGAAAGAAACACACAACATAATAGCAAAAATATAGAATTTAGGCACAATACAAAAAATGCTGATTTAGCCCCAGAAAGAATACTTTGTATGTATGAAGTAATACACTAAGACGTATCATGTTTATTTCCGAACTGATAAATTCCTGGATGGCCTAGCATTTTACTCTAAAAATTGAGGGTAACTTGCAGTAACGTGAGGGCTATCATTTCTTTTGTTGAAGATGAATTTAGCGTGAGGCATCCCTATCTTTAGATTTCTATTACTACCTGTTATTATTCAGCCTTGTGTCTTGTTTTGTTGATGTTGTTTCTGCTTGTTACTGCTGCCTCTTTTTCATTGCTCGTTCAACCAAGAGTCTTGTCAGAAACAACCTCCTTACCTTTTCAAGGTAGACGTAAGGGTGCATACACTCTACCCTTCCCAAACCCCACCTGTGGGACTACACTCGGTTTTTTGTTGTTATGGTACTGTATGTGATCAGGAGATCACAGTAAGGTTCAAGCCTTGTGAATAGCCTCTAGTAGAAATGCAAGGTAAGGTTGCATAAAAGAGACCCTTGTGGTCGGGTCCTTTCCCCGACCCTGCGCATAGCGGGAGCTTTAGTGCACCGGGCTTGCCTTTTTTTTTATGTGAGGCCCTGTTGCCTTAGAGAGAATTAGCCATAGATATCAGTTGCACATTTCCTCCGTCTTCTCTAGTTGCCCTTTCAACTCTATTTGCATTGTAATTATTAAGACCAAATGTTAACTTTCAACTTTTTTAATCCTATTCAGTATCGCATATCTAATATACACTACAATGTCTCGAGTGGTGATGCTTATCCCATACCAGATAAAACAGCTCCGATTTACATAACTGTTGGTGATGGCGGAAATTCAGAAGGTCTTGCTTCAAGGTAAGTTACATGATAAGTTACAGGGGGTATCTCTAGTTCAAATAACCCTGATGCACTCTTGCTGAATTATGTACTTTTGCCTTTTATGCAGATTTAGAGATCCCCAGCCAGAATATTCTGCTTTCCGCGAAGCCAGTTATGGTCACTCGACACTAGAGATCAAGAATAGAACACATGCATTCTACCACTGGAACCGAAATGACGATGGAAATAAAGTTACAACTGACTCATTTACATTGCACAACCAGTATTGGTCAGTAATTCCTTTCTAGTTCTGGTCTAATTCCAACAACCATTTCATTACTTGAAATACAAATTGGTTTATGATCATTTTTATATAACACTGGTGTCCGAGCCAGCTTGCATGCATCATGATCTCCCATTAGCACAGTTATATGGTAACTCTGTCCACTAAGACTTATGTAGCTGAGGATACATCGCCTAGCTTTTTTTTCTGCTGCGTTTTGAACCCTGATCTCCTATACTCTTGATACCACCCATTGGCTAACAAGTGCCATTGTTCTGCAGGGGAAGTGGTCTTCGCAGAAGAAAGTTGAAGAAGAAACATCTGAACTCTGTCATTTCCGCAAGGCCCTCTACCGCGTGGTTCTGAGAAAGTTTCTCAAACCATGTTGTCAAACTATGGGTAATTTTATGCCATGATCCTATTATGCAGTTACATTGTAAAAACTATCTACTTTTGTTGGAGAGTTGATCCAGCTATTTTCCCAGTGTATTGGTCATGTAAAATAAGTGTGTTGTTTATATGACAGCATTTAGGAAGTATTTAGCTGTTTTATAGTGAAATGGCTACATATTAGATTTTCAGTGTTTGTGTTATCTGATTGATATGCCCTCTGTCAACTGAAGCACAAGAATACAAAATCAAACAAGGATTCAAACAACAAAAACACATATCATACCAGAAAAAACAGTACATAACAATGATGACATCAGTGGAATTCTACAGGTGGGATTTGGAGATGGTGAAATGTATGAAGACCTAACCACGACCTCACAGAGGTAGAGAGGTTATCTCCCAGGAGCCCTTATTTCAAAATGCCATAAGTAGAATAAACTAGATATGGAAAAAAAGGATAAAGGAAAAGAAAAGAAAAAAAGAACGACTAATAACAAAAAATATATGATAGTATGTAAATACGATAAAATTAACATATATAAAATAGGTAATGACAACATATTATATAAAGGCACGACTAATCCTACTACCACACTATACTCCAAGGCCATACATCGACCTAATCCTACTAACATATTAACCTGTTACTCTAATATGCGACCTCTGCTTCTTTCTACTTAAGGTCATTTCATCGATGAGATTAAATTTTGTTATGTCTTTGTTTGATCATCTCCTCCCGATACTTCTTCGGTCTACCTCTATCCTCCGTATGACCCCTAAATCCAATCTCCCACACCTCCTCATAGGAGCATGGACACTTTTTCTCTGCACATGTCCGAACCATCACAATCTCGCTTCCCTCATCTTATCAGCCACAGTACATAACCTGACATAAAATTTAAGGCAAAAAACATAAATCCAGGATTTGCAAGAAATTTCCTCCTTTGAAAATACAGAAATACAACAAATTGGGTGTTTGCTACATAATTCAAGGTGTAGCTATGAATGGTAATTTTCTGAATACAGTGTACAATTTCACTACCACCATGTAATTTTTCCAAAATAAGAACAAAAGCTGCAGCTTTATGCCACCTCTTTCTATATTAATTCTAGCAAGACATTACCAAACAAAACACTTTACTCTATAATCTATATATGTAAACCAACTCTGCATTACCAAACAATTATCTACAAATTTTCATAGCCTACAATCGACGTACAGAAGCGAAGCTAAAGGTAACTTGTGTTCGTACAGATCTTACAAAGAACAAAAAGATATCATATGATATTATCATTAGGAGTCCCTGTATATGGGCTGTGGTGTCCATTTGAGATGCAAGTTCAGTTTCCCTGATTTAGCTCCATCTAGTTCAAAGGTTTCTTTGTATTCGCCTTCCATTAGTACTTTTGTCAATGTCAATATGCACCTTCCCATGTAATCCTGCCAACAAAAGAAATTGCGAGTATTGGAAATGAATAAATACAGTAACAAATATAGGAAGACCTAAAGATCGATGTAGCAATGGTACTTCTAAAAAAAAGTTACAACAACAAAAGACCTAGTGTAATCCCATAAGTGCCGTTGAGGAGGGTAATGTGTACGCAGAACTTACCAAGACCTTGAGAAGGTAGAGAGACTATTTCCGTTAAGACCCTTAGCACAAAACAAATTCAAAATTCCTAGGAATGGAGAGCCTTTATGTGGTGAGCGCTTTTACCTCCCTTAGTTGGCCTATCCAACGCAAATTCGAATTAGTTAGGCCTAGTGAACTTAGGATATCGGATGGGTAAACAGAAAAAGAATAACCACTATTTCCCACACATTGAATAGAATAAGTCAGTCAAAAGAGGGAAAAAAACAAAAACAATGTAATGAAGGCCTGGTTGGTATACCTCTAGTATATGACCCTTTTTTGGGCCTTGTGATTAATGAAAATATTTACATGATCCAAAAAAATAAAATTGCCTAGTGGTTCTAGACTTCTCGTCAATAAAGTTGGAGGTAAACCATGAGGTCACTAGTTCAAACCCCACCCAAGGAAAAATACATTAGGTGATTTCTTCACATTTGTGCAAGCCTTGGATTGAAGGTTAAATAGAATTGAGTTCGAGTGGCACAACACCTCCGATCAACCATAAGTCTTGGTGGACTTAAGTTATTGATACCTGTACGGGTGGGGAGATATCAGGTACCCAATGAAATAGTTGATCACAGGCCTTGGTGGACTCAGTTACTCGGTCCATGAACAGGTAAGTGTTTAGCAGGTGCAATAGTTGAGGTGCACATAAGTTGGTTTCAATGCCACCGCTCATTAAGTGAAAAGGTAACAAAAGGCCTAATTCTGACCAGCCTCTTCGACCATTTCCTTGGCAGTTTATTATTTGTACTAATCTAGCATTTGTGTGGCAAGAAAACAATTGAAGATGGTCACATTCTTTTGCTGGTAGGTCGTGGATAAGGCAAATGGTCCTTGGAGGAATGGACGACTAGATAATTCTTTTTTTCCCTCCCTAATCATCTTATTCTTTAAGCAGTAATATCATGTCGAACCTATTAACAAAATTTAAACACTGATCATTCAATTAAAATTCAGGAACAGATCACTTGGATGAACACATTTGTACTATTGAGGGCTAACTTTTTTAATGTTTCAACTGCTCATGTTGTTGGTAATATTAGATCCATCAGAACTTCAATTTTTCCAAAACGATTCTAGTATGTCTCAAATCATTGACAACTCAAACTAAGGCATCTCAAGATAGGAGATTTTACCTGTTCTAAATTTAAGAAACAATTAGCATGGATATTTCAGCTAAAGAAGATCTCACATCAGGAAACTTTGGAATCTGAATATAGATATATTAAGTCCTGGTTTATCAACGTTGACTTTGTACTAAGACCAACAGTAATAGGATGAGTATTTGGAATTGATTAAACAGAAATATGCTCACCTTTCCAAAGGTGTCATGGTCCCACACTTCTAGAATTAGCATATCATGTAGTCCATCCTCAACAACAAAGTCAAAAGTCTGATTCCAAACTGGATTTAAACTTTCCGGTACGACCTAAAAATGAAACGAACATATAATCAGCAGTGTTCCAAGTCATTGGTTCAGAATTTTCAGGCAAACTACTTTAGAAAAGGATAAGTTTTGTTCCATATTTAAATAATAAGAAATGATACCCTGGTTTTGTTCTTAGTTTCAGTCTTCTTCATACTAACTACAACATACGGATCAGCTTTTCCCATTAGATCAGTTGGGGCCAGGTCTTCAGCTGATATCACGGTTACAGAAAGTACCCCTCGTACTATTACGTCCTTCCGCCTATTGATTTCACCTCCATTTTGTTCTTTTTCTTCTCCACTTTTAAAAACCCTCTCCAGTGAAGTCAGTGATACATAATCGCCAAAAGGGTTACTAAACTCATTCTTCATGCCATAAGGACAATATAATAGCTCCAAGTGCACCTAAAGCAAAGATAAAGGGAATAGTTCAGACAGAGAGCTAAAAATAGATTACAACAACAACATCCCCAGAGTATCCTCTCAAAGCGGGGTCTGAGGTGGGTAGAATGTACGCAGACCTCACCCTATCTCAGAGGTAGAGAGGACATTTCCGATAGACCTTTGGCCTAAGAGAAACAGCCCAAAACAGTCTAGAAAAGGAATAAACAAAAGTGGAAGCACACAAAACATCCTGAACAGTAACTGCAACAAAATAATGCAATAATAGAAATACTATTTTCTGTAGCTACGGTTCCAAATGCTTTGTTATGCATTTTGAACAGTAACTACAACAAGTCAGCACTTTGATTATCTTATTATTTTGTTGTAATTACTATTCTGAATGGTTTGTTATGCTAAAAATAGAGTACTGCATGAATTTGTTTACGTTTGCAAGTGAGAAATTGATGTTTCTTAAGAGGAAGAAAGTCATCGACGTGGATCTTGTGCACAACAGTTTATTGGACTGGTTGAGATATCTATCATATGATTGGAGGTTTCAACGCTAGTTAACTTCAACTGTCTTGTTTATTAGTATATGTGGATTATTTTGAATCAGCAAGAACTGTTATCTGCAGTTATTATTGAGTAATGTCTTTGGGATCAAACTCAATAAAATTCACCTAGACTATGTATAGCACTCAATATACGACAATTTTATGCAGTTTGATCTGATTATTGTTGAAACAAACCACTTATATTATGATTTGGTTATTGTTGAAAAACACTTGTTCTCAAACATTATCGATTAGTACTCCACTTGTGTGTGTGTGCGCGTGTGTGTGTGCGTGTGTGTGTGTTCCACCAACATTAAGTTGCATGTCAAATAAATTGATAGAAAGTTCCAATACCGAGAAGTATCACAGAACAAAAAAGGGGATGCAAGTGTCACCTGGCCCCTATTCTTTTGGTCTCTCTGGATCTCCAAATCTTTCACCAACTTCAACCAAACATCCTTCACTTTACCAGGCTCAAGCTCATTCAAACGGACATGTGCGCATCCAATTAGTTCAGCTGCCTGAAGCCCTTCATCATCATAGATCTTTACCACCAAGTGTTGTGTCAATGGATCTTCAACAACAAACTCGAAATGCTCATTCCAGATTGGATTCAATTCGTTGTTCTGAAAAGAACAAAGATCATTTAAATGTTAACTCGATACGTGCATTACCCTAATTCATATATATAAGCAGTTGAAATACTTACAATTGTTTTGCTCTTCTTAATTCTATCTCGTACAGGGCGGACATATAACTCAGCAAAAGGATCAGATTTACCAATGATGTCTTTGTTTGTTAACTCCTTTGCTTGAACAAGTTTCACCTCCAATACTCCAGTAGGCTTCAGTTCAAGGTCGCTAATAACAATAAAATAGATGGTCAAATAGAAAATGGTGCCTCAGCCCAGCAAGGTTAGATAAGTAGAGAAGAAAGTCGATGAATACATGTTATCTTATTTATTCATATAAGTACGAAATTCTATTAAGTTCCACTATGCTACTTGGATAAGAGTGTGGGAATCTAATATACATGTAGATCTAGGAGGTTGGACACTTCATTACATAAATTTTAGCATTTGGAAGTATGGATCCAATTACGGGTATGGGTGCCAGGATATGGCTAATAAGTATATATTGTGTCACACGTAAGTGAAGTTATCATGTTGTTATTACTGCTTATTTCTTCATAAATCTTGTGTTTTTGCTTTCACTGAGTCGATGGTCTGTCTCTACCTACCACGGTAGGGGTAATGTGTGCGTTACTCCACCCTCCCAAGCTTACTTGTGAGACTATGTTGGGTATGTCGTATTAAATTAAAGCTAGTATAGCTAAATTCTTCGTAATATTCATGAATTGCTTAAGCAAAGTGTTCTAGTATTTTATGTTAGACACATACATATGTGTGTGTGTGTGTGTGTGTGACTAACTCAACACTCCTAAATCATGTTGAATTGACATGGGTGTTGCAGGGAAGGATCCAAATAAAATAAATTGTCGGGTAAAAGGTAAGATCACAGAGCAGCCTCGACATACACAGGATACAGTAGAAACTGACCTATTGCTCTATATTTCCTATAAATTCCCATGACAGGTTGACTTTCATAAGACTGAAAAAGCAGCCAAAGTCCAAATTTTTGTATTAACAGATTAAAACATTTAACTTGTCTTTTTAGGGTCAATATTGAGATAACCAAAAATTTAACTTTTCCAGAGGCCATGAGGTCATTATGAAAACAAACATATTAATTTTCTAAGTTTCAGAAACTCGATAGGAACTGGAAGAAAGTCATCTCGGTCACATGACAAAGTGAATGTGTTCAGGACATCCCAGCATACTGGATTAGTGAAAATGACAAGGCTTGAAGTCTCCCTTATAGAAGGATTACCTATAATCCCCAGGCAAAATGGGAATAATTTTTCTGACTGGCCATGTGATTGAGTCTTCAATGGCATCGCGGATGGTGCCCTGTATAGAGAAATTCATTTAGTACACCTAGACAGTATGAAACCATAAGAAACATTTTTACGACTTTCGACCTTGAAAGCAAAAAATCACAAACCATGAGAGAACAATTCAAACAAACAAATGTCTTGTCTTCTCTGTTCTTACAAATGAAAACAGGGTTCTAAATACACCAAGAGATTAAAAATCTATTTTTACTCGAAAAATTTCATCTAGACTCGCAATAGATATTTGATCGTCATTACTACACCAAAGCTACATTTATGAAGCGGACCCTTGGAGCAATGGTAAAGTTGTCTCCGTGTATAGGTCACAGATTGAGTCGTGAAAACAACCATTAATGCTCGTATTAGGCTAGGCTGTCTACATCACACCCCTTCTAGAGCGGCCCTTCCCTGGACCCTACTAAAGTGGGATACTTTTTGCCCTTGTTTAAGAAAGTGGAAATATTACTTAATCTTTACTGGTTTAATAAAAGCAATGTCCTTGAGCAAATGAAATTAATACAAATTATCCTTGTACTAATCACGTAGATATTAGTGTTCATTCGGTTTCTTCCCCTTTTCTAGAAAGGAAAGGGAACACAAGATAAATCTTGAACCATACAAGCATAATCCACTTCTGGAACATCCTATGTGTTATGATATCTGATCAAGCTACAAAAACGACAGAAGGATAAGAAGATATGATTATATGAACAAAATTAGATGGTAAAGTTTTGGCCAAACCTCAATTGCATCAGAAATGCCAGGTATTGCTGTCATGTCACCACCAACCACTTTAAGCGTAAAGTCCAGCTTCTTCTGCAGACCAGAAAAGATTTATATTGTCATTCTTTTCCTTACACAAGTTAGGTGTGGTGTTAGGTGTGTGTGGCTGTCCAGGCGACTTTGCATCTTACATCCTATGTGGACCCTACAGGGATACACCTCGACAAAAACCAATTACAGGAATGGTAATTTTGGACAAGTTGGGTGTCATGCATGTTCACCAAAATAAAAATTTGAACTTAGTTCTCTTTTCAAAAAAACAAAAAACAACTTAATTCTGAAACATCAGCATCTAAATCTGCAAATGAGTTGGCAAATGCACGAGCTATTGACCAAGTTGGTGCTAGATAATCATCCAAAATCGATCATTTAACTCTTAAGCCCAAGCGTTATGTATAAAAGTGTCGCCTTATGAGTTGTGCAAGTAACATTCATAAATTTACTTTGCACGTGTGATCACACACACTTGTGCTGTAACAAGTTATTCAGTGTGCTCAATAGCATTAGAATGAAAGAGAAGTAAGATAAAACCTTTTTCCTTAGTGAATAACAAACAGCTCCAAAGCAAGGAAACTCATCAACAAGCGGCCTGAAGATCAGCCGGAATATCCCAGTAAAGCCAATGTTTTTCACCTAAAAAGGAGACAATAATCACAACATGAAATCAAATTCCATGAGAAAAGCTAGAATAATATAATACTACTCTGTTTCAAAAAGAATGACTTGCTTTCCTTTTCGGTCTGTTTCGAAAAGAATGACCCTTTCCTTTTTTCGCAACACTTTAATTTGAGTTTTCCACGTGGCATGTTCAAGGCCACAAGGTTAAGGACATTTTGATACATTCGACATACCTTTAATTTAGGACCACAAGATTAAAAAGTCTTCTTTATTTTCTTGAACTTTTGTCAAGTTAAAATACACCATTCTTTTTGTAACAGAGGGAGTAAACAAAAAAAAAATATACCCAGTATAATCCCACAAGTGGGGATCTGGAGAGGGTAATATGTATGCTGACCTTGCCCCTCCCTACCTTGGAAGGTAGAGAGGTTGTTT
>JAABOM020000101.1:2532776-2551488 GCA_011800125.2 Solanum clarkiae
GAGGAACTCGGTCACCTGCGTCTGCATCATAAAACGATGCAGGTCCTAAGGACGTCAGTACGTGGAATGTACGGTATATAAGATAGCCAAAATATTTAAACAGGATATCATAAATGCTTCTCAAAAATATAATCATGAATCATAGTTAATTAGCAATAATCGTCCAGGCTGGTATGCTGAAAATAACATGCTAAAAGTAATATTCTGAAAATAGTAAGTAAAACATAATTTTCTTAGCTTGGGGAGTTTCTCTAAGCTACAATCAGCACTATGAGCTTCGTGGTGATACAACGTCTTGCCCACACTGCTAGAGCCATCCCGCACTTTGCTGGGGTAGGGGACGAAGTGTAGGGGAGTGGATCCATCCCAAATTTGGGCCATCTCAGTGGCTAAAGAGGAAGGTACTATAGTACAATCTTATCCTGTGCTGGCTACATAGTTTATGAGTATGAGTAATTTATTCTACTTTCACCCATATCGATATTCAATACTACTCCCAAAGTGTCTTTACTTAGCTCATACTTAAAGAAATATAACTTCTTGAAATCTGGTTTCTCGGGAACTTAGCCCAACTTTTCTACTAAGCTTTCTCAACTGAAATCTTTATCCTTACTGAAACTAATATCATTCATGTATTTTAAATCATGCTAGATTACTCAACTAAGATATCCAGAAAATTTTCAAGAAAATCGTTCTTTAACTTGGTTCAAACTAAGTTTTTCTTTTCTTGAGATAATACCAAGATTTTCAAGAAAACTCATCAAATATAAATCTTGATCATAAATAAATATCACTTTGATAACAATTCTTTAAATGAGATCATATAGGGACCAAAAATTGTAATATTCTTCAATAATTTACCCATACGTAAAGAAACTATACTAAATTTCCACATACTTTTTCAAGAACATAATTTCAATCCAAATTTGAAACTTCTAAGATGAAAACTAGGTTTTCTAAAATATTTTAAAGTAATGATTTTAGAGCGGCCTTACATACCTTGGAATGAGTTCTTGAGGAATTGGAAAAATTATCTTGAACACCCTAATTGTTCTTGAATCTCTACGCTTCAAGTTCTGGGAAGGATTTTTTGTTTTTGAGAGAAAAATAGAGTAGGAATACGTTTTAGAAACTAATTAAGACTTAAAAATGGATTAATTTAGGATATGGGGTTTGGGAAAAGTTAAAATTGTCCCTCCCATTAAAAGAGCAAAATTGCCCGTAAAATACACTAGTGCGCGACGCGCACTAGTGTTTTATTTCTCAATTTTTTTGGAAATTCCTGCTTTTCGTCAAATTGGAAAAAATCACAAGTGTGGTTCCGTGTTCTCGCGGAGCAGACGTGGATACCTCACTGTTTCTGAAATTTTTGGAGAAAAATAATTCGCATCTTTTCGAGTTTTTGTCAAGTCGAGATCATTTTCCAACTCGATTTTTTGCACTAATCGCAAATCCGGTCTCGGATTTGCAAACGGAGCATGGGAAGACACGTTCCATTTAAGGTCTATTCTAGGGGTATATTCATCATTTCACGAGGGTGTTACACCTGAGATCTCTGGTTAAGGAGGGAGAGCAATCTCATGTACTGCACCACATCCATACGCGGCGCGAATCCAGATTAGTTGGGATCTAATACCGGCATCAGATATCGAACGAGAAACCAAAAAAATAAAAATGTCCTCCCTATCAAGATTTTTTTCACACCTTGAGTTTAAATTCGAAAACTCTAATTAAGGGGCACACTTAATTTGCTAATGAAAAACAAACAATTAGCCTGAAGATTCAAAACGTAACCAAGTGTTAATGAAATTAAATTCTAACCGTAGATGTGATTAAATAAATTTTTATATTCCTTATATCACCATCTATGTTTTTTCTCAACTCCAAAGGTCATTTGTATGATTAATAAAAAAAAATGACAAAATATATTTGCTGTACCTTTTAGGTGAATGTGGAATTTGAAACTAAAATTGAAATTTTATTCAAATATTATAAATAAATATTAATTTTCAATCAAAACTTTATATTTGAACATCAAATTACATAGCCAAAAAGACCGTTAATTTTTAAAATTATTAAATTAAATTTATGCTCTCCTTACATATATTTGAATGGGGTATCTTTGTCAGATTCATAAAGTACGGTATCCAGACATTAATAAAATAAATCATGTTTGAAATTATTAAACTAAATGCAACTATGATTGTGTAATCATGCCTTAAGCCACGACCAAGTGCTAATTGGAGAATAAAATGTTTTATTAGCACTTTTCGTCCTTTTAAAAAGATACATTCTTGATTAAGAATTAAACTATGAAGGAATAAATACTCGAGGATGTTCAAAAGTATTCAATATTTATTATATATAAAAAAAAATAATTTTAATCATATATAACAGTATAATTTTTAATAAAATAAATTTAAATGAACTCTTCGACCTTATTTGCTTCAGCGCCAGCAACTCATATATAGTTTTAGTTGTCTCCCACAGTTCATCAATTAATCATATTCCAAAAATTATGAGCCTATGATCTTCTTTTTAAATATAATTATACACATTTTTTTCTTTGGATTGCATGGTTCAACCATAAATACTTTTTGCTTTTTATTCAACTTTGTGTTTTTTTTTTTAATAAAAAAAAGAATTTTTTTGGTAATACACTATATGTCTATTTGTCATTATAAATCAATTTAACTTTAGATGTTACTCAATTTACGTAATCCAAACACACATAAGTATACATATTAAATAAATTGTTAAATATAAATATAAATTTAAGTTAAAGCTACTAAATTCTATTGAATTCGTAATAATTTAATACAAAATCAAAACGCTATATACAAGTTGATAAATGAAACTTCCTCATTAGGAAATTTCATCTTTGTTATCACAAAAATGCAAATAAGAAACTTCCTTCATATGTGCTTATGTTTCTGGTTAATTACATTTGAGATATACACTTTAGTTTTGAGTCTTCTAATATTAAATCTTCAAATAAATAAATGAATTGTTAATATTAAATCTTCAAAAAATATGTATTTCATATACATAAAGGGACAAAACGCGTACATTTTAAGACTTCATTTGTTTGCACTTAACGGAGATATGCTCTGGATGGTTTGGATCTTAAGACATTAAGTGCATTTGTTTACGTTAAGCTGTGAACATTTACTTGGTCTAAATTGTTCTTAAACAAAGTAGGTCATAATATCATTAGGAGATATTTTTGGATAAAGAGTTTTCACCGCTACTTTACCCATAATGACCAACTACTTTCATTATACACAACTTTCATCACAATCGCTATTGCCAATTATTATTACTGTCGCTAACCATTTGACTACCTCTGTCATCACAATCATCTTCATTGTGAATTATTATTGTCATACATTACATCGCCTACCTTTTTCATTGTTACACAATATCAATTGCCACTATCCTCATCATCATCATCATCATCACTATTACATCCAACACCAACATCAACCACTGCCATCATTGTAAGTACTCTGATATCATCAACCTTCACTATCACAATGTAACTAGCATCTCCGTCAACTACCACCAATACATTCAACAACCATCATCAACACAAAACTACTAGCATCAATCAACTTCACCATCACGTTAGTCACTACAACACCAATCACCTCCATCATCACCACTATCGTAACCACTATTACTAGCCACTAACATCAATTATTACCATCACTGTAGCTACAAACCATTTTCACTATCATTGACAAATATAAATATTTTATTTTAATCATAAGACATCTTAATCTTAATAAAATCAAATACCACCTAATATAATTAAGCCAACTATTACAATAATCAAAATTAGAATTAATCAATATTTGAGAAATTAGAGATTAAAAGTTCCAATTATCCATAACTCAATGTTTTTGGGTTTAATTATAATAAAAGTAAATATTTATTATATATAATATAAAATTCTTTTTGGGAACTCAAATATTCAATCCTTCCACTCCATCTCTTCTTCTTCTCTTCTATTATAAATGTAACTGCCATCAAATACTGGCTTTTTTCATGCTTTCCACTTGAACTAACCCCAATCAAATGTCCGTACAAATCTCTCCAGCTCTTCCCAATGGTTCACCGGCACCGGCGTCGGCGACGGATACCGTCGAGGAGTCTCTCACTCATCCACTGCTCAACAGTCTCTCTCGATCAGCATCAAACAACACTTCTCAAGTCGCCATCGTCGGGTCTAGTGTCTCTCCTATTGAAAGCCTCGACTACGAGTTCGTCTCCTTCTCCCTGTTTCTATTATTTGTGTAGATGTTGTAATGTATTGTTTAATTTGCAGTGAATTAGTTGTAACGGAGGTCCGGGTAAGTTTGTTATTTGGTTAGAAATGGCATTTTTTTTATGTTCTGAGGAAGAATCCAAATGTTTCTTCTATACAGAAGCATATAATTTATGATTATAGTTATTCTGTAATGTTTATCTCTACTGTTTTACTGATAATAGTAGTGTGGGAAGTTCAATTTTTAAGGGCTAGAGAGTTCTGTGCTTAGAAAATCTCGGGATTTGTGAAATCATCTGGTGCTTCGTCAGTTGTAGTTCTGAGAGAATGTGGGAGCTAGAAAGAATAGTGAGAGATTTCTCTAGATAACAACAACAATAACATACCGAGTGGAATCCCACAAGTGGGGTCTGGGGAGGGTAAAATGTACGCAGACCTTACCACTACCTCATAGAGATAGAGAGTGTTTTCGGAAGACGTGAGAAATTTCTCTAGATAGAGAAAAATAAATCACTTTTTACTCCAATAAGTCCATGAATTAGCTGAAGACTCATCCATATTCTTTGGTAAGTTTAAGTCTAGTAGGAAACATGATATCAGAATTTTCAATTTTGATATTTTTGTGATGAGTATTTTGTATTCGAGCGATATATAAGAGTGTTTACATTAAAGTAGAGTGGGGTTAAAAAAAGAAATTGGATATGGTAGGAAGATATGCTGGAGGCTTGGAGTTAAACATGATAAGGAGTGTTTTCAGTTCCATTTTCTTTCTAGTTTTTAAGTTCCTGGAAGAAGATTTTGGTTTTGAGCTCGGTACATTTTTTGGTGGAAAATGCTTCTTTTTTTCTTTCCCTTTCTCCGATTAGATTGACAAATAAAAGGAGCCTAATAATGGTGTTTGCCTGGTTGAAGAATTATGGAGAACGATTATTTCAAGCAAGATTGGAGGCGTGGAGAGAAGATTCAAATATTGCAGTACGTTTCCATGAAATGGATGATGTGCTTTTTCATCGGATTGCTTGTCGGCCTTGTTGGTTTCTGTAACAATCTTGCTGTTGAGAACATTGCTGGAATGAAATTTGTGGTGACCTCTGATCTGATGCGTGCGAGAAGGTATACACTTCTCTTTCGTTCCTAGCTTTTCATGTAATACCCACATACGGCTTCGATTGTCATGTTGAGATTACTTGAATTATATAGTGCAAACTGATATCTGCTACTGTTTCATCTAATTTTTCTTTGAAGTTGTTATACTTACAAGATATAATCAATTGTTTGAGCAATCCTAATATTAACTGTGATTCTTTTAGGTTATTGACTGGACTTTTACAGTCATATAAATACATGCATGTGTTATGCATATGTGTCTGAGGTAACTGAACTATGGAATATTGAAATAACCCTGTTCTATTCTCTAAGTATTTATAAATAGGAAATGTTTCATTTACTTGTATCAATATGTTTTTGAGGTGAATGACTTTTGGCATAATGCAACAGGTATACATTGGCTTTTCTTGTATTTGCATCTTCCAACTTCGGACTGACATTATTTGCCAGTCTTATTACGGCTTTTATTGCACCAGAGGCAGCTGGTTCAGGCATACCTGAAGTTAAAGCTTACTTGAATGGCGTAGATGCGCCAGCAATATTTTCTCTGCGAACTCTGTTTGTCAAGGTAAAGTGACCTTGAATTGCCTTTTCATGTGGATAGCTTTTTTCATTATCCAATTTTACATTTTATTCAATAATGTTCAGTCTAGTATTGGTGCTGGATTATGTGCTTGGGAGTGATTGCATGAATTAAGGATTATGTAACTGCGTAATTGATCAATTAAGGTGATTGCCTTTCATACTACAAAAATGAGCTCATAGAGGACATCTTTTTCTTTATTGGTGGGATGGGGGCATTACTTTTATTTTCATTATTTAAGGCGAGACAGATTCTAGTTTATGGAAATTATATTTTTATTAATGCTCTTAGTGACAGCCTCTCTACCTCTAAAGTAAGGGTAAGGTCTGCGTACATTCTACCCTCCTCAAACCACACTTTGTGAGACTATATTGGGTATGATGCTGTTGAACGCTCTTAACTGATTTTGGATAATCTTGAAGTTCTTACGAGGTTCAGATAGTAGATCAACTGGTTTGGACACAGAGAACCTTCCTTATAATGTGAAAAATCTAAAGCTCCCTAAGAAACACCTAGGCTTTAATGTTATTTTCCAATGCTGATATCAGGTGAAGCTAGACCTGTTTGTTATTGAGATAGAATCCTGTTCATTCTTAGCCCTAGTGATGCATACATTTTTCCTCCTCATCATAGTGCTTCATAAATGTTCACTGGACAATGCTTGGAAGCAACTTGATCTTCAAGCTCTGCAATGCTTATCTTATATTTATTCCATGTAAAAACATTATGTGCTTGTAATTTTAGTTTCAATTAACTTCTGAAAGTTGTCCCCTGCTAGAAATCTTGTCCAGTCATTGTCATTAACAGGCTTAAACTGCAGCTAACAATGTTGTTTTGAACTGTTTATAACCATTTGGGAGGTATTCTACCTGGGGCTGCGATAAAATTTGTTAGGGTTTGCCCTAAATTTTCTACCTTGTTTAGATTCTTCCTCAATTATGTTCTATTTAAATAGGTTTTCTTGGTGGAATAGAGCTTTCTATGTTTATCCTTTTATTGGAAAGAAGTTTTGGACTTTTATAAGTAGAAAATCTTTTCTTTTTGTACAGGACACAATAACATCCACAATGTAGTTGCTTAGAGAATTTTGTTTAGGAGTAGATTGTTCTCACAATAGTTTTTTAATATAATTTTCATATGTCAATCAATTGACAAAACAATATTAAAGTATTATGCCACATTTTAGTTTAGTTTTATTTGTCGTTTGATTTATTGCCGTTCCAAGTATTGCAATTGTTAGCTTCCGCATGACACCCTATTATTTCAATCCCAACAAAGTTATGGCTTTTAAATATGCTAAGTCAATCATTTAACTATTTGTTTCCTATAGAAGATACTTTTAAATATGCTAAGTCAATCATATAACTATTTGTTTCCTATAGAAGATACTTCCTTTTCAATTTAACCATGGTCCATGGGCTTATCTATAGTTTGTGCATGGATATTTGAATCTTGCATAGTGTATGATTATTTTATCTCATGTCTGTGAACAACTATAAAAGATTTTTTGGGTTTTGCCTTTCTACCTCCCTAGATTGGGGTATGATCTTCGAACACTCTACCTCTCCAGACTCCACTTGTGGGAATACACTAGATATGTTGTTGTCGTTGCATCATATTTTATGGCTGTTTTTACTTTATTTCTCTGTTTTGAAGCCCTAGTGTAACATAATGGAGTAAGAGCCTTACTTGAAACTTTAATGAACAGATTATTGGTAGCATTTCTGCGGTATCAGGATCTCTGGTAATTGGAAAAGCAGGCCCTATGGTTCATACTGGTGCTTGCATTGCAGCACTAATGGGTCAAGGTGGTTCAAAGAAGTATAGATTAACTTGGAAATGGCTGAAGTATTTTAAAAATGATAGAGATCGACGAGATCTTGTCACATGTGGATCAGCTGCTGGGATGGCTGCTGCTTTCCGAGCTCCTGTTGGTGGTCTGTTGTTTGGTCTTGAAGAAATGGCATCTTGGTATATCTAAAACAAATGAACATGCTTTAGTCTGATTCTTGGTAAATCAACACGTTTCTGGGGGATAATAGACCTTATCGCTATATCTGTCTTAGTAAGATGATAGTAGATATTCTCTCTTGTAGAGTGGTTGATATTATGCACAACTCAACAGCAACAACAACGACATACCTAGTGTATTCCCACTAGTGGGGCTTGGAGATGTTTAGATGTTTGCAGGCCTTAACCCAACTTTGTGGGGGTAGAGACGTTTTCTCTGATAGACCCTCGATTCAAATGAAGTTTAATCAACGTAGGACAAAAAGGAAATAACGACCGAAAAATAGCAAGAAAAACATTGCAAATGAAGTTACAAGTAGTAGTAAAAATAGAGAGTACTATACAAATACTAGATAAAATTACTAATCAAGGAGAAGATGAGACAATCAGACTAGACCTCTGCCCTCTCCCACGTAAAAGTACTGCAACGCGCAGCCACCTACTACCTTTCTATCATAATCCTTGGCCTTCATACCTTCCTATCTAGGACTATGTCCTCAGTATGTTGAAGGTGCACTATATCCTGTCTAATCACCTCCCCTATACTCTTAGCTATACCTTTGCCTCTCCTAAAATCTGCTAAAGCCAAACTCTCCACCTCCTCACTGGTGACTCCATATACATCCTCTTCACATGTCTGAACCACCTCAATCTCGCTTTCCTCATCTTTTCCACCAAGAAGGCCGCTTCCACCTTGTTTTGTATAACTTCAATGCTATCCTGCCCCTCCTGGTATGCCTGCACATGATGCACAACATTGATATTGACTTCACTGTCCAACAAGGACTTTTTAGATTGCATTGTGATTGGTAGCTTTGCAGTTCCTCTTTTAAGTTATAATTTGTATCTAAAGGATGGAATACCTAAAGTTTTTAATGTAGTCCTTCAATAAAAACTATGGGGTGCATGGCCTTCTGAATTGTCAGGTGGGCTCCTTGGGGGAGGATCTGGCCATGCAAAATAACCCTACATATTGACTGATGATGATTGACAGTTATGAGAGAGAGAAGCTTTAATTATTATGCTTTAGTTCAATTTGGTTTATCTGAATATCTAGTTATGTTTCCCTTGTAATGTAAGGCCCCGAAATACATCTCAACACCCAACACTCTGCATTTAGTACCTCTGTGATAAAAAAGGGTCTTATAGGGGAATTTGAATATGCTTATGTTTTGCTCGACACAGATGTATATTACCTTATATTAGCCAAGGTTGATTATCAAATCTGTGTTGATTCTCCTTAAGAGATAATATTTTACAGTATTTTATTAATTTCATTGACATCGTTTCAATTGATACAAATTTAGATCTTCTCCTACAAAAGAAGTGTAGCTTGTCGTATTTAATATATATTTAGAAGTCAGTATGGCAGTAGGATTTTATAGATTATGAGACAAAATCAGCTGTTGGTCTAGTCAGTATGGCAGTAGGATTTTATAAATTATGAGACAAAATCAGCTTGTTGGTCTAGTGGTAAATGAAGTGGGTTGAGAAACCTAGTGGAGGCAAAAACAATAGTTGACTTCTTTCCGTCTGTCCATCCAAGCCTTGGTGGATAGATGTTCCCAGTACATGTGTTGGTTTGCGCTAGTTGGTCCGGACACTACGGTTATGAAAGAAGGTATTATAGTGCCAATTATTTACCACAACACCATTGTTGTAATATAGACAAGTAAATAATTGACTAGTAAAAGGCATAAGTATTGTGTTGGGGTTCAGTTTCATCAACTTTTAACTATATTTGGGAGGACTCATTTAGCAGTAGTTATCTCTCATTTAAAAGGGAATTGAACTTGTTGTTATGGTTTCTTGACATGATACAAGATTTGGTTAATACTGTCATAGCATTATCCCTGTAAAATGTTTGAGGCTCTACAAGGTCTTTCTCCCTTGATATTCTATGTGCTTTCTTTTCATTAATCTTTTTATTTTGGATGTACTTTTGAGATGAGAATTTTCCATCACCTACTTTTTCATGAACAAGTAAATATTTTCCTTTTGGACATGTATTTTTATATTTTAGAGGAATTTAGAATTTGTTCTTGAAGGTTCTTTGGAAATAAACGTGAAGCTTTCTAATAGAACTTGAAATATGTTCCTTTTATTATATTTAATTTTATGATTTTTCATCTTTTTGGCTTTAGATATGTTGTAGCAAGTGTTACCTTATATTCAAGGCCAAAAGCATATTGTTGAAGTGATTGATACTGTCATTTGATGTATTTTGACCGTGGGTCATGATAGTTTTATATTCAACTCCCAAGTGGAGACACTATCAATGATCTCTGAAAAATGATCAGGCAATGGGGATGGTCCAAACTGACTTTTGATTTTCTTGAATCGTATTTTGTTCAACATACTTGAGAGGAGATCGTTTTGTCTGAGCTGATTTTGCTGGAGGTGAACTCCTGTAAAGTTGAGTTTTAATGGGTGTCTAGATGGTAAAGGAATGGTCTGTCAAGGGAATATTTATTCATAAGTAGTTATGTGTGGGCTTAAGTAAGTTTTCTTCCCATGGAATACACGGCTATGTCAAGTCAGCTTTTGGACAATTTGAAAGTTGCCTTTATCAGGTGTCTCATCTCTTATATATTGCACATACAAAATAGTGATTGATGTGATGGATACTGAAATATGGATTTGGATGTTTGGTTTGATTAAAAAGGGTACTTTAGTTTTCCCTTTTGTTTTTAACATTGTAAGCACTTTCTTTGTGATGCAGGTGGAGAGGTGCTCTGTTGTGGAGAGCCTTTTTCACTACCGCTGTGGTTGCGATTGTCCTTCGTGCTTTGATTGATGTTTGCTTGAGTGGGAAATGTGGACTCTTTGGTAAAGGAGGTCTCATAATGTTCGATGTCACATCAGCTAACATTGCATATCGGATATGGGATGTGCCTCCTGTTCTTTTCCTTGCAGTTATTGGAGGCATATGGGGAAGCTTGTACAACTTTTTACAGGATAAGGTTCTGCGGATTTATAACCGAATTAACGAGTATGATCTCACTTTGTCTTTTAGATTTCATATATTCCTTTTATTTTCAAGGCATAAAGTTAAAAATTTTTATTTGGCTCCTTTTTCTTATTCTTTTTAGGAGAAGAGCTGCTTACAAAGTAGTTCTGGCTCTTACAGTCTCCGTTTTCACATCTTGTCTTCTTTTTGGATTACCATGGTTTGCACCTTGCCGTCCTTGCCCTTCAGATGCATCAGAACCTTGCCCCACAGTTGGACGGAATGGTAACTATAAGAAGTTTCAGTGTCCTCCAGGTCACTACAATGATCTTGCCAGTTTGTTTTTCAACACGAATGATGATGCAATCAAGAACCTTTTCAGCAAGAACACTGATGCTGAGTTTCAGCCTCTCTCAATGCTAATTTTCTTTGTCACCTGTTTTTTCCTGAGCATCTTTAGTTATGGGATAGTCGCACCGGCAGGTCTCTTTGTGCCTGTCATTGTGACGGGTGCGGCTTATGGTCGACTTATTGGGATGATTTTTGGTTCACATTCGACTCTTAACCATGGTTTATTTGCCGTTTTAGGTTCAGCTTCCCTTCTTGGGGGTTCAATGAGAATGACAGTTTCCTTGTGCGTCATTATCCTAGAGTTGACTAATGACCTACTCTTGCTACCTCTAATGATGATAGTTCTTCTCATCTCCAAAACTGTAGCTGATGCATTTAATGGGAATATATATGATGTCATAATGAGGGCGAAGGGTTTTCCTTACTTGGAACGTCATGCTGAACCTTACTTAAGACAACTGGCAGTGAGTGATGTGGTCACAGGTCCACTCCAGCTCTTTAATGGCATTGAGAAAGTTGGTAACATAGTTCATGTCCTCAAAACCACCGGGCATAATGGCTTCCCAGTGGTGGATGAGCCCCCGCTTTCTGTAGCACCCGTTCTATTTGGTTTGGTAATCCGTACACATCTTGTTACATTACTAAAGAAGAAAGCATTTCTTCAAAATCCTGTACCTGCTGGATATGATGCCTTTAAGCAGTTCTCAGCTGATGATTTTGCAAAGAAAGGTTTAGACCATGGAGACAAAGTGGAAGATTTACAACTGACAAATGAAGAGATGGATATGTTTATAGATCTGCATCCTTTTTGTAACACTTCACCTTATACTGTTGTAGAGACTATGTCCTTGGCGAAGGCGCTGATGCTCTTCCGAGAAGTTGGTTTAAGGCACCTTCTGGTAATACCCAAGATTTCTGGGGTAAGAACTGTTTCCTCATTTTTCTGTTTCAAATTCTTTTGAGTGATCTACTCAGAAGATGTATCTATCTATAAAAGTAATTCAAGGGTCGATAAAAGATACATTAGCATAACCTGAAAGATGGATTACCCAGCTTCCTGCATGCATGCTTCTGTGCATTAGTTTATGACCTCACTAATTGTTTATATTCATGAATGAATGACTTCCATTATTTTCCGCGCTCTATTTCATCCACCATGTTGATGCTCTAACTCTTGCTTGTTGGAACCAAGCACATTTTGTCAAGTATGTTTTCCATTTTATTTTCCTGATAACTGGTTCTTCATCTTCTTGAACTGAATCAAGAAATTGTGGTTCACTTGTCTGCAGAGGATACCTGTTGTAGGGATAATTACAAGACATGATTTCATGCCAGAGCATGTGCTCAGCTTGCATCCATCCTTGGCTAAGAGCAAGTGGAAAAGATTAAGATTCAAGTTACCTCGCGGGATTAAAATCATTTAGACTCTGGACATTCGAAAATGAGCCCTACTGAGGTATGTGAATAGAGCTGTGTACAACATGAAGCTTATTCTTCTTCCCTAATATCCTTGTGAAAATCAAAGATCCTAAGGGTCTTCTTGAGATGGTTTTTGTATTTATTTTGCCTTGGTTAATCAATTCTGTTGGGAATCGTTTGGTGTAAGGTATAAAGTATAATAATCTCAGAATAAAATGTAGGATTATTTTATCCTGCGTTTGGTTGGAAGTATTAGGTAGTCATGAGATAATTTATCCCACCACGTATACCTTAGTGATGGGATAAGTTATACCCCATACATATGGTGGGACAACTTACTCCCAACCAAACGACCCTTATAGTTGCTTCGTTCTTGTGAATAAATTTCCCAGTTGTTGTCCTCTTTCTTCCTTTTGTTCCCATTTGTAAACGGAGCTAGAAGTTCCACAGTTTGAGTTTTGATGTTCTTTATTTTTCTTTGTACTTGCTAGGATGACAGGTTTAACAGTCTGTTGAAAATAGAGCAAAATGCCAAGTAGAGCAGGAGCAGGATGAATTTTTATTTTTATTGTGCACAAGGCTTTGCCAACCTTGTCACGACCAAATTTGTTTTGGTCTAACAGTCCTCACAAATTTGTCCCTTAACTATGTCATTATCGAGCTGAAAAATGTGTACATGTGATCTTGTATCATCAACTTTTTGCCTAGAAATAGATCATGAGAATTTCCTGTAAATGGACGACAAAGAAAATCACAAAGTGCATGAAAATGAGGGATACATGATGCAATAAGAAAAAGTGTAGTTAAAAGAGGCTAAATATCATATTAAAACCGGCTATAATTTAAATAGTTGTTCTTCTAGCTAAGGCAGCATATTGATCGGTTTGGTTTTAAACCATGCACATGACTTGACAAATTGTATTTTGCTCAAAATCAAATACTATCACATTATAGCATAATTGAGAGTTTAAGACAATAAAAACTAAAAGTATAAAACTATCAAGGAAAACTAAAACCCGCTAAGAAAAACTAAAATCACTAAGAATCGATAATTAATTAATAAAGAAAAATTTTAAATTGCTATCGAAATTGCTAAGGAAATAATCCGTTATTGATAAATCTATAACTTTTTTTCGATTCGAATAATCAGTTTTGATTCGATTTTGAACAACCCTAATTGAAGCGGCTATTTATGCAAGTTGGTCTTATATTGGGCCATCATTTGAACATGGAAAGGCCCAATTATTAAAACCCAATTAAGGGCAAATCTGTTATTATCTCTCCACTCTCAGGAAATACTCTTCGAATTTGCTCGACGCTGGCGCCGTCACCGTCACCTCGCCGGAAAAAATACAAGAGCAACAAGTGAGAAAAGCCCAACCGTGAACTATTCAGGTACGTTGAAGAACTTGAAGGTAATAAAAGTGACCAAATTTTCCGGTGGGAAGAAGCTTACTATACGCTCTAATGAGCTGATCCTGTTCTCTTCAATCGAAAAATTTCTGTGCTGCTACCAATATCAATGGAAGCATCGCCCATTTTGGTCTGTTCAAAGCTACCCTCTTCGTTCAGCTGCAATGTGTCAAAACAGAACACTTTTTCTTACGGACCTTTCCACAAACAGTTGGTGAGCAAGTTAAATCTTGAAATACCCAAATCCCACTTGCGTAGTTCCTTATCAATTTCCCTCGGTGATGTCAATTCTTCTCTTTCACGGCCATATATTGGTGGGTTTCGGTCGTCGTTACTGTCAGTGCAGTGTTCGGGTTCATATTCGAATGCAACAGAAACAGATGGTCCAAGCCCAGCATTTGAAAGCATAAAGAGGTTTTCTTTGGAGACAGTGAAGATGGGGCTTTCTCAATTGACTCCGTTTAAAGTGTTGAAGTGGGGTTTGGTGTTTTTTGTTGCCATAGCTGCGTCCAAATGGACGATGAAGGTGCTGGTGAATCCATTCTTTTGGATGTATTTTAGTATGACATGGTTATTTTGGCCATGGTTTGTGGCTTTAAGTCTTGCAAGTTACGGTCTTTATTGCTTAAACAAGCATTCACGTGGGGAAGCAAATGCATTTGAGCAATTAGCAATTGTTACTTCAGCTTTCACTTGGCTTACACTAGTGCCACCTGCACATTTCAATGGGTTTCTTGAAGGCTGGCCTGTTGTATTCTTTTTGGTGTACCATTATTTCTTTTTCTTGAATGCGAGTATACGAAAACGTCTGTATGGTGATTATAACCCAAGAGAGCATGACCCCAGATGGGATATTAGCCTACCCAATTGGCAGAAGCTGTTGTTTTGTGCTGGAGTTATGGTTGGTCACTGGCTTGCAGCGTTTGAAGGCCCAGAGCTGCATCTTATTCCTGGTGGATGGAGCAATTTGGGTATTTGGGGCTTGATTGTGGTGACAATTTTTATGCAATATCATTCCACATTGTATTTAGCCAAGTACTCAGAGAAGGTGGTTGTGCCTACTGCTGTTGTACAGTTTGGTCCGTATCGGTTTGTTCGCCATCCCATTTATGCTTCAACCATGCTCTTGTTTGTTGCTTATTGTGTTGCTCTTAGGGCACCTTTGAGTGCTCTCTTCATTGCTGTTGTTTGCTCCGTATACTATGGAAACAAGGCTAAGTTAGAGGAAACTTTGATGGTAGAGAACTTTGGTGAGAGATACATGGAGTATGCAAGTAAAGTTAGATACAAGCTCATTCCTTATGTTTATTAGTGCACGTCGTTGTGAGTTGCATAATGTTTTCTAGTGTAATGTGGAAAAAAGAATGAGAATATGAACACCTCAATTGGCTTTTGTTCTGTTGTTTTTAATGTAGTTTCCTTTTGTTCTTCATTTGTTGTGATTTCCTATTTATTAAACTTGTGGTATGTAAACTCAAGGCACTTGTATCCTCCATGGTGAAGCGATTCTGTATTGCTTAGTTCCATTGTTTAGCAATTCTTCAATAGCTTCACAGAGATAATATCTCCTGTATTAGATTCTGAGGATTTACCGCTTTGTGTTTTTAAACATAGGGGTTAGGCTGCGTACATTCGACCCCCCCTCATCCCGCAATGAGCGGGAGCCTTTTGAGGCACTGAGGTATGTTGTTGTTGTTGTTATATGTGGTAGGTTGTGCCTTTATAACATGTCAGAAGACTTGAGAGAGTTGGCTCTCTCTCCATAGATTTTCTTTAGCCATGTACATTTTAACTCAAATAAGTTGTCTTTTTCTTGAAACATATACTCTTTTTTCTTTGTTGATGCTCCTGGTGAACCCCTATATGTATAATTGGAGGACATTAAGCCAGTTACTGGCACATCTCATTGTTCGTAAATCCCGTTTATCTTTTTTTCCTGTATTTCTGTTTCTTTTCCTCTTGACTGTTCTACTATTCTGGTTACGCCTCCTCTTCCTCTATCGGTAGATACATCAAACATCTTATGGTTGTTGATGTGGAACTATTTTTCTTGTCGCCCATCTTATTTTAATGGAGGAATGAACATGTACTGTGGTAGAAAAGAAACTTGGCTGTAACATTGAATTTATTTTGGAGAAAACTCCCCTCAGCAAAGGATAAAACAAGGATTCTTCTTCTACACAGATCCATAGAGATTCACCCACAACATACTCCATGCCACCAAGGTACATTTCCTCTTTTTCCTTTGAGAATGTTTGGTTGATGTTACATGTACCTTTATTTTCTATTTCTTGATTTCCTGCTTGATTGTAGGTTAATTGGAGAATCAAAATTGCACCTTTTTGTTGATTTGTTGCCCATTTTTTAGATTCAATTAATCTTGACGGCATATACATGTACATTTTCTTTTTGGGTAAGTAAACATTTTATTTATTACCAAGTAATAATTACAGGTCAAAGGGAAAGAAAAAGAACACCCTTAACTGGCCATTCCCCAAACAAACTCATCCAAACCACAACTAGCATTTCACCTACAAGGGATATAAATTCAGCCGGCCAACATAACCATTAAGCTTAGGACACAAATGGGGGACAAATTAACTTGTTAGGTTAACTAGAATTATGTTGTGGAAGCTTTCAACTCAAGTCAACTCAAAAAAATCTTAGGATTCCGCCAACTAGCAATCAAGAGTTGAAAAGTCTCAGTAACCATTTTTTCTTCAACTATTGAAGGTCTACCGGACCAGAATTGACAAACTCACTAATGACAGTGAAAGACGTGTTTGAACCTGAAAATACACAGAAAGAGAACTCCAAAATCGGGAATAAGATGAAGAAAGGCGGGAAAAAAGATATGAAATGTAGGGGGTGGTTGGAAATGAAGTCCTGAATTCCAATGTAAAATCAAAGTTGGTATATGAATTCTGAATTTTCAATTTAATGTCCACGACAAAAGAGCCGACTGGTCCTTCTTCGAATCTTTCTTTTCTTCATTGCCTACGTTATTTAACCATGTATGATGAATTTTTAATATGTTGTTCAATATTTGTTTAGGTCTGTTAGTAGCAGTTGCCAGTGGTATGATCCTTTTCAGTTTGTTGTGGCCCTTTATTGCTTCTATTTCACGGCTGATAGAAATTTTGTAGACAGACTTTCTCCTGTTGTTGATGCAGATGCAGAGTTATCCGAGAAATTTTGCTGAGAAGAATTTGGTCTCAAAAAATCTTGTAACGGTGATGGATTTCATTTTTCTCATCCATCCCACTGTAAATATTACTATGTTAACGCATAGCTTCTCCTGCAGATATACAAATACAATGATATTTTGATCTCGCCTTATGAACTCTTTGCAATGAGGTACTTGTCAGACCATTTCTTCTTATTGCTCATGTGAATTCTGATGCAAAATAAACTAGCAAAACTCCTTGTTGGTAGGGAGAGGAGTAGCTTCCCAATTGTTGGACTGACGAACTGCACATCTGCATGACTAGGGCCTTGGTCCATCTGAGCCATATTCACCTCCTAAAACATCTCCTTAAGACCTGGACAGATTTCATCCACATCACATTGAGATAAAAATATGAGGGATCGACTTTGGCAAATTCTAAGCCTTCTTTTTACCCAATTTTTGTCAACTTTAGTTGGTTCCTGATTCCCCATTCCAGGTTCATAACCATGACTGAAGATGAGGTTTTGGTATAGGCTATCCCTCCACAGATTGATTGAAAAGTCTAATAATTAAGGAATTCACATTCTTTTTTGGCCTCGATGGACAATGATTTCTTATTTGTCATCTGGTGCAAAGTACTGGCCATGGCCTTCCTCAAGGTCCTCCATATGCCTGACTAGCAAATTATTCAGAGACATTAGTTGTTTAGCTATGTTGATACACCGAAGCTTATGTATGCTGTTTATTTATCCATGGCAGTTGTCGGAATCGGCATAACAATAAGTTAGGATTACAGTTCATCTCTGGGAGACTTCTGCTTTCACAACTAGACAACAAGCTCAGAAGGTATTAAGATGATAACCATGACCAGCATTTCTATTTTATCACAAACGCAGTTAATGTATCGAGGCTCGAATCTTGAAAATATGCAGATCTATACAAAAGTAAAACACAATCTAGAACATATCCACAACTGCTGTACATTGTGACAGTCGTGGATGAGCTTGCCAAGACCAGGTATTTGAATGGTAGCATAGCTTAAATTCAAAGAGGTGAGTTTGGAGTGGACTGAATAAATAATAGGCTGGCACAGCCTCTCAAGCCTGTGAGTTGATTGCAGCCTGAAAAAGCTTGAGAAACATTTACGAAAACTTCAGAAACATCAGCCAGTATGTCAGCGGAGTAAGATCTCGTACCAAATTCAACCAACTGAGAGTTTTCGCAAAGTAGTTTTGGATGTTTCTCGATGGACACAGCACGATTGAGCCGAAGAATCCTTAAATGAGGAGAGCCAGCGACCAGACGCTCCAAAGCTGAACCTGACGTCAAAAGCCAAACAAGGAATGCTAAGTGACACAAACGGTGTGCAAGGAGCTATCCACTTCACCTTTTCCCAACTCCAGCTCACTCAGATTCCTGCAGCAAATTGTGAGCTACATA
>JAABOM020000101.1:2556387-2584298 GCA_011800125.2 Solanum clarkiae
AACAACAACATACCCAGTGAAATCCCACAAGTGGGGTCTGGGGTATATATATATATATATATATTCATTAATTTATGTGACCCGGATAAAATTTGGAAAGTCTATAATTTTAATAAAATTTTTAGATATTTTAAGTTGTTATTTATTTGATCTATAGTATCTTTTACATTATTTTAAATAATATATGTCACTCCCTCTGTCTCAATTTATGCGCACTAACAGAATTTCAAAAGTCACTCCAATTTTTATGTCTCTTAAATATTTTAAGCTTTTAATTATTGAGATCTATAGTATTTTTTGTGTTGCTTCCAAACACATGTTACTTTCTCTATCTCATTTTAGATGGCACCGGAAAAATTTTAACATTCAACCAACTTTTTAATATATCTTTTAAAAATAATTATTCAGATTTACTATATTATTTATGTTGTTTATAAATATATGTTACTCGCTCTCCCATTTTATGTAGCAACAGTAAAATTTTAAGACTCAACTAATTTTTTTACATGTCTTTTAAATATTTTAAATTGTTAATTATCATAATTTAGATTGGATTTTCACAATTTATAAAGATAATTAAAAAAATAGGAAAAATAAGACAAAAGAACTACTAAAAAAGTACAAATACATCTTCAAGTTGCTCAGGTAGGCATACTGTTTTGCTCCGAAAACCATGAAAAATTACCAAATCTCCCCTAAATTTTTAATGCAATTTTTAAATATATAAAAAATTTTGATATAAGACGAACAAATTAAAACGGAAGAACCACCAAAAGAATAACAACAGATATACCAACTAACATTGCCACTTATAGCATAGTAGAATATGTATATCTAGAAAATTATTGATATGGCTTCTTCCCTTTCCTCTTCAAGATTACTTTCCTTTTTATAAGGCTAAGATTACTTTCCTTTCATTTTTAAGTTGCTCGAGAACACTATTTAAACCCCACATGCTGGAGGAAATAGTCAAGCAATTCATCCCCACATCACTTTTCTTCCTTTGTTACATGGTACAATAGCATCTAAGATCTTGATAGAAACTCAAATAGCTTCCGCTATCGGTCTGCAGTGCTAGTCAAGGTGTGCCACTCGCCTTACCAATGACTTAACCATTTTCATCCCTTAGCTGTTGCTACCCACTCAAAAACCAATGCTCGTCTCCTTTTTCAAGGATTGTTCATCTCTCCGCCGACCATTATGGTTCCAATCTTCCATCTTTTTTTTTTTTTGGAAATGATATAAAAATTCTCCACTATATATAGGAACCGTACTGATAAGAAACAGTTCGACTACCTAGAAACAGTAGTTACAGCAGAAAAAACCTAAATTAACACATTGTTGTAGGTTACTTCGATTGATGGACACTAGCTGGCCCCAGGAAGACTCCCATTCACACAACACTCCTAGGGAGTAGTCTCGGGATCCTACTACCCATCAATCGGAGTAACCTACAACAAGGTGCTAAGTTGTGCTGATTTAGTTTTGCCGTTGTAACTAATGTTTATTAGGTGGACTAGAAACATTTCCTCATCACAGTTCGGTTCCTGTATGTGTTAAAGGACTTTTAAGTCATTTCCAAAAAAGATTAAAATGGAATCCTACCTTCACCAGATACAAGAGCAATTGAACACCTCAAGCTGTTACCCTAAATGATGTTGAAAGATAGTCCTAGATTTCAACAATTATCATCATCATCTATGCTTGCAAGCTCAACCTGGTAAACGAAGTAGGCCTACATCGCATGCTTCAGTGGAGCACTCATCAAATGAGGTTGAGAATATTTGTAGCTCCAAAATTGTGCATATTTGTGGCTAAGTTAGGAGCATACATATTGTATGTTCCAACTAAAGGAAAAGGAGTGTTAAGAATTAGGAAATCATTGATATGGCAAGATTGCATTCTTTATAAATAAAGGAGAGGTTTAGAGCCATTATTTGTGTGTAGTTACAAAATAGATATTACTTTCCTTCTGTTTTAGGATTATTTGCAAACACTATTTAAACCCCAAATGCTTGAGTGAATAATCAACCAATCACTCCCAACGACTCTTTCTTCTCTTCTTTAGCTACAACGAAAATTTCAAGTAACAGTTTGAAAAGATGGGGTTTGAATATGTATTGAAGAAACCTCCCCTTATAAGTTTATACCTCCCATGATGCACTCTTTTATTCATTTCATATTGTATTTCATCCTCGGCATACCAATAAGCACATTGAAATGGTGAAAGCTGGAGCTCATCTCTTTGTTATGGATCTTGAGGTGGTTGTGGAAGTTCCACCAACTCACAACTCTTCAATTTCCACAAGATCTTTTTCAAGAAACTACAACTGCCCAAAGTTAAGCATCCACAAGTGTTTTTTCCAATTTCGATGTCATTCGACATTGCAAAAGAAGCAGCCAGCTAACTTCCCATTTCTACCTAACCATTCTCTGTTTTGTGGATAAGGTTTTGGTTTGTATGGGCACTACGGGCAAGTCACAATAAGTCGCTTTTCCCCTTTATAATTCCTATCTCTTTCCATTTATACCAAAATCGGAGTTCTTGCCTCAGCTTCTAAGTTGACTAGCACGTGTCACAAGACACACAAGCTGCTTTTGCCCTTGTGTCACAAGATTGTCCAAGACTCACAATCTAGTGTATCTATTGCTCTGCATTTGCCACTTACATCTTTCTTTTGAACAAGCTAGGACTATTCACGGGTCTGACGCACATTATAATTTCTGATACAAAATTAGTGCAGGTCTTCCATTTCTTGACTTTTTGCCCAAGATCTATAAGAATGATGTATCTGACCTAGGAGTGTGGAATAGGTAGGTCAGATCAAATATGGACGGGTCAAAAAATGGATTAAACAAAAATGGATAACATATATGACCTGCCATATTTAACACAGACAAAACATGGGTTAACAAACCGATAATATGGATATTCATATTATTCATGCTTTCAAGATAAGCGAAGTGCAAGTGGAAAGCCAAAATAAGCTTAAGACTCTCATAGAACAAGAACTATGAAAAATAAAATTGATAATATGGATATTCATGTCTAGATATCCATTTTCTAGTGGATAATCCATATTTGATCCCTTTTTAAATGGTCAGATATCCCATTTGTAATGGGTACGGTCAGATCGTTAATTGTTTTTTAAACCATTTTTGGCAGCTCTAACTCAGTCTGAAGGGTGGGCCAAGAGCTTCCTATAAGATGTCTTTTTCCAACAAATATTCAGGGTCACATATATCCTATTTCTCTTCTACATGGTAGATTCTCGTGTAATAATTTATAGCTGAATTCCTTTTGCCTTCCTCCTCTTTCACACGAAAAACAATTCAAAAAAGGTAAAGAAATTACTGGGCATGTTCAGAATTCAAAAAACTATGCCTTCGGTACAATATCGGTATATCGAAAAAGACAATCATAGATAAAAACTGAGATGTGACTTCAAATGAGAGTTCTTTCCCTACACGAGAGGAAGCATAGAAGTTGAATAAACAAATTATCTTCACATAACCAAAATCATGTGAAAGAATCATGACCAAGAAGACTATTCACATTAGAGAAACTATGTTATGTTTGTAGTCTAGCCGGTAATAAATAGCTCTTAATCTAGCAATTGAGCTCGAAACAAAAATAGTGTGTTGCTGACCTGTTTCTGGTTCCTGAAGTGGTGGTTATCATCTTTAGCATATTTGTCGAAGATGCAATATATGGTCCAACATTCCACTTACTTATCTTTCTCTGGAAAAAGTCTTTCTTATTCTCTTATGCAGGCCAATCAAAAACTCATGTTCAACAGATGCACGTTGCCGAGATGAGGATGTTGAGATGGATGTGTGGACATACCAGGAGTGACGAGATTAGGAATGAAGTTATTTGGGAAAAGGTGGGAATTGCCTCTATGGCAGACAAGATGACAAAAGCGAGACTGATATAGTTTGGACATGTGCAGAGGAAGTGTGTTGATGCCCCAATTAAGAGGTGCGAGAGGCTGAATTTAGGGGTTACACAGAGAGATAGGTGTAGATAGAAAAAGTATTGGGAAGAGGTGATTAGCCAGGATATGGCGCAGCTTATATCATCAGGGATATGATCTTAGATAGAAAGGAGTAGAGGATACATATTAGGGTAGAAGGTGATAGAGGTAGTATGTTGTCTTGCCTTATGATGAATCGTCACATAGTAGGGGTAGTATGTTTTCTTGCCTTATGACGATTTTACGTTTGTCGTGGAATTAATCGTGCTATTATGGTTGTGTTTTGGTTTCTCATCGACTATTTGGGTACTTTTATTGTTTTTATTATAGAATTGATATTGCTCCTCGTTTTAGCCATTGTTCTATACTAATTATTTTTCTTTTATTTGGGGCAAGTACATTTGGGCCAAGGGTCTTTCTAAAACAACCTCTCTATCTCCAGAGGTAGTGGTAAGATCTACGTACACTCTACCCTCCCCAGATTCTACTTCGTGGGATTTCACTGGGTATGTTGTTGTTGTTGTTTCTTACTCCCTTAAATACATGCTTTGTAATCGGGAAAGTTTTCATCTATTTTGTATTTGAAAACATTTTGGTGACATATCCGAGTGGCAAGGCAGAGGACTGTAAATCATTGAGCATTGTTCTCTTTAAACTTGTAGCAATTTCAAACGACTAGAAAGAAAAAACCTTCTGATTTATGAAGGTACATTGCAGAAAGGAAATTGTTGAGAGGAACAAATAAATACGAGGCATTTCCTGCTTGAGAAGTCCATACACAAGGCTTGGGAGATGATGGCCCTTCAATGTCAGCCTTATCAGTATTTATTGTTAAGTTATTGACTAACACATAGCCAAAGCTCGGTGCCTCACAACACCAACTACTAGATAAATCAGCTGTAAATCCTTTGCTATCTATTTTTTTTAAAATGATGATGATGTCAAGACCAACTAGCACACATCTAGATTATTTCACCCACCAGTACAGGTATTGTGTCACTCTGTCCACCAAAGTTAAATCACCTAATGTTTTTTGTCTCTGTCGGAATTTGAAACTGAGGCATCATGGTTATCCTCCCACTTTGTTGACAACTAAGCCACACCCTTGGGTGTGCCCTTTTCTGTCTAATTTCCAGGAGGGGAGATGATATCTTAATCAATCCAAAGAATTACTAAACTAGGGGTGCATAATAATACACTAAGTTAATGCAACTTCGATTTACCAATGAAAGCTTGTTCCAACTGACTTCTCTCAAAAAAAATCAAGAACCGTAACATGTGCTGTAAGATTTGCAGATTCATGACCACTAAATTAAATGGTAACTCACCTTCTTTGCGCGTTTAATGGCAACTGTTTGGCCATCTGGTAGTTGAGCTTTGTAGACCATTCCAAACCCTCCCTCTCCAATTTTTAGGGATGAAGAGAAATTTTGGGTTGCTTTGAGAACCTGATTAACGTTGAGGTGAATGGAGCCAATTCTATTGAGTTTGGGAGACATGCTAAATCTAGAGGGACTTGGCGGCACTCGGAGTGGACTAGCTGGCACTCGCAATGGACTACCTGGTGTCTTTTCAGGAACAAAATTCATCTCCAAAGAGGAAGTAGAGTCCACTGCAAGAATAATGGAATATCTTCATAAATAACCACCAAATCCAAAAAAGCAACGAGTATCAGGATTTCAGCAGAGATTCTGAAAGTAAATTTCAAGTAGATTCTACACAGATACTATAGAAGTAATGTCATTGGAAATTTCATCCATCGATACTTAAAGTAAACTTATCTTCTGAATCAGAAATGCCAGTTTTTTAATAATGAGGAAACCCAAAACGGATGGCCATGTTTTGTTTGTGCACCAAGTAGCTGTAAAGAAGAACGTAAGCAACTATGAACTGAATACAGGAACACTGAAACGGTAAACTCACTTGAGTTAGGATCCTTAACAAGAGCGGATTGGTCTGTTTCCTTCTTCCTCGTTCGACAACAGGGGCAAATTAAGCCACAGCATAGAATAAAAAATGCTGGTACTGCCATGAACAACTTTTTGGGGGTTACTGAAAACCCGTCAGCATGCTTTTCCTTGGCCTTCCGTGATGTATCATCGAAATTGTGTCCGTTGGATCCTTGTGTAACCACCCTCTGGACAAATTTTCTTCCAGACTTGAAATGCGACTCATCTGCAAGATGGTGTGGACTCTAGTATATCACTACACAAATTATAAAGCGCGATATCCAATGGAAGCAATTAGGAAAGATATTGAAAAATTAAATGAGTTTTAATGAAGAATGTCTTAAGAGTATTCTTGGAAAGATATTGAGAACAATATTGTAGCATACCAATCAATAAGTCCAACCGACAATACTGAAACCCAACATTTTGGATAATGCAATGGTCTGCACGATCAAATTTGAGGGTGTTGCAGAATAAATCTTTATCTACTAATATGCCATTTACATAAAATACTTGGTGATTTAGATCATCTGAATAATCAACTCGGTAAATTCCACAAACTTCTTTATGTCCCAGCAGCCGAGAAGCAGAGATTAGCAAGAATTGCAACAGCAACAGTAAACACAGTACAACAACATCCATTTTCAGTAAAAAGTGTCATAATTGCCCCATTTTGTAAAACCAAAACATAATGGATCCATTGCAAATTCTTTAGTAGCCACAATAAACAACATACAAGCCAAACCTCCTCCTTTCCAAGTCAACTCAAGAAGTCCAGTCAGAGACACAAATCCATAAACAGGAAGCTTTGGTTCAGATAAGCATTAATCAGGCAGCATCAACCTCCGCAATCGACATGGTGAAAACTCAACTTTTTCTTCCAAGTTCCAACTGGACCAAAGTGGAAACTACCTCACTCAACAATCAAAATAACTACAGAGTCCAGATTCTTTCAGACTTCAGCTAAACAATTGCAAATCAAGATTCAATTATTTGCCATATATTGAAAGCCTCAGAACTCAAAAACCAAGTCTTCAAAAGTTCAGATTGGAATCTCTATTTCTCTTTTCTTACCAAATCCATAACTGAAACAGAACTCCAATCAACACAAGGAACTCAAGATAATCTCTCAGAGACAGCTACACTCCAGTCGAAAATTGTTCTACCAGGACACCAGATAAGAAGATTCAATCACATACCAATCAACCAATCACTTAAACAAGACAAACCAGATCAAGAAAACCTCAAAAACCCAAACCCCCAATTCTGCAAAAAGCTAGAATCTTTACAATATGTGCATCAAAACTTGCCTTACCCCACTTCACCAAACACGCAAACCAGATCAAGAATCCCCCAAATACCCAATTCTGCAAAAAGCTAGAATTTTTACAATATATGCATCAAAACATGCCTTACCTCACTTCATCAAACACACACCAGATCAAGAATCCCCCCAAATACCCAATTCAGCAAAAAGCTACAATCTTTACAATATGGACATTAAAATTTGTCTTACCCACTTCACCAAACAACCCAAAAACACAAATCAGATCAAGAAAACCTCAAAAAACTAAACACCCAAATCCACTAAAAAGCTAGTACCCCACTTTACCTCATAGACAACAAAACCCTGTTAGTATTGAAACATAAAGATCACTGTTGACCTTAGCAAGTGTACAAAGACCATAACAAAGAAGCAGTGAATATGGATTATAGCTAGGAAGAGAAACAAACCTGCAAAGTAAAGGCGGCTAAGGTTTCTTGTGGGAAATATAATAGAGATGTTTTTAGTAATTTCTAAAAAAAGACCAATCTTGGTTGGGGAAATGGAGAAGAAAGTGGGGGCTAGTGAGGTAAAAACATGGCTGTCAGCTACGTAATATATGAAGTCAATGAATTCGTATGCATTCAGATGGCTAAACTCTTAAATACTGTTCGGATGAATACAACATTTTGATGTGAAATATAAGATATATTTTCTCCTTCCGTTCGTGATATTATTTAACTTGGCATGGTATTTAAGAAAAAAATTTGAAATTTATAGTCTAAAATAATCTATAAATAATTGTATGATTGAAAATCATTTCACTAAAAGATAAAAGGGAAATTTTAACTAAAAATTATTTCTAATTCAAGTAAATTGACATTCTTTTTGGGACGAACTAAAAATAAAATGATTCCACATAAAATGGGACCGAGGGAGTAATAATTAACGATAAAAATTTCGGCCCATATTAATAAAATTAGCCCATTTAATTTATATTAAATTAGCTGAATCGCTCATTTCGCAAGTAGCTAACTTCTAAAACCCAAAAAGATATTTACTTGAGCATCTCGATTTGTAAAAGGTTGTATTTTTATTTTATTTTAATTCTTGATATGCAGTTTGTGTATAATTGGAATTTCTCTTCTTTCCCCTTTTCAATTACGAAAATAGTGCCGAAATGGTGCTTAAATTTTGCAAGCTGGAAGAGTAATTCTCAGCTTTGCGCTAGACTTGATTCTTTCTTTCATCAATTTAGCCTTGAACCTTGGAAGGGTAGCAAAATTGGGATTTTGATTTTCACTCTTTTCAACAATCTTATCATATTTTATGTCCTTATTCAATGATATTGGTTTGCCCCTCTCTAGAGATAGAAGGGGTGGATTGAATTGGATTTGGCTGAATTGAAATTGGATTGAACCAAAATGGATTAGATTACAATCCACCCATATATAATATGGGTAAATATGAATTTACTAAAATATTATTTGGGTAAAATAGTTCTAACCTATTTAAAACCCCTCTGTGTTTCTAGTTTCTTTCCGTAAGTGAATTTGGGAAACCAAAATAAACATAAATGTTATCTTTTTCGTGACTTCAATTTATTTGGATTTTTTTTCGATATTACAACATTAAGTTACTTGACTTTAACTCACATTATTCAATATTTCTCCCAAATAAAGATCATACTTTATAAACTAATCAAGTAATAATTATTATTAAAAAATGCTCTCTAAGAAAATCCTACTGCGGCCGTTCCAATAGCCACTCCGACCGATAGTCACCCTCTTCCTGGGGTTGGTCAACCTGCCATGGCATATGCTAGTTTGTTGAAACATCCCACGCCAAATATTAAGTCATTGCTGCTAAAACCTATTTCACACTTACATGGTGAGCCAATTGTGGTGTGGAATCAATTGGAAATCGATCAGATGATCATTAATGAGAGCCTCCAATATGTTGTTGTTGGAAAGTGTTCCTGCGAATGGCTATAGATTCAAGACTTGCTCAAATTAATCCCAAAATAATGTGAATTAAAAGGAGATCGCAAGATCGGGTTACTCAGTAATAGACATTTTTTTATTAGGTCTACTTTGTTAGAAGACTATGTTCACCTGTTGTCGAGGCCTATTTTCTATATCACATAATGCAGCAGATCGTATCCCATAAGAACGTTGAAGTGGGATCCAATGTTCAACCCTGAATAGGAAACATCAACTACCAATTACATGGATATTCTTGTTGTCTTTTCCTCCAAACTTTTTTAGGGAAGAGGTTGTTTTCTCTTTGGTTGCTGCCGTCGGCAAGCCTTTGCAGGTGGATATGGCAACAAAGAACCAAACTTAGACTTAATTGTGTTAGAATCAAGTTTGAAGTCGACCTACTTGGTGAATACCCGAAGAGCATTAAGATTGGGATAAGGAAGGGGAATAACGAAGTAATGGAGAAGTGGATCACGATCAAGTATGACTATGTCCCTAAGTACTGCACCACGTGTAAGATTCAAGGGCACAATAAGGAACAGTGTTATGTGAAATACTCTGAATTGTACAAGGACCTGAAAGGGGAGAAGGAGCATCCTGAGGAGGAATCGGAGATCGCAAAGGGAGAGAAGGACCAAACAAAACCACAACCCAAGAATGTGAATGGAGAGAAGGCTCAACCTAAACCACAGAATAAGAAGAACACTAAGTCCATAAAAGAGAAAGGAGATGTCACAACAAATCCCAAAGGGGTGCGAAAAGGAGTAAATCAAAATGTAGAACAAGAGGCTAGAAACAAAGAGGGAGGATTTCAGGAACAAAAGAAGAAAAATAGAGGGAGAATTGAATTGCCAAAAAAAAACGTTGCTCAAGGTGCAGAATAAATTTGATAAAGCTTGAAAAGACTGATGGTAAAGAAGTAGGCGAAGGGAATGTAGAGAAGGAGACAACAAAGAATCAACCTGAAAATAATGATCTACTCCTAAAATTGATACCAAGAAATGGGTAGAAAATACTTTTAAAAGTCTGCAACAACATGCCATGGGTAGTAACAACAAGGAAAGTGTACTCAACACCCATTTGTATTACTAAAGGAAACAAAGATTCAAACAAGGTAGAGGAGTCTTCAGGGAAGTCCAATGTAAATATAGAGGAGAATAACGAAGACCATGATGAGGAATTGCCAGAAGGATCCAAAGAGACATACTTCAGTGATGACTCCATTGATGATGAGTCGGATAATGGAAAGGGTGTTGGGCATACACATCATATTGATGGTGATAAGAAGGTGGAAGGTATAAACTACAACATCATACATATGACTCAGATAGTTGATTTATCTCCAAGTCATACTAATAGTTTATAGGCGAAGAAAGGAAGGAAAACTATTCCTTTATAGGTCTGCACAAAGAAGTCATAAGGGTAGCCCACTAGCTATAATCAATGATAGAGAAAGCATTATTCTAGAATATTCGATCAATCAATACTCAAAATGCTTTTGGGAGATTGATTGATTTACACAGAAAACAAAGGTACTCATTTATAGCTCTTGTGGATCCTTTTCAGGATTCATCGGAGTTAGAAACTTACAGAAGAGATTTGGACTTTAACAATGCATTGGTCAACAGTTCAGGCAAAATCTAGATATTTTGGAATAGTCAGTGACAGGGTTCTGTTGTTGTAAATTCCTATCAACAATTATCTATGAAATTTATGGTGGAAAATAGTGTTTTCTTTATTACATCAGGTTATGCTAGGTGCTCTCAGCTGAAAAGATTGGAGTTGTGGGAAGAATTGAAAAATCTTGATGTTGTTAATTTTCTATGGATGATCGGGGAAGATTTCAATGTGATAATAAATAAGGAGGAAAAGTTGGGTGGACTAGAATTTTCTCAGATGGAAGCTATTGACTTTGCACAGTGCATTAATAATTGTGCACTGAATGAAGTTAAATTCTCCGAAAGTAAATATACCTGGTGGAATGGGAGAATAAATGATGCGTGTATTTTTCAAAAGGTTGGATAGAGTACTTGTTAATTCTCCCTTTTTGAATATTTTCCCCTCTACAGAAGTACAACACATCATTAGGTAGGGCTCTGATCATGCGCCTTTATATCTTACCTACAAGTCTGAGGTGGATAATGTGGTAAAATCATTTTGTTTTTTGAAATTTTGGTGCATAACCACAAGGACTTTGCAGGTGTGGTACAACAAAACTAGGGGGACTGGTTTCTCTGGTAATGTTTTTCTGGAATTCCAAGCCAAGCTTAAAAATGTTAAAAGAGCTTTAACGAAATGGAGCAAGAAAGAGTTCGGCAATATTTTTATACAACGTTCCACTGTGGAAGATGTCATCAGAGTAAAGGAAAAGCAATAGGAATTGGATCCCTCTCCGAAAAATAGGGTTGAATTGATTGGGTGAAAGTAGAATTGAAGAAAACGATGAAATTGAAAGAGGCATATTGGAAATAAAAATCGAATATGGTGCGGTTTGCACAGGGGTATAAGAACACTAAATATTTTCATTCATTTGTGCAATGTAGGAGAAGAAGGTTGTATTTGTCTTACCTCTGATTGAGGTGAGGTTTTTAATACTAATACTGTCATTGGAGAGACAGCAATGACTTATTTCACCAATCAATTTCAAGAGGATACCTTCAATCAAGATATTTCAATGCTCGATTGTATTCCCAAATTGGTTACGGATGAAGAGAATGAAAATATGACTAAACTGATACAACAAGATGACATCAAGCAGGTCATCCATGAATTGAATGGAAATAGTGTTACAGGTCCAGATGTTTTTTTTTTGGTTTGTCCTTTCAAAAGTGCTGAAGCATCATAGGTGAGGATTTGACTAAGGTGGTGAAAGCTTTCTTTTATGGTCAAGACTTGCCTAGATTTATTACCCACATAAATCTTGTTTTGTTGCCTAAAAAGGAATTCTCTAAGTTCTTTGGGGATTTGAGACCTATTAGTTTAAGTTATTTTATCAATAAAGTGATATCACGGGTCCTATATGATAGGGTGGTTAGGGTGTTGCCGAAAATTATTTCACCTAACCAATCTGATTTTGTGAAAGGGAGAAACATTGTTGAAAATGTACTTTTGGCTCAGAAGATAATCATAGATATTAATAAGAGGAAGAAACACACAAATATAGTGGTCAAGTTGGATATGGAAAAAGCATATGATAGAGTTTCGTAGATATTCCTAACCAGAGTGTTAAAGAAGTTTGGATTTGATGAAAGGGTGATAGATATGGTGTGGAGACTACTGTCTAACAATTGGTATATTCTATACTTATAAATGAGCAGTCCTATGGGTTCTTTAAATCAACAAGAGGACTGAAACAAGGGGATCCCTTGTCCTTTACCCTCTTTATCATTGCTGCAGAGGTTTTGTCAAGAAGTTTGAATAATCTGCATAGGGAAGAGGATTTTATTGGATATGAGCTCTCCAAGTGGAGCCCAGAGATCAGCCATCTATCCTATACAGTTGACACTATTTTATTTTATTCTGGGGATAAGGTGTCAATCATTAAAATGATGAATATGTTGAAGAGATATGAAAAGGTTTCTGGGCAACTTGTCAATAAATCTAAAAGCTTTTTCTATATGCATGAGAATACTCCTCTGATCTTCATTATATGGCTCAGGAAGATATCCCAAATCAGGCAAGGTGAATTTCCTATAAAGTATCTGGGTTGTCCAATCTACTGTGGAAGGAAGAAGAATGTATATCTTGAGGAATGCATCAAGAAGATCTCTAGAAAAGTTTTATCTTGGCAGAACAAGTTTCTCTCATTTGGTGGTAAAATGATTCTGGTCAAACATGTGTTACAATTAGGAGTATTCACGAGTCGGTTTGGATCAGTTATTGGTCATAGTCAAAATCAAAATCAAAATCAAACCAACTTAATTCGGCTTTTAAATTCTCAAAATCAAAGCAACCCAATTATAATATACATTTATCGATTTGGTTATTATGGATTTCGATTTGGTTTGGTTTGGTTATTCGGCTATTAATCATACACAAAAATAAAAGTAATAATACATTTAAAATGGAGAAAACATAATAATAATTCATTCAAAATGAAAAATAGTTAGAAATATTGATATTATAGAACTTTTAATCACTAAATTTATGGTGAAAAAAGTTTCAAAATTCACTAGAAGAAAGGGGTGGTAAGAAGAATGCATAAGATATCTGATGTCAGCAAGGGTCTGGGCTGTGTGCAGATGCCTGACTTGCTGGCTTGCTAAAACTCCCACATCGGAAAAGAGAGGGGAAGTCCTGGGCTATTTAGTGAGGGACCGATAGCTTAACACGTGAGGCGCCTTTTGGGGCTTTCCCTCCAAGGGGATAAAACCGTGCGCCTGGGCTGTGTGCGGGCAAAGCGGACAATACTTCACAGTGTTGGTGCCGGATCGTTACAGATGGTATCAGAGCCGACTCTCACCTAGTACGGTGGGTAGGGAGTGAAAGCTCAGCGAGGACGCTGAGTCCCTACGGGGGGTGAATGCAATAGTGTGTATAGGGCGTGGCCTGGCTTGTCTGGGCTGTGTACGGACAAGTATGTGTAGGGCGTGGCCTGGCTGCTGTAGGTTGCCAGAAACTCCCATATCGGAAAAGAGAGAGGGAGTCCTGTGCTATATGTTGAGGATGGATCCTTACATGTGCATACGCGTTTTCCCGGGCTTGCCTGGGAGGAACAAAACCGAGCGGCCCTGTGGGGCCAGAGCGGACAATATATGCATGTGTGGGGCCGGGTCATGACAGAGTTTGCCACCAAATGTAATTGGTTATTACACTTGATGAAAAAATTATCAATATGTGCATTCAAGTAGAGTTAATAACATAAAATTATACCAAAATAAAACCAACCTAATGTTGTAAACTTTACTCTATATATTTTAACAAGAATATCGAGAACCTTGGTTTAATTTTGGATGTATTTTTGGTTATATTATTGATTTTTGTGGGACATTAGTTATTACATTTTGTAAAAAAATAGAATATTCAAAAAAAATTTATAATCATTTCAAGCATTAAATGAGAAAAGAGAAAAAAGAGAAGCAATTAAAAGAGAAGTATTAAAAAGTACATTACAATAAATGCACTTCTTATTGGTCAGACGTTTTCCTCTTATTTTGATTTGTTAATTTTTTTTTAATTTTTTTTAGGATTTGGTTCACACATGCACACTTTTGTTAAAAAAAATATTGATATTTGGTGGTACATATTTTATATTGACACATTCATATAATATAGACTCTAAAAATGCATAAAGATGTTCTTTTTTTCCCATTCAAAATTAATTATGTTGATAGACCCATATTTTTTTAATCACAAATATTAAAAAGTTAAAATAGGTCACTTAAAATTCAAAAGAATTGAAATTGAAATTGATGTCAATAATACAGAGCAGAATCAACATTAATTATATTGTGTTGGTGTTGAATTTTAAGGATTACTAAAGATAGTGAAGTGAAAATAATGGATGGAAGTGGTGATAAAGATGGAGGCCAAGAGGAGCTTCAATGGAGGAAGACAGGTGTATTGGGGAAGACAAGAAAATAAAAGGAGAAAAATTAAAAGATTTTTTTAAAAAAGGGACACACGTTCTTTTAAATAAATCTTTTAGATATCTTTTTTAAAAAAACCAATTTAATATTAATTATATATTTGACCAATAAAAAATGTCATGTGCATGATTTGTATAAATTCAAACATTTTTTTTCATGTGTTTTTAGGAGAATGTACTCACTCTCTCTGCCACGTCATATCTTAAACCATCTTCAATGATTATTATTTTTTACACCAAATGTCAAATTTTGTGCAAATCATCTCCAATACGCACCATTTTTTGGTGCAACACTATTCTCAACACCACCAGTTATGCTATGTTATTATTATCATTATTTTATTATAGACGGAATGACCTAAGAGGCTTTTACTTGACTTTGTTTGTAAGTTGAACTCTTATATTTTCGATTTTGTCAACTGAACCTTTAAACTCACTGAAACATAATATTTTAAACACTCCTAAACATTGACCTAACATATGTGGCATTAATATTGTTGACTTGGAAGAATGCGTGATTCCACACACTTCAAAGCTAGTGAGTTAATATTTTACATAAAAAATATTTTAGAAAATTTAAAATAAAATAAAAAACGACCAAAAAAGAAAGAAGATGAAGAAGTCACCTTCTTTTTGAAGCTTTCTAGCCCCTCGCCCCTTCCCCCCCCCCTCCTCTTCCCACCACTCCCCACTCTCTAAAATCCAACACAACCCAACCAAATTTCTTCTTTCCATTCCAACCTTTCCTTCTTCTTTAGATCCACTTATCATTCTCACTCTCTTTTTCTTCTTCTTAATACCCTAGCACCACTGCCCCACCCCCAAATACTTTCTTAAAATTCTTTTCTTTTGTTGCAAATGAACATCACCCTTGGTCCTTTACATTTAATTTGGCCACATTTTCATCCCACAATCTCAATTCCATGAGTATTTTTCGGATTGTATATGAGTTAATGTAAACGATAATAGTGGGTATTGAAAAATTGAAAAACTCTATTAATAAGCTTGATAAAGCTTTGAGAATAATAAATGGGTTTGATGAATTTATAAAATAAATTCAAAATTGTAATAAAGATTTGTTGAGTTTGTGTTATTTTTTGTATTTTATATGAGTTAATGTGAAGGATAATGGTGAGTATTTAAAAACTGAAAAACTTCATTAATAAGCTTGATAAAGCTTTGACAAAAATTAATGGGTTTTGTGTATTTATGAAATAAGATTTGTTGGGTTTGTGTTTGTGAACCTCTAGTGTGAAATTCAAGGCCAGGAAAGAATTTCACCCATTTGACATGAATTTGATGCTCAATTTGAGAGCAAATATGGTGAAAATAATGTTCAAATTTTGTACAATGTGCAAAAGTATTTTTTATTTTATTATTTTATTTTTTAATAGTTAATTTCTTATGTTTCATTAAAAATGACATGGAATTCCATGTGTAAATGGGGTGCACCATATGATAAGGGTGTTTAAAATATTGTGTTTCAATGAGTTTAAGGGTTAAATTAGCAAAACCATAAGTATAAGGGTCCAACTTACAACGAAGCCAAGTATAGTGGTCTCTCAAGTCATTCCGTGTTTATTATACAATGATTTTATTTAAACATATATAGCTTGTACGTTTATAGTGATTATTTTATTATTTGTATGAAATATTTTTATAATACTAATTTTAGATTAAAACCTAATTTTTTATAAACTATTTTTATTTGTTTGAAAAAAGATTTTTTAACCATATTATATGAAGACAATGTTATATTTATAGCTCAACTAAGAGGAATATATATCAAAGGAGATAAAAATAAAATATATTTTACCAAAATAAAATATTCACTCATGATCCTTAAAAAAAGGTAAAATAAATGTTCAATAAATTTATTCTAATGATAATTTTAGTACATATATTCACCAAGGCATTGCAATCTTCAACCTTTAAGAAGTTGAGATATAAGAGTGAAAGATGTCAGTTTTGAGCTATTGAGTGTTGTCTTTATCAGAGAAAGTAAATATGCATTGCACTCCATTTTCCTTAACCAAGATTTTATCCCGCTGAATTTTTCTAGTAAGGTTTTTAATAAGGTAACAAAAGAAATATATTACTACACTTTTCTTTTACATGGGCATCTAAGTAGGAGTGTTGTAAAATGATTCTCGGTATAAATATAATTTATGTTGAATATAAATATACACACAATATATTTTGTGGTAACATACATGCTCTTTCGCTTTATTATGTTATATTGTTGTATAGAGTGACTCCACTTAGTGCATTAAGACAAGTGTCATCATACCTGATTCTTGATCGTGATAATTTCACTAAAAAAATACTTGAATTATAAACTATAACTAGGCAAACTAGAGTTAAGGAGCATAATTAGGTTGTTGTTTGCTATTAATGACAATTTAATATTTATGAATACATAAATCTCATATTGAAATATATAAATTACAATATATCCCCACTATTTGCATATTTACAAAAATCCCTTAAAATGACCATTATGCGGATACACTAGCCATTTTTACGAATACGCTGTGCCATATATTATTCATAAGTCATGATTCATTGTAATCAATATCTAATGCAGTCAATCAGCCATGTTTAACTATTTTATTGCAATACAGTGAATCAGCAATGTGTTAAACTATTTTATTGCAATGAATCATATTGTATGATCCATTGTCTCACTAAATCAAACCCATTAATATGATTCATTGGTATATGATCCTTGTATGATGCACCCAATGAATCATCAACCTATAACAACTAGAAAAAGTGTCCCAATGAATCACTGTATACAATCTATACAGTTCTAGTGAATCAACAACATATATAACTCAGTTTTATATATAAATGAATCACCATAAAAAGTTGTGAACAGCTCATAATTTTGAAATGAATCACCATACAAGATTAATACTACTAAAATCACTATATTTTCCTAATAAAATAACTCATATAATCCCAGTGAATCAGCAACATATATGACTCAATTTTATATCCCCATGAATCACCATATCTAATGAATCACCATAAAAAAAATTGTAAACAACTCAATTTTATGTCCTAATGAGCTTTCTTCTTATAATTTTTTTGAGAGTTTTACATCTAGGGGATTTTAAACCTGAAGATGAGCTTTCTTTTTCGAATTTTTTTGAGATTTTTGGATTTGGGGGATTTTGAACTTGAAGATTTGTCCTTGTTCGATTTGATTTCTCCTTTTTTTTCTTCATCATTAGAAGATCATGATGTGTTTAGATCTGCTTTTTATGGAGTGTTCGAGCGAAAATGGAAGAGGAAAGAGGAAGAGCCAGGTTGCCGATGAAGGAGATAATGCTACGAGGGACTAAATTTTAGCTAAAAAAGAGGATTTTGTGGGAAAAGGGATAAAGTGTATCAGACATTTATGAAAAAAAGAGATTTTAAAAATTTATAAATAGATAAGAAATATTTGAAATTAATGAGATATAGTCTGTGATTCCTGTAAATTTTCCTAAATTGAATAACAAGTGTCCAAATTTAAATGAAGCCGGTGGAGAAGCCACTGAGTCCCAATTGGATGGGAGAGACCTGAAAGCCCAATAAATATAAGGCCCAACTAATAAATTATCAAGGGGTCAACTATTTCAGAACTATTGCTTCTTTCCTTCTTGTCTTGTGGCTTTTGTTTTGTGCAATTATTGCTGAATTTAAAAGTATTTCATGAGAGAATGAAAAACCTTTAGGGCTCGTTGAGGGATAAGGGGTGGTTAATTATGGAATTAATTTTATAATAAATTATTTTATGTTTGACTAAAATAAAATTGTGGAATTAATAACTTATCTCCAGATTATAGTGTTATTTTTATTCACATCGTGGGTGGAATAATAATTTTGGGATAACTTGTTCCCAACCTAACGAGCTTGCACGGTTACATGGATATCAGATTTTGATATATATAGCATTTAATTTGTGCCTTTTTTTTCGTTGTTGTATATACAACTACTTTGGGATAACTTTAGATATACAATGTGTGATGTTAGTTTTAATAAAATCTAATTTCAAACGGTGTATTTCAAATTTTAAGTAGTTAAACTTCATGTACTTATGGTTAAAATGTATAGTAGTTATTCTTGCATCATTTCAATCATTTTTGCTTGGACTTCAGCCACATTTGCATGACTTTCAGATATAAATGACTAAAATATAATTATTTTTGCCTAAAATTTAGGCGAAAATGAATGAACTTCAGGCATGTGTAACTTCGGATGCTATGTCTGAAGTTTTATTTTGTCAAGTCTAATTTCAGATACTCTATGTTTAAAGTGGATATTTAAGGAAAAAAGTTAAAAACAAGTATAAATTAAATGATGAAATCAAAACAAACTGTCCCCTGAAATTTTACTCTTTTTATTGATGAAAAATATTCTTCCATCATGTAGGGGTCCAATTGGTCAGATAAAGAAGGGAAAGAGAAAATAGGTTGAATATCTTTGAAGGTTTGGGTTGTATCTGAATATTGAATTTACCGCGATTGATGGTAAAAAGTTGCATATAAAATTTGAAATCATTTAAATCAATTTTTAAGCAAAAATACATTGAAAATTTATCCGAACATGTTATGCGAATCATCAAATTCTGTTGGGTCGACAATATTTCAGCCAAAAAAGTTGAAAAAAGCTTGTGATCTTTGATTTGACTAGAAATTCTGAAAAATCACCACAACTTGTTGTCAAGGCAAGTCTCGATCATTAAAAAAACTTGAAATCATCAAAATTTTGCTTAAAAATTCTGATGATTAAATGAGAATTGTTGGGAGCATATTTCTAGTTTCGAACATGAAATTATTTTTTTAAACAAGATTAAAAATTCAAAATGTGATACCGAAAAATCTTATTTATGCAAACCACCCAAGTTTCTATGGACCAAACTCTTCACATATCTCTCCTAGACTTATCCAATAACTTTATCTCAATGAAATAATATTATGGCTAAGGTTTTTAAAGATATTTTTTTAAAAAATTAAAAAGTCAATATCACAAGTACGAAACTTTCTTCTGGCAATTCCTAGTTAGTATACACTATAAAAAAATATAAAATCAACAATATCTCTATAAAAAAAAAATTATTAGAAATTAGCTAATTGATAATTTTTATTGCTCAACAACAAATATTTGTCACTAATCCTACTTAGGACAAAATAGTTGCCACAAAAACACATAGCATATTCCCAAGCATCATCCATATTCTTAAGATTTTTATTTTCAAAATTCAACCAAATTATGGTCAACATATTAAAAACAACTCATGATATGTGATATCATTCAACTTAATAATTTAATGCAATTATTTCCAAAAAAAAATAATAATAATCAATGCATTGACACAAATATTGGTGACTCAACTTCCTATACAAGGATCACAAGCAAGTGAATATCAAATTAATTATTATTTAAAATTTAATTTTACAAAGGATTGCACATAGCGTATTAATCTAAACTGGTTAAATTGTCGCATATATCGTAAAACGTAGAATTTATTTGTTCTTCAATAGTAAAAGCAAAAGTTTAAAATGAATTACAACTGAAACTACTGATCGATGATAATTGTCAGTTATCATGGTACTAAATTGGAATAATACTTTAAACCTCAGCCTAAATCCTAATTATTTGTAGAGAAAAGTAAAGCTTGAGAAAATACTCTCAAAGTCTCTTTAATAACACATTGTAAATGTATTTATTTAGAAAATATTAATATAAATTTTAATACCCTAATGAGCCTTAAAGACCATTTAGGAGTTGATTGTCTTAATATAATTTCATTTCCTCTTTAAGAGTAAAAGTTCATAAAAAGTACTTGAAAGAACATGACTTTTTGAACTTTTTCAATTATTTATTTATTTTTAAAAAAGAAAATAATCCATAAAGCCTCAATTATGGATATAGCATATAGTACCAATTTTAAAAGTTATCATTTTCATAATAAAGATTAGGTAAACTATACATATATAATTAGTAATATATGATATGCTTATGCAGCTGTGCTAATTGAATGATTCCTTTCATAAATTGAATAATTAACTTAAATTTTATTTTTAATGAAAATATTTTGTAGCTATACATGTTGTAACATGTTTAAGAGTACATTGAGTCAGTGATTACATATACATATATATATATATATACCTTTTTAAAATAAAGAACTAGAGAAAGTGATTTATCAAAGATAATTAATTAGTCTCACCTTTCAAATCATTTGATTCTGTCCATTAATGTAGGTTGATGTACAATTTTACTCGTCATTATTTCACTTATCAAAATTAAATTATATAGACTTTTGTCAATATTTTTTTCATCATATTAATATAAGGATGATTACAACTTATAACATTTTTCGATAGTTTTCAATTAGCTAAATTTTAGATTTCAAATATTAAATTTAGATTTGAAGTTTAGCCAAATTGACTTCAAAAATTGAAACAATGACAAGTAAAATTTTTTGTAGAAAAAAAATTTAGAGATAGGAGAAGGAAAAATGGGGAGAAGATTATATTGTGGAAAATTGAATTCTCAACAAAAATGTGAGAATTCAAGTAACTAACTAATTAAGCTAATGAGATTAATTCCCAAAACAAATAAAAATACAACACAACAACATTACCTCAGTGCCTCAAAGGCTCCCACCCATTGCAGGGTAAGGGGGGTGAGATGTACGCAACCTGACTCCTATGTTTAAAAACGTAGCGCGACTGTTTTCGGATGACCCATCATGAGCGTCGAAAGTTGCATTGACTAACTGCTATTTCACAATTGAAAGAAGCGCAGACAGTTTAAAAAGTCATTTTGTTTTATTCTATCATATTTCAAAACCAAAAAATAATGAATCTTTGATTTCATCCGAGATTGATGGAAAATAATAAATAAAAATAAACAGAAGGAAAACTTTTTTTTTTCCCTTTGGGAGGAGTGGGGGACAAAAAACACTAATATTGGACCCATGTTCAACAAATCAATTTTAAAATTTCTAGAAAAATCTATACCATATAATATCAATGACAAGGGCAATATAATATTGTGGTCCATGTTATTTAGAAGTACTAAAAGAATTGCATATTTTTGGATAGGATGTACCTACCTAATCATGGATACAATAGAGAGCCTACATGTGTCATCAATTTCAAATTTTATATATGCGATTACTTTTATATGAAACACTAATCAGAAGAGCCCATGCCAACACGAATCCAATAAAGACATCGATAAATTTTTTTAAAAATAATTTAAATTAATTAAATCTCAAAACAAATATCATTTTTTTTAGCAACTAAAAAGAAGCAAAGATATTTTGAAAGGAATATCCACATTATTCCTAAAATATGGCTGTCCATTTACATCTGAGAATTTTTCTTTCAAGTCATTGTCTTTTCTATTTCTCTTTTTTTTTTAATCGAATAAATAATAAAAAGATCAATTTATTTGTTTAGACATTTTCTACTTTCTATCATGGACCCTGATATTTTATTAGAGCTTTATAAATAACAACAGAGATATATGATTTACAAATAGAGATAATAAATCTGCATTGATCAAAGATTAAAAAAAAAAAAACTATACTTGAGGGTAATGACCCTTTTGATATTTTATTAGAGTTCTGTAACAAATTTGTGAGTTTATTATTTTAATATTTTCACAACAGTTTTATTATATTTCTTCATTGTAATATTGTTTCAATGATAATGTTACAATATTAGCCGCAATAAATTATTTTGTGAGTTTGTTAATTTAATATTTTTAAAGCAGTTTAATTATTTTATTTTTGTGAGCTTCTTAATTTAATATTTTTAAAGCAGTTTGATCATATTTCTTTGACGTCTTCAATATGAAACCCACTAAAAAAATTCAAGTTTCGTAATTTAATATTTCAAAGAAGTTTGATTATATTTATATCATTAGCTTCCCTTTTTCATTCTTCTTTTTATTCAAACTTTTACTATGGTCCACTTTGTTGTCATTTTATTTGAGAATGACATAGTAAAAAAGAAAAAATTTGTCCAATAGCACAGTGGCGGATGTAGCACATATGGTAGATTAAAGAAAAATAGTTATTAATTTAATTCAGTAGTTATAAATAATTTGGTGTGAAAATAATTGTTATATATATATATTAATAAATAAATATAAGTTTCATCATTCGTGGAAGTCCTTTTGTCTTGCTTTTAAATTACAACAAAAATCTTAAGTAAAACACTATGTGTTTGGACAAAAGAAATCATATTTTCTTGAATTCGAAAAAATTAATAGAGAGGTTTCAAGTAGGAGCATCATTTAAAAAAAAAAAAAAAAAAAAAACGATCTCAATTAGGTATTAATTTCTTCAATTTTATTTACAAAAAAGTAAATAAAAGTTGCATATTTAGAGATTAGATAAAACAACTAATCCTTTTTTCTAGTCCTTATTTTTATAATGTGGTAATTCGATCAAATTTCAAAGTTTCTAAAACAGAAAGAAAAGTTTTAAAATATATGATCTAAAATAAATCAGAAGCATTTATGAGATAAGCAATTGTGATGGATGCCTAAAGAATGGTTCATTGAGTAATTTTTGTTTCAATTTCCTGAATAACAATAGAAATATATGTTTTACAAATAGAAATAATAAATTTGCATTGGTAAAAAATAAATTAAAAAAAAAGTTATGCTTGATTGTGACGGCCTTTTCCACATTTTATTAGAGCGTTATAACTAATTGTGGATTTTTCATCATAACAATCTTTTTTCAATGCGTGGAGCACCTTTAAGTCCACCAACGACTTGAATCTCGTGGTCTCAAACCCTTGTGAATATCTTAATAAAAAATCAAGAGAAGTGTTGAAACTATTCCTAAATTTATTAAGAATATATGAATGTATTTTACTTATATTGCAAGATCAGATGTGTATTTAAGTTTAGTTAATCAAATAAAAAGGTATTTTTAAAACTACTAATAATTTAAAGATAAAACTAATAATTCATATTAAATTCAAAAGTATTTTCGATACTTCTTCCTAAAGAATATATATTAATAAATTGAATTACAATAATTTTAAAGATGATTGATGAAGCATCATAATTTGGTCAAAATTCAAAATTCAAGGTCAAAGATATGGTGAATTCATTATGAATTAAGTGGGTTAAATATTTATGATATTTAACTTTTTTCAATTAGGTAGCAAGTCAAAAGAAAAAACCAAGACCAGAAGGATGTATTAGTAATTATGTTTTTAAAAGAAAATTACGTGACATAATAAACATAGACCTTAAATATATTTGAAATAGTGTCAGTCTTTTTCTTTTGGGGGGTCTTTTCAAAAAAATATACACGAGACTTTGAAAAATATATTCAATACATATATCTTTTATTTTGAGTCTGAAATGCATATATATGGTAAAATATATTGACATGTAATCCTTTCAAAAGTTGATTTGATTATTTCGATATCAAATTATATTATATTAATTAAATAATTTAAAATACTATTTAATTAAATATAGTGGGACCCACAATAATTGAGGGTATTTTCGTCAAACAAATTTAGCAAATCTAAAAGAGCATATAGCAAGAATAATCCTATTTTTTATTCCTCAAAATTCTGGAACAACCTTTTTTTTTGCCTTGAAGGACCCACATTTCGTACTAATTGACAATCTGCGCCCTCAATTTTCTCAAAGTCCAAAAAGTGAACATTTTCATTGCTTACGTGGAGAAATTTTACCGTACGTGCGTTCTTTTTTGATGCCACGGGATCTGGATCTGCAGCTTTTTCGACAGGTTCCGAAAAGTTCCGAGAGAAGTATTGAAAATATTTTAAAATTTAACGTAAATTATTCAATTTTATATTTGAATCATTATAATTTTAAAAATATATTTGTTATTTTTGATTTGAATATTGAGTCAAAATAAACAATGTATTTGCACTATCGTTATCTTTGAATAAAGTAACATTGTTGTAATGTCTCATATTATAAGCAACGATACTTGATTTAGTATATTAATTTACACAATAATTAATTCGAAATATTCGTTGAATGTATCTGAACCATCATCATTTTCAAATAATTTTTTTTATCATAATACCATGAATAACACGTTTAACACGTGTTAATTCTCGATTGAAAATCTTTCATTTATATAATAAATTTGATATATTTATTAGTTGCATCTGATCATCATCATCTTCGATCGAAATAGTTTCCAACGAAATATCGTAAACGATATATTTCACATTGTCAGTTTTCAGTTGAACACATTTAGTTTATACAGTTAATTTGATCGATCTATTTAGTGATTGTATTTGTTGTATGGTCGTCTTCAAATAAAATATTTTTCTACAATAATATTATGAATATCACATTTCACACTTTTCAATTCTTAGTCGTATAGTTAATCTAATCGATCTATTTACTGTTTGTATCTGCCGTATAATTGTCTTCAAATAAAAAAAAAATTCTACATCAATACTGGGAATATCACATTTCAGACTTTTCAATTCTCAGTTGAACACATTTCATCTATATAATTAACCTGATAGATATATTTACTGGTTGTATCTTCACTAGACTTCATCATCGTCCTCAAATAAATCATTTTTTGTGGTAACACCATAAATAACACATTTCATACTTATCAATTTTCAGTTAAACAAAATTAATTTGATTGACATATTTACTAATTGTACTCGCCACATATATCAACATATCTCTAAATAAAATGTTTTCTACAATAAACATTATGAAATGACACATTTCACACATGTCAGTTTTCAATCAAACACATTCATTTTATACATTTATTGATTGTATCTACCATATGATCATCTTCAAATAAAATATTTTCCTACAGCAACACTAGAAATGCTACATTTCAGACGTTTCAATTCGCAATCGAACACATTTCATCTATATAAATTAATCTAATCGATATGTTTACTGACTGCATCTTCACTATGCACCATCATCATCTTCAAATAAAACATTTTCTACAGTAACACCATGAAAAACATATTTCATACTGATTATTTCCCAGTCGAATAAAATTAATTTGATCGATATATTTGTTGATTATACCTGCCACATTCCATCAATATATCTCCAAATAAGATATTTTCTACATAAACATTATGAAATGACACATTTCACACTTGTCAATTTCCGATCAAACACATTCAGTTTATACAATTAATCTGATCGACCTATTCACTAGTTGTATCTTCCGAACAATCATCCTCATGAATACCACATTTCATACCAGTCAATTCTCAATTGAACAAAATTAATTTGGTTGACATATTTACTGATTGTATTTACCATATGCATCAATATATCTCCAAATAAAACATTTTCTACGTAACATTATAAAATAAGGCATTTCACACTTGTCAATTCTTAGTTGAACACATTTAATCATACAATTAATTAATTTAACATATTGTTTTGAGAAATATTTAAAGAGAAGATCTCCTATAAATTGGCATATTGGCATCGTATTCTATTTAGTTTGTTAGAATCTCTGCCTTCTAGCTCAATTTACTTTTCTAAATTCTCTCTTACTGTCCTTATCATTTCACCTCACCACCTCCATAAATCTAGAAGCATCTTTTTTCTCTCTGTTAATCTAGGAGGAGGAGAGCGGCGGTGTGCGGCGGCGGGGGAGGAGATGGCGGGAAACGATTGGATAAACAGTTACTTAGAGGCGATATTGGATGTAGGACCAGGGCTAGTAGAAGATAAGAAGTCATCGTTGTTATTGAGAGAAAGAGGGAGGTTTAGTCCGACGAGGTACTTTGTTGAGGAGGTGATTACTGGATTCGATGAGACTGATTTGCATCGCTCTTGGATCCGAGTAAGTTTGATTTTGGAACTGTTATCAATGTGTGTTTTTGTTAATTTGCTTTTGTTGTGATGTGTTGTGTAGTTGAATTTTGAGGGTTTTTAATGATTTTGGAACTGTATCAATGCGTGTTTTGCTAATTTGCTTCGTTTGATGCGTTGTGTAATTGAATTTTGATGATTTTTGCTGTTTGTTGTTTTTTTAATGTGATTTATTGATGGATGGGAATAGGCGCAAGCAACTCGGAGTCCGCAGGAGAGGAATACTAGGCTCGAGAATATGTGCTGGAGGATTTGGAATTTGGCTCGCCAGAAAAAGCAGGTGTGTGTGTGTGTATGTGTATGTGTGTTTCAATTGGAGAATTTTTGTTACGTATGTATGTTATTTTTGCAGCGAAAATGGGAACTTTTGAATTTTGTGATAGTTTACAATTTATGTATCAAATAATTTTTTTTGTAGTTTTTTTTTTCGGCTGTTGATTCGTGGTATCGCTGTTGTATAGCGACAGTGGAAGTTGGAATTGTTCAGTTCAAGCCAAAACACAGCTTGATAATGCAAAAAATAGGACAATAAGGAAAAATGCATATTCACATTGATTACATGTTCTGTACAATTGGCATGTGATTTTGATCTTTGCACATGACTGTCTAATTTGCGGAAGGAATTGTAGTAGCATTGTCCTTTTAATCCCACCTTCTCATAAATAAAATGTAGCAGCATTACCCTTTCCATTTTTGGTTTATATTTGTATGTGTCTCTCACTCTATCTGTCATGCGTAATCAGCCACCTCTTCTAAAATCTAACCGCTGAGTGGTCTTTTAAGACTGGAAGAATATAATATGAATTAGCTAATGTGGATGACTATGTAATTCTCTAGACAATGAGAATTTGTAACTTTAGTTTATGGCTGAGCTGTTCTTAATGAGGGAGAAATGAATCAATTTCTGCTATATATTCGAAGGTCGAGTCCATCTCCATTTTTGTTCCTCATAGGCAAATGACTCAAAGAAAAAGATGCATCAGAACGGCTAACGGTCAATGTGCTGTTATGATTTTAGTTACTCTTTATTTGCAACACAATGATTTATGCCATTTGCTCCTGCTTGAGTTGGACATTTTGATTTCTCTTAACTCAAAATTAATTTATTCAATTTATTTGTTAAAAGTAGAACTACAACAACAACAACATACCCCAGTGCCTCAAAAGGCTCCCGCTCATTGCGGGGTGAGGGGGGTTGGATGTACGCAGCCTAACCCCTATGTTTAAAAACATAAAGCGACTGTTTCCAGATGACCCATGAGGAGC
>JAABOM020000101.1:2584398-2597778 GCA_011800125.2 Solanum clarkiae
TGCTACTTCACAAATGAAAGAAGCGCAGACAGTTTAAAGAGTCATTTTGCTTTATTCCATCATACTCCAAAGCCAAATGAATTGTGTGCTAGCTAGGTAGCTGCATAATCTTGTGTACCTTCTCTGGCTTAAGGAATGTTTGATGATCCACTTCAGTTTCAGAATTTTTAGTTCACTACTTCAGTCAGACTCATTTCATTACCAACATAAAAGAGTACCTCATATTTAAATTTGAACAAACTTGTCATGTTAATTCTTTTTTTAAATAATACAACTACGCTGAAATAAAATCCAACTTTTTATCCTGCCACCATAAGAATAGCAGTATGATGGTGAACATGATTGACAATTGGGTACATTGATGTAATTAACTACATATTTTCATCGTTGTTTTTATTTGGTTACTTTGTTCAATCTCTTGCTCTATCAAACGGAAAAATTAACTGTTTACCTTGTTTCGTGCATTAGAATATTTGCTTACTATACTTGGGAACCTATATGTGTCAATGTACATGATACATGTAAATAATGATTTACACAGACCAATACATCAACTGGGTCTCCTTCCAAAATCAGTTGGGAATAATGATTAATGTGCGATTTTTATGAAAACGTTAGTTTTTTTGATAATGATTGCTCACTTTGGAAGTTATTTTCTGTACTTTAGGTTTGATATTACTCAATTTATACAGAGAATAGACACTGCAATCTTCGCTACTTCAATTTTGTAAAATTTCATGTAGGTTTTAATTTACTTTTCTGCTAATTTGTCCAGTTTCGATAATCAGTGACTACTGGTCCCACTTCCATGTAGGCTATATATTCTATAAAGATCATCTGTAGAAGTGTTGCCATTTCAGTGGCGTTTTATTAAGTATAGACATGTTCTACTTTCTCAAATTTCAGCCTTGTATTTATGTAGCTTGAGGGAGAGCAAGCTCAGTGGATGGCTAAGCGCCGTCAAGAACGTGAAAGAGGTCGCAGAGAGGCAGTTGCTGATATGTCAGAGGATCTATCTGAAGGAGAGAAAGGAGATGTTGTTGGTGACCTGTCATCTCATGGTGAAAGTACCAGGGGTCGATTGCCTAGAATCAGTTCTGTTGAGACAATGGAAGCTTGGGCTAGTCAGCAAAGGGGAAAGAAGCTTTATATCGTACTTATAAGGTGTGAATCTACCTTTTCCTGTAGTATTGTGTGATGAGCTCGAATTGGAGAACTTACTTCGTTTTCCTGTGTTATATCTGAAGAAAAAATATGAAATACCATATTGAACCTTGTCCGTCGAAACCTTGATGGGCCATTCTTCAGATTTTAGTCATATGCCATTCATCAAATTTTAGTCTTATCTTCCCATTTAAGCAACACCATTTAGCAGCTTCAGAGCATCTAGCTCTTGCTTCATTCTGTTGAAACTTTTGTCTCACTAAAGAGTGACAACCTTTGTGTCGAATGGTTTTCTTATTATTAACACTGCATTCTTGCAGTTTACATGGTTTAATTCGGGGTGAAAATATGGAGCTTGGACGGGATTCTGATACTGGTGGTCAGGTGATTATACTTCCATGTGTTTTAACTATGTTTCTTGAGTAGTGACTACTCATTAGATTTCTGCTTATGCAAATTGATCTTCTCTACTCTTTGCCATTGGAAAGCTACCTGCCTTGTTTTCTTTCCTCCTTCTTGTCGCCTATGGCAGAAGAAGATTTTATGATCTGTACGTCCCCTTTCAGGTGAAGTATGTTGTTGAGCTTGCGAGGGCCCTAGGGTCAATGCCAGGTGTATATCGGGTTGACTTACTGACTAGACAAGTATCTTCACCAGAGGTAGATTGGAGTTATGGTGAGCCAACAGAGATGCTGACACCAATAAGTACAGACGGCTTGATGACTGAGATGGGGGAGAGTAGTGGTGCTTATATTATTCGCATCCCTTTTGGACCAAGAGAAAAATATATTCCAAAAGAACAGCTATGGCCCTACATTCCCGAATTTGTTGATGGTGCACTTAACCATATTATTCAAATGTCCAAAGTTTTGGGTGAGCAAATTGGTAATGGTCATCCTGTGTGGCCTGTTGCCATACATGGACATTATGCTGATGCTGGTGACTCAGCCGCTCTCCTGTCAGGTGCTTTAAATGTACCAATGCTTTTCACTGGTCACTCACTTGGTAGAGATAAGTTGGAGCAACTGTTGCGACAAGGTCGTTTATCAAAGGAGGAAATAAACTCAACCTACAAGATAATGCGGAGAATAGAGGCTGAGGAGTTAACTCTTGATGCTTCCGAAATTGTCATAACTAGTACAAGACAGGAGATTGATGAGCAATGGCGTTTGTATGATGGGTTTGATCCAATATTAGAGCGCAAGTTACGAGCAAGGATCAAGCGCAATGTCAGCTGTTATGGCAGGTTTATGCCTCGTATGGCTGTAAGTATTGGATCCTCTATAAGATGCTAATATCTACTTTCAGTTTCTAGTTGGATCTGCCACTCAATGAATATGAAGCTCCCAGTTGTGTTCAATAAAATAAACATACACTATTCTTGATGCATGATGCATATGGAATTATCTCACATCACTACATAGAAGACGAGTTCAAAAAGTTAGCTTTAAGGAAATATTTCCCTTTATAATCCGGGGTTTTTTCAGCAGCATTAGTAATGGTTTTATATGTCTATTACCCATTATTGGCAAAATGGGATATTAGATGAGTAATTTAAGAAATTTCATTTTTCACAATCCAGGATTATTTCAGCAACATTAGTAATAGTTATTTATGTCTGTTATTTGTTCATATCTTAAACGGGGTTTTTGATGAGTAATGGGACTTTAATTGATCTCTTTTTCTTCAAGCTGACCATACAGCTTCTGATGTAAACCTTCAAGTAAAATAGGTTCACGGACTTCTCCTGTTCTCAATTTACCTGAAATGGCTGGGTACTTCTGCATTTTTCTTTTGTAATTTTCTCTCTAGCTTCTTGTGATGAACCGAGTATCCATGTGTAGGTAATTCCTCCTGGGATGGAGTTCCACCATATTGTTCCACATGAAGGTGACATGGATGGTGAAACAGAAGGAAGTGAAGATGGAAAGACCCCAGATCCACCTATTTGGACAGAGGTTTCCATTAACACCATTTTCCTGCTCCTTTGACTGGTGTCACACTTTTTCTGCATTCTTGCTGATTTTTAATGTGATTTCCTCTTCATAGATTATGCGCTTCTTTTCTAATCCAAGGAAGCCTATGATACTCGCACTTGCTAGGCCTGATCCCAAGAAGAACCTCACTACTTTAGTGAAAGCATTTGGTGAATGTCGTCCATTGAGAGAGCTTGCTAATCTTGTAAGTTTTGAGTTTACACCAATGGTATAGTTGAATTGCCTTACTGGGCAGGGAAGTTGAGCTAGCTGTGAAATTGATTTCCTCCTTCCTTTCTTCTTTATGCAGACTTTGATAATGGGTAATCGAGATAATATTGATGAAATGTCCAGCACCAATTCTGCACTTCTTCTTTCAATCTTGAAGATGATAGATAAGTATGATCTTTATGGTCAAGTAGCTTATCCTAAGCACCACAAACAGTCAGATGTTCCTGATATCTACCGACTTGCTGCAAAGACTAAGGTACTTCCTGTCATTTTAATTTCAAGTGCATTATTCTTTTCCTTTTGTTGTATTGATTGCCCCCCCCCCCCCCCCCCCAAAACAGTTTTTTTCTTTTCCTCTTCTTTAATTATGTAGTAATGTTTTCTATTTCCAGTAGGTAATTTGGGGAAAGTTTCCCATTGTATATAAAACAATTACTTTGCATTTTATCAGGGCATCATTACTCATTTTGTGCATGAATAGATTATACCAAGACAAAGAAACCACAGTAGGATGTTACTTGTCAATTAATTAAGCAATGATTTTAAGTCAATGTGAAATGTGTAAATCAATTTAATGTGACATAAAAAGCAAAATTGGATTTAGGGTGTCCAATAGGTCAAGTGGACCTGAGCATTGAACTGCCTGAAAGACATTATCTGCGTTTTCCAGTTTCAGAGCTGGGAGAAGACTGTTTGATATCGCCACCTTCCTCATATTTCCTGTAATATAAATGATTCTTAACATGTCTCTCTTTTTCATGTGCACACCTGAAGCCACATCTAACTAAATGAATAAGTAGACTGAAACATTCATGCCCCCCCCCCCCCCCCCCTCATGAATTTTAAAAATGGGCGAATAGTATAGATGATGATTGGTTCAGCTACTTCTATAAATGTGCATGGAACAGGGGTATTTGTTCTTCTTTCATAGTCTCACACACAGGTGTGGAAATACAGATATTGTGGTAGCATGCTTGTATTCCCTTAAGCTATTAGTGTGTATAAACAATATTGAGATACTTCTTGAATTTCCTTTTTTACAGGGTGTTTTTATTAATCCAGCTTTTATTGAGCCTTTTGGCTTGACTTTGATTGAGGTATTCTTCTTCACTCAGTGGTTTAGCTTTAGTTGATAATTTAGTTCTTCATCATAAGTTGGTGAGGCTTCTTTGTTGAACCATGCACTTTTTATCTCCCTTGCGTAGGCAGCAGCTTATGGTCTCCCAATGGTAGCCACAAAAAATGGAGGACCTGTTGATATACATAGGGTATGCTGTTTGCATCTACATTATGTCCTGCCTTTAATGCCTTCCATTATATTCTGATGAACTTCCAACCAAATTAGATTTGAATTGATCTTAGTCGGTTTGCAGGTTCTTGATAATGGTCTCTTAGTAGATCCCCATGATCAGCAGGCAATTGCTGATGCTCTTTTGAAGCTGGTTGCTGATAAGCAACTGTGGGCTAAATGCAGGGCAAATGGATTAAAAAATATCCACCTTTTCTCATGGCCTGAGCACTGTAAAACTTATCTATCCCGGATAGCTAGCTGCAAACCAAGGCAACCACGCTGGCTGAGATCAGATGATGATGATGATGAAAATTCAGAATCAGATTCACCTAGTGATTCCTTGAGAGATATTCACGATATATCTCTGAATTTGAGATTTTCATTAGATGGGGAAAAGAATGATAATAAAGAAAATCCTGATGCTACATTAGATCCTGATGCTAGAAAGAGCAAGTTAGAGAATGCTGTTTTGTCCTGGTCTAAGGGTGCACTCAAGAGTACACCAAAATCTTGGTCGTCCGATAAGGCAGACCAGAATTCTGGTGCTGGTAAATTCCCAGCGATAAGGAGAAGACGACATATTTTTGTTATTGCAGTGGATTGTGATGCTAGCTCAGGTCTCTCTGGAAGTGTGAAAAAGATATTTGAGTCTGTAGAGAAGGAAAGGGCAGAGGGTTCCATTGGATTTATCCTGGCTTCATCTTTCAACATATCAGAAGTACAGTCTTTCCTGGTTTCAGAGGGCATGAATCCTACTGAGTTTGATGCTTACATATGCAATAGTGGCGGTGATCTTTATTATTCGTCCTTCCACTCTGAGCAAAACCCTTTTGTAGTTGACTTGTACTATCACTCACATATTGAGTATCGTTGGGGGGGTGAAGGATTGAGGAAGACTTTGGTGCGTTGGGCCGCTTCTATCATTGATAAGAAGGGTGAAAATGAAGATCACATTGTTGTTGAGGATGAAGACAATTCAGCTGACTACTGCTATACTTTCAAAGTCTGCAAGCCTGGGACGGTAAATTGACTTCTTTTCTCCCATCTTTTTGTGTTCCTTTTTCTTTCTCAGTTCCGCTTCTGACTCCTTGATCACACCTCCTATCACCTTGGGGGCTGTTCAATGCAGTAGCAAAAGCGTTCCTATTTTTTCCTTTGAGAATCTGCTTTTACTGATGCTGGCTGCTGCATCAAGCAAGTTATTGATTCAGACTTGTGCTGGATATTCTTTGAAACATCTGACAGCTATTTTCTCCAAACATTTGAGTTATAATCCAATTGCAGGTCGGTAGGATTTTTAGTTACACCCTCGTAAGTGATAGTATTTTGTTGCTTTTGCAGGTTCCTCCAGTTAAAGAACTTAGAAAATTGATGCGAATTCAAGCACTTCGTTGTCACGCTGTTTATTGTCAAAATGGGAGTAGGATTAATGTGATCCCTGTACTGGCATCTCGGTCCCAAGCACTCAGGTAATGTTTTTAGTTCCATCTGCCAGAAGGTTACTGGGGTACATCTGACTACTATTCTGTTTGAAGTTGTCACCTGATTTTCAAATTGATGCATCTATGGTGCAACTTGCTTCAGTATACACATCAAAAAGACTTTCATTTCGTTGAACTACACTTATTAATCATTTTTTTTCTTATATGCTTTTACTTTCTCTCTGAGAGACGCTGAATGTGAGTGGCGTGCTATCTACAATCACATGATCCTGCCACCAGTACCTTGGAAGTGGTTGTGTTCATTACGTGTGCCATTGTTGTGCCCTTGGCTAGTTCAATTATTACTGATTGCCATGTACCCTCCATCAGCGTAAGAGATGGCACGGCAGGGACTGTGGCTGTAATCTTTTTGTTTCTTTTTCTTCTTACCAAGATTTTGTTAGTACCTAGCTTCGTTGCTTGGTGTCAAACTAGGATATGCAATAGATGATCTATTCTCTCTTTTTTTTTTAATAGTCAAAATAACGTCACTATATGATTAAGCTAGAGCTCATGGTCTATAATAATGGATATGATTACTGAACTCTGTTTGAATGTTTTGTGGTGGTTGTGATTTCACTATCTGGGTCCAGAAAATAGGTTTCACATCTATTGATCAACCTCTTGTTGCTTCTCAAAATGACCACACAACACACTCTCGTCTTTATGTTTTTCCATGAATATAGTGGTTTTGGGGTCATATCCTTTTCAGCTTTGCTGTTCCCTGCCTGTAAAATATATGCTGTAATAACCTTGCTATCAGTGTGGATTGTATTTTGATTGTTTTCGAACTATAGAGCAGTTACATGGTTGTATCTATCTGGAATTGTGGGACCACCTTCTACGGGTTTAGGGAACATAACATGAAAGCTGTACTATAGAGTAGTTACATGGTTGCATCTTTCTGGAATTACGGGACCACTTTCTATGGGTTTAGGGATTGTAACATTAAAGCTGAAGCTGAGGCAGTAAGCTTGTCCACTGGTAGTATGTTTTGATACTTTGAATTGTTATTTAAATGACTGTAACATCGTCTACAGGTACTTGTATCTGCGATGGGGAATGGACTTGTCGAAGTTGGTGGTTTTCGTTGGAGAAAGTGGTGATACTGATTATGAAGGATTGATCGGTGGTCTACGCAAGGCTGTCATAATGAAAGGACTCTGCACTAATGCAAGCAGCTTAATTCACGGTAATAGGAGTTACCCGCTATCTGATGTTTTACCATTCGATAGCCCTAATGTCATCCAAGCGGATGAGGAATGTAGCAGCACTGAAATCCGTTCTTTACTGGAGAAACTAGGGGTACTCAAAGGATAATTACCCTTCCCCTTTGATTGTCAAAGCTTAAGATTATGCCATGAAAAGAATGGCCATCCATTTGGCTTGTCTTTTGAAGCTGTTTATACTTTTCAATAGACTACAAAATGAGATGAGTCCTTTGATGCTCTTTAAAGGACATAAAGCTTATGCAAAGCTAAAGTTATAGAATTTGTTTTGCTGTGACATTTGACTGAGCCTGTTCTGGTTCATATACTGCAAGAAAAAATAAATTTCAACTTATAAACATGACCGATCGTGTAAATTATCGATGGATTATCAGAGTTTTTGAGGTCTGTGGATCGGCTGATCTGATCGTCCGTTATGTAAAGAGAGATGCACTTGACATTTTTCATATGCTATTAACGGATTTGGTTTCATATCATGCAATTTTTGTGTGTGCTACTTCAGTACTTTGTTAATTATTAGCAATCACCAACTGTTTCAACCGTGAAGAGTTAGATGTGTTCTGGAATGGCTTCGTAATTTTCGAGGTTGGTGTCACAAGTCTCCTTATTGTCTTTGTTGGTCTTTTCATTAGTTGAAGTAACGGGGGGTGGAGCACTTGAGGAGAAGGCCAATGAACGAAAAAGTAAGGTTTGTGTATATTCTATCTTTTTTAGAGAGGTTATTTTGAGGTTGAGGATAAATTTTGTGTACATTTTATCTTTAGATACGATGATAATATGAGTCGTAGGATTTATTTTCAATTTCAAAGAGATAAACATGGAATGTATATCTCCCCAAATTTCCTCTCTTTATTGAGCATGATGGTCCAAACTTGATTTTTTTATGCAAAATTAAAGCTCAACTACCTTACAACTAGAAGGAATGGACAACTTACATTACATGAGCAACAAATAAACGAACTCACACGGTTTACTTACGTTTGACTCTACAAAATTGGATGGTGAAATCAAATCTAATCCGTCCATCCAATTTTGGGCAGCTTAGTCAAATAAGAACGACTTATCATTTAATGTCTTTCAGGATACACCGAGTATTTATTATTGTTATGATTTATTGTCCTAATAAATGTTCCAGCCACTTAGCTTATCTTTTGCTCTTTATAACTTGTACCAAATGTGTAGTACTCCCTCCGTTTCAAAATAATTGAATTTGTGATGTAATACACACATATTAAGTAAAATATTTAAAAACAAAATTTACACCATGTTTTCCACTATTGCCCCTTGTAAAATCATAAATACGTAGTGTAATTTATATCCTCGAAAATATAAAGCCTCTCTACTTCTATGAAGTAGCGGCAAGGTCTGCGTACAATCTACCCTCCCCAGACCCCACTTGTGGGATTTCACTGGGTATGTTGTTGTTGTTGTTGTTGAAAATATAAAAGTTCAATAAATGAAAGGATAAATATGAAAAAAGTTTAAAACATTTATCCTCAAAAATATAAAAGTTCAATAAATGAAAGGACAAATATGAAAAATGTTTAAAATATTTATCTTGAACTTTAAACAATTCAAATATTTTGAAGTAATATGAAACGGTGGAAGTATAATGAAAGTGATGGGCTTTGAAATGCATTCATTGGCCTTCAAAAATGGCATATCAAAAACAGCTAAGGAAGTCAATTCAAATACAACTGATTAGCCAGCAATAACCACATACATGTAGCTGTTAGTTAGAAGGCACCTCTCTTCCCCTGCATCAGTGACGGAATCAGAAATTTTGATAATAAAATCCAATAAAGAAAGACAACTCCATAAGAAAGGAATGGAAAATCATCAAGGAGGACTATTTGAGATTGTTGACTTAGCACTATGTCAGCAATCTTGAACCATATCTTTGATGCTACACTAAGAGTTTTTCACATGTCAAAGAAATTTAATATGAGTCCAAAAACTTCTAACGTTATCTGTAAATTTTATTTATAGTACACTTAAATTATGAACTGTTTCAACTGAACACCTGAAAACATGATAAAGAGTAAAAATTTCCACTCAAATTTTTTTGAAAAATTTTTTGCGTGTGTTTTTAACCAATTAAAATATGTCACCTTCATTAGTTATATATATTCACTTTAATAAGCTATAAAAAATCTCCATACAAGTTATAATTGATGCTGATATGTATAATTAAAGAAGACGACAATTTTATGTGTAAATGGTGACTAAAACTATTGAAGAACCTATAGTTTTAAAATCTTAAATCATACATTTGCATCTTAAAACACATGTAATTTTTCTCTTGCTCCACCCCCACCCCATGTTGTGGTCCTTAATTTGCTTTTCCATTGAAGTAGCTAGAAATTCCAACATCATGAACATAGAATGGCTTGCCATCAATCTTTTATGGGTATAAGGCCAAAGAAAGACCAGTTTTCTATTACTTTTTCAAGAATTTAAATTTTATGAACCGACTATTCAAATTTTATGCACCGACTTTTATGGGAAGTTTGCCTATTAATATGGAAGATGATTTTTCAAATCCCTTCTTTTTTTTTTCTTATTATTATATTGGAAATTTTTTATTTTTTGTTTTTTATTTTTTTTAATCAAGTCTTTTTTTTAACTCTCTTTTTTAACGCGTTCTTTTTTGTTTTTTAACTTTTTTTTTGCCTATTTTTATGTAAGATGTTTTTTCAAACTTTTTTTTGCTTATTATATGGGAAGTTTTTTTTTTTTTAGATCAAGTCTATTCTAGTTAGAAAAAGATTCTTATGAATTTAACTCTAATAAGACAACTTCCTCTATTTAATTTTTATTATATTTATTATATCTAATATTAAATATTATTAAAATAGTGATATACTAATTAAAAATAATGGTGAAAAGATGATTTTGTCTAATGCGAAGTCTTTTAACGAAGGGCAAAAAGTTCAATCAACATTATTAAAGACCTTCACACTTTTAATGTAGTATAGATAGATAGATTATTATAAAAAGAAATTAAAAATTATTTCAATACGATTATAACATATTTATTGTATATATATTTTTTTCGAGATATTCGTATGTTTACATCTTCAATTATCTAGCTTGAATGCCCTAACTACTTATTGTGTGCATTTTTAAGTATTTAATCATAGTTAATTTAAATATAATTTTATCTAGAATAAGAGTTTTGAGTGACTTTATGGACACTATCTACCTGGATAATTTTTTACAAAAACCAAACGTATTGTTTTTAATTTTATATTTTTGAATTTCAATCTCAAAAATAAAATTTAAAGAGAGTAAAATATACGTAACTTTATCTCCTGCTCCTTATATGAGGTAGAGAATTTGTTTTTAGTACATAAAAAATGATTCATCTTTTTGTTGCAAATCAAAAAAATAGTTTAGTGGCTTTGGCAATATTTGAGTAAAGTTGTCCGACCTTTTTGTTAATAATTTGGTAACAATTTAGAGAATTTGTTTTAAGTCTCTCTACTTTTATGAGGTAGTGATAAGATCTGCGTACGTTCTACTCTCCTTAGACTCTATTTGTAAGATTTCACTGGATATCTTATTGTTTGTTAACACAAATTTAAACCTAATGAATGTGTGAATTAATTTGATGATAACAAGTTTCCACTTGTTCAAAAAATAATAATTTAGGTTAAGATTTGAAGTTTCTTAAGGGCAACAAAAAAAGAGAGATTAAACAAAATCTTCCAATTGTTGGCCATTTTTCCTCTTTCATCAAGCAAGATAGTTTTGCCTAATTGCTTAGCCAATCATTAGGGATTAGCAATTTTAGGCTTTGTTTGGTATGAGAAATAAAAGATAATATTTCGAAATTAACTTTATAACGAGTTTATCTCATATTTGATTGAGATAAAATTGCAAAATAAATTATATTAGAATTAGCTATTTCAGGATTTTAGTGTTATTTTTATTTTACATTAAGGGTTGAATTATTAATCTCGAGATAAACTGTTTCCCAACCAAATAAGCCCTTAGTCGCGTATGTAGGTATTGGTAAATTCCTATTTTTGATTTTTGTACTATATAATATAATATATTTAATCTTCAAATAATTAAAAAATGTGTTTTCAAATAAAATAAATATTAAATGTTGAAATTTATTACTTTCTCCGTCCAACTTTACTTGGCCCATATACTATTTTGGAATGCCCAAGAATGCTTGTCCACTTTATGAAATCAAGACATAATTTTACACTTAGTTCCTAGTTACCCTTATCTTTAATTATAGTCATTTCCCTATTACATTTTTCAAGACATCATATTTATTATCTTCAAAGGGTAATTTGGTAAAATTACCCCATCATTTATTACTTCTTAATCTCTGTGCCAAGTCAATAAAGACCAAGTAAAATTGCACGGAGGGAGTAATAATTAAGGAATCAAAAGTTTTATTGTAATTAATTCCTAATCATTATTTGCTATGATGTTACAAGTTTCACAATTCAACATTTGCCTAAAGAAGCATATTCTATGCATTTCACATTACAATTTGAGTAAAGGAAAATTGAAGCTAAAAATTAGCTTAGCTTCCTCAACCAAAATTGGTAGGAAAATTTTCACCTACCCATTTCTCATTTCCCACTCTTCCATATATATATATATATATATACACACATTATTTAATAGGAAGTTAATTGACACTAATGACTTAGCCAATTGTATTTTGTTGAGAAGTACAAAATCGATAAAATAATCAAGATGTGTGAAAGTTGATTCGACTCTAACGATATAAAGAATTACTTCAAATATTTATACCTGTGCATAAAAGCATGCATTTGGAGGATGCATTGTGATTTGTGGTGATAAATGGTCATTATACTTGTGTTTAAGTGGCGTTTTTTCCGTTATAATTTATATGACACTATTTAAAAACACAGGTTAAGATAAAAATCACGATTATATATTAATTTTAAAGAATGCATCAATATCAAGCGGGGAGCGTTTTGTCCTTATTAATAATTCTGATATCTCCATTTTAAATTATTTGTTGTGATTCTAAAACTACTTATCTTAACTATTTGTTATTTAGAAGTTCAAAATAAAAATTAATTACTTTTTTCATTTTATCGTCAATAATAATTATTCTTGAAGACTAAAAATACCTTAATTATATGAGATGATATTATGATTATTCAAATATCAATAAATGATAAAATATTTTTATTTGAAAAACACTTCTAATTAATATTTACTAAAAAAGATTTTTAAAAATAATCACGATAAATTATTTAAGACGAAAATACTTCTATCATTATCCTAAAAAAGTGAAATTACTTAAAAGTTTGTTATAACTTTTAGCTTCTCAAAGAGTTATTTTTTTCATCTTAACCACCATCATTCTTAAGTGTAATAAATCAATTTAAAACCGTTATATTACTTTTCATAATAAATAAAAATAACGTAATGATATAATAATTATTTATACGCTAACAATGTATATTGCTTAAATTCATTGCTAAAAACCTAACTAGTAATTTTTTTATTTTTTTAAAAAAAGGTTCACCTATTAAATGGGATGTGCAAATGCCACGTGTAAGAAAAAAAGAAAAATGCAAAATCGAAAACATTATTTCCTTAGTCTAGAATTGACTTTAACATCTTAAATAGAACGATAATTTTATTATTTCACTTTTTTAATATAACAAATTTAATGGTTTTAAAAAAAATATTAAAAATGACTATAATTAATATTAAAAATAAATTTAGAATTAAATGATAAATTATTTTTTTATTTTCAAATCAGACAAATGAAAATAAATGTATATTTTTATAATACAATGAACAAGCAAAAATAAAAAAGGAGAATAATTAGTTTTCACCTTTACTTTTACTCAATAAGTATGGAGAGAAATTAATATGGTGAACAAGAAAGTAATATCAAATCGAGATCAAACAACAACAACAACAACCCAGTGAAATCTCACAAGTGGGGTCTGGGGAGGGTAGATTGTACGCAGACCTTACCGCTACCTCATAGAGGTAGA
>JAABOM020000101.1:2637635-2648975 GCA_011800125.2 Solanum clarkiae
TTAGTTTAAAAAAAACACAGCATTGATGATTAGCAGGTACAGGTTAGTACAATGTGGTCAGTTTTGCTAAAGTGCACATGATGTTGAGGATTGCTCAGCTGTGGACAGCTACTTTACATCTTCAACTTTTTGGGTCCCACTTTAACTCATCATCAAATCTAACGGTCCAGATTTAATCATTACAATATTATATAAATAGTACTATAATATAAGAAAAAATACTTACATTTTATCGTACACTTCCGTATTCTGACAACTTTTGGATTAATGAAATGGAAGAATTTTACTTCCATTATTAATTTTTGGGTGTAAGGATTTCTATTTCTTTCTTGAAAAGTTACTCGAAATGATAAATATTTAAATTTTATGTACAAATAATGAAATGTAGCAAATACATAATACATCTCCACCTTTTATGTTCCTTTTTTTTAATTTGGAGCACTATTTTTTTTCCTTTTCTGGTCTGTCTAAAAAAATGTCATCTTACTTTAATTGAAAATGATTTTTCTTTAAAATCTTATTTTTACTCTTAGTGAAATAATTCTCAATCACACAAATATTTAAGAATAATTTTAGACAATAAATTTTAAAAATCTTCATTTTCTTCTTAAATACCGTGCAAAATCAAAAGGTGCTGTATAAAATGAGACGGAATAATTAATTTTTTTTCAAATGGAACAAGAAGTATGATAGGATCAGAACACTTGTTATATGAGGTCTACGTAATACTAGATGCAGAGGCGCATAACAGATGAATATGAACATCATGAGCTGTCTCGTGATAAAATCAATTGTTGTTGTTGTTACATTCTTTCTAATTAGGCTCGGAGATAGAGGAGACGAGAGGGCACTATGGAGAATGTAATTAGAAATCTATAATAGAGTCCGACAACAACGATCAAATTGATTATCTCCATATATAAGAATACTAGATTACTTGGTAGAAAGGAATGAAAAAATCATCACAAATCTTCCTTGTTTGTTTTTCTATTCTAAGTTTTGAACTTTTCATATATATATAGAGAGAGAGTAGAAAAGACATTTGTTATGTCAATGACGCTAAAGTAATATGAATGAAATTGGGATATGAATATGATATCATATCAATATGCTAAGAAAATACATCATAAAATGCTAGTTAAAAAATTTGTACTCCCTCGGTTCTAATTTGTATGATTGAGATTCATTTAATTAAAGGTAAAATAAAAATTATAAAGATAAATTTTTTCTATTAGAATAAATTAATATTTTTTTGGGACGGATCAAAACGTAAAAATGCGACGAAAGGAGTAATATTTAATAGAATGCCTAAAATGCACAATTTCAAGAAATGGAATTATAAAAATAGTTTAATGGTAGATGACGCCGACCGCCAACCAAAACAAAATTCATTGTTGCAGACTTTTCTTCTCTGCAGGCCACCAAAAAGGACTCCCCATACCCCCCTTTTTCCTTTCTCCTCAAATTTCTCTCAGAAATTCTTCAGCTTCACTCGAGTTTTAACTTTTAAACCTACTTTTTTGATTCGTGTATGTTCATAACAAGATACCCTTTTGGCTTTCTTGGTTATGGGATTGTTGGTTGAGCTGAACATTTGAGGTGTGAATGTGTAAAGATTGAATTTTGGTGGTTTTTTGATCCTTGATTATGAAGTTGTGCTTCAGACTAGTGGTTTATGGTTGTTATTTGTTTGTAAGAAGATACCTTTTTTTGGTCTTTTTAGTTGTGGGGTTTTTTTGGGTTGAGCTGAACATTTGAGGTATGAATATGTGAAGATTGAATTTTGGGGTTGTTGGATCTTTGATTATGAAGTTGTGTTTCAACTACTGTTTTTGATTGTTGTTTGTTTGTAAGAAGATACCCTTTTGGTCTTTTTAGTTGTGGGGTTTTTTGGTTGAGCTGAACGTTTGAGGTTTGGATGTGTAAAGATTGAATTTTGGGTTTGTTGGATCTTTGATTATGAAGTTGTGCTTCAAACTTGCCTTTTGATTTTCATTTTCTTATAAGAAGATACCCTTTTGACCTTTTTGGTTGAGCTGAACATTTGAGGTTGTGAAGATTGAATTTTGGGTTTGTTTGGATCTTTGATTATGAAGTTGTGTTTCAACTACTCTTTTGATTGTTATTTGTTTGTAAGAAGATACCCTTTTAGTCTTTTTGGTTGACTGAGCATTTGAGTTATGAATGTGTGAAGATTGAATTTTGTGTTTGTTGGATCTTTGATTATGAAGTAGCGTTTCAACTAGTCTTTTGATTGTTATTTGTTAGTAAGAAGATACCATTTGGTCTTTTTTGTTATGGCCTTTTTGGTTGAGCTGAACATTTGAGGTATGAAAGTGTAAAGATTGAATTCTGGGTTGGATCTTTGATTATGAATTTGTGTTTCAACCGCACTTGTGATTGTTATTTGTTTGTAAGAAGATACCCTTTTGGTCTTTTTGGTTGTGGGGTTTTTGGTTGAGCTGAGCATTTGAGGTATGAATGTGTAAATATTGAATTATGGGTTTGTTGGATCTTTGATTATCAAGTAGTGTTTGAACTAGTCTTTTGATTGTTATTTGTTTATAAGAAGATACCATTTGGTCTTTTTTGTTGTCGGCTTTTTGGTTGAGCTGAATATTTGAGGTATGGATGTGTAAAGATTGAATGTTGGGTTTGTTGGATCTTTGATTGTGAGGTTGTGTTTTAGCCTAGTCTTTTGATTGTTTGTAAGAAGATACCCTTTTAACCTATTTGCTTGTGGGAGTTTTGATGGAGCTGAACATTTGAGGTATTAATGTGTGAAGATTGAATTTTTAGTGTGTTGGATCTTTGATTGTGAAGTTGTGTTTCAGACTAGTCTTTTGATTTTTATTTGCTTATAAGAAGATACCCTTTTGGTTTTTTGGTTGTGGGGTTATTGGTTGAGCTGAAATTTTGAGGTGTGAATGAGTAAAGATTGAATTGAGTTTGTTGGATGCTTGATTATGAAGAGTTTGAGTCAATGTGCAGCCTGATTCGTCGTGGGTTCTTGGAATAAATTCTTTTGTTGGGTTTAAATTTTGACGGTGCTGACTAAAATATCTTCTGTTGTTTCTAATTTTCTTTTTTTTATTTGAGCTTATCAGATGATCCCTAGGTGCATAACTTTGCCTTTGTTTCTTACTGACTTTGATATAGGGTTTTTGAATCTTTTGGTGAAATGAATACCACACAGAAGATTTTACTTGGATATAGGTTGTTGTATTCAATGTGGTTCTTATTTGATAAATTAGAGGGTCTCTGCTTGTAGAATTATATTATACTCTCTCCGTTTTAATTTGACTGTCTGGTTTTGACTTGGCACAAAGTTTAAGAAAGTAAAGAAAACTTTTGAAATTTGTGACCTTAAAATAAAGATATGTTTAATGTACCAAAGTCTCATTTAATCTTGTGGTCTTAAACATACCCGTGTGGAAAGATGAAACTAAAGAGTTGCTAAAAAGGAAAAGAGTCATTTTTTGTTGAAACAGACTAAAGATGTAAGACAGACAAAAAAAATTTAAAAAAGGGAGTAGATTATTGGACAAATGTTAAATTATGGTACATTTGAGTTCATTTAATGTAGGCTTATTGTTGTAGCCACTTCCTGCTTGAAGCTGTGAAGAGAGAAATGTCGGGAGGAGGTACGCAGAGCAGCTTAAGAAAAACCCTTGGATCGCTCAAGGATACTACTACTGTCAGTTTAGCTAAAATTAATAGTAGCTATAAGGTAAGATTCATTTTTGCTACCTCTTCTCGTTCTACATCCATTTTGAGTGCTCTCCCTATACCTGTTTTCTTGACATTCTTCAGGAGTTGGATATTGCTATAGTTAAGGCAACAAATCATGTTGAACGGCCAGCAAAGGAGAAGTACATAAGAGGTAAGCATCAGACCGTTGTGTTATGGAGATGTAACTTGCCGAAATATAGCAATAAACTGCATTCAGAATGGGACTTGATAGAATTATTTGATTCTCATTTTCAGCCATTTTTTCTGCTATCTCGGCTACCAGGCCTCGAGCTGATGTTGCATACTGCATTCATGCTCTGGCGAGAAGGTTGTCAAAGACACATAATTGGGCGGTATGAACAATAAACTCAGTTATGTAGCACCTTTTTCATGAAAGATAAATTCCAGAGACGCATTTTCTTACCAATCAATCGTAATAGTTCTCGAAATATTGACTTGGAAAAGTCCGGTTAGTTTTATTGTTTTTTCTTATTTACAACTGCAGAAATTACCATAATGATTCTAAAGGTTGATGTAAGAAGCAAGGGGATGCTGTGAACTACTATTCACCCCTCAAGCCCTAAAAATTTTAAAAAATAGTCGATTCCTCCATTAAGGGAAGAGAAAATATTGATTTTGTTAACTTTGCCTGGCTGATGTATCGCCTCATGCTGCTTATAGTTTCTACACCTAAGAAGCATAATGAATTCAATTCAGTAGCACTTTTCATGGAAGGTAAATTCTGAAAAGCTTGTCCCATGCCTATCAATCATTATTAGTTCTCGAAATGCTGATTTGACGAAGATCTGTTAGTTTATCGTTTCTTCTTTTCTACTAGCACAAATTACCATAAAGATTATAAAGATGAGCTTGAAAAATTAGGCCGTGCTATGGCACTTTCATCCCAATGTCCTGAAAAAGAAAAGCCTACTTTTTCCTTTTTGGTTACTAAACAAAACTATTTTTTGAATTACGAAAAAAACTACTACTATATTCTTCCTAGAAAGTTATCCCTCGTAACAAACCTTCCATTGATGTAAGAGAAATATTAAATCCCTCAAATGATCCTCCTTTTAATGGCAAGAGGGGATTGCTCAGCTGGTAAGCATGCTCCCCCTCTAACATTGAGGTTGTAGGTTTGACTCTAGAGCAAGTAAGTGGAGCTCCTAGGGATGGGTAAAAAAAGATAAAATCCTCCCTTTAGGCAAGAGTTCCCATTTTGTCTATTTTTCACTGCTATCTATTGCCTTTTGCTCTTCATAGTTTTAACTAACTTCACAATATTTTTGATAAAGACCAACTGCCTTCACATACTTCACGGTTAGGAAGATTCTCCAATTTCTGGGTTAAAATTCTCAGACAGCTTTATCTGTGAACACTTCAAGATAAATATTCATTTGATGTTTCTTCTCTTTCTTCTTTAGCAAGGGGCCAAAAAATGGGAGGGAAATTTTTGTGTAGTTGCCAAGCCTGTAAAAACTGGCTATTTTGGCTAACGGAATTACAGTCCCATAAATGCTACATTATTACATTAATTGTGCTAAATTATGCAAGCCAAACATTGAATACATTGAATGGGGCATCGTCCCCAGTTTCATTAGCTTTCAGGTTTCCATTGTTGGAATGAAGTGCAAAAGATCCACATAATGACCACATTCAGAGCAACAACTTCCCTTGAAGAATGATTGCTCTCTATTTTAATGGTTGGGTGAGCTAGGATTAGCATGCTCTATTCCACTGGGCTAGGCCACAAATCTGAAGGTATTAATTACTTCATCTGTGGTTGGGCAGTCGGTCCATTTTTCTCAAGGAAAACATAAAAATTCTCTCTTCTTTGTTCAGAAGGGACCGAGGGTTAAGGGGTCTATCGCTCTAAGATCCTAGCATTGATCTTGCAGCATTACTGTATCCATATCAAAACCGAGCAGTGCTAGCTGTAATGTGACACTATGGATCATGAGATGGTTCTCACCTATGTTGCTCGGACTAGGGGGCAGGTACCTGATATGGTTGTAGAAGTTGGACTTTTCATCACGTAACTTTTTCGAGGGTATGGATCTGAGGGCAGATACGGGTTCTGATACAGTCAGAAACTTATATTATGATATATAAAGTTTTTGTTTCAATTAATTAAAGGTATTGAACTAAAGCTGATTTTTTGATTTCAATACCTTATATTTTATTCATAGGATATCTTGTGAAATAGCATAGTAATCTCATAGTTTTTAGGGGTAAATTGATAAAATCATATTGGAAAAGCATCAAGAAGATGCCATGTTACAAGAGAGCTATTATTGTAGAATCTTGGTTGTTTGAGGCAGCATCATGGTATACTGTTGGTTTAAGTATCAAATGAACTCAAATTGGTGCAACCAAAGGTGGGAATCAAAGAAGAAAAGGATAAAAAAACTCGAATTGGTAAACTTTAGCCCTTTAGAGTTGGTTTACACCCAAAGGAGACTACTTTGAGGGAATGTGGACATGACTAAGGTCCAGGGTGAAGATTTTAAAGTATACAATCACTTGCAATTACAGAACAGCATGGTTATTGAAAGAACATTATGTGACTAAGGTCCCATGGAGACCCCATGAAGATCTCAATTGTCTCTCTCGTGTTCATGTTGAGATCCAATATATTTAAGAGCTTATGTTGTGCATATTTTGAGACAAATAGACAACAGCTTTTGTGCTGTGTACTTAGTTATTTTGGTCTAATGACACATGATAGCCACTGGCCTTGATTTTGTAGGTGAAAACAGATCAGATTATAAGTCCATTCTTTTCTACAATTTAGCTTCAGTCGTGAAAAAGAAATATCATCTTGCTTTTGTGAAGGTCTAACTCCTGGAGTTGAGGAATAATGTTGATAATCAAGTGTTGGTTCAATTGTTTTAAGACTCATTTTGCTTAGTTTACATACTCTTGGTTTCACATTAATGCGTCAAACATAGAAATTAATTGCAGTTTAGGTAACCTTGATTCCTGATAATCATCACTTATATCCCCTCCATAGGTCATGAAGCACCTGCTGTCACAGGCAAATTTAGGATTTCTAGAACATGGGTGCTTTATTAAAGAAAGGAGGACAAAAATGCTTTAAGTTGGAATTGATCCTTAATCCTCTAGGTGAATTACTTAGCGTTCAATCTAGTGCAGCGTTTAGCCTTTTTGTAGCATAGGATGCCAACAGGTAATAGTAGATCAATTTTAAAAAATATGCACATAAAATACGTAGTGTGCAGAAAGATTATGGGTTCATGTGCACCATAAATTACATATTCATTTTTCACTTCTTTCGGATGACAGGTTGCTCTAAAAACATTGATCGTCATTCACCGTGCTTTAAGAGAAGTGGACCCCACATTCCATGAGGAGCTTATTAACTATGGCTGCAGTAGAAATCGCATGCTTAACATGGCTCATTTCAAAGATGACTCTAGTCCAAATGGTATGCATATTATCAACCTTTTTTCTTGCTTTCAGGAAGTTGACCATAGTGTTCTCCTTCAATATTGATACTTACTGTGATAAACTTTTCAGCATGGGATTACTCTGCTTGGGTGCGTTCATATGCCTTGTTCTTGGAGGAGAGGCTGGAATGTTTTCGAGTTCTGAAATATGATGTGGAAACCGATCGGCTGGTGAGAGAAACACTTTTTCTAATCTCTACGGATAGTTAGTTTAAAGGAGTTCTGTTACATATATGAGTGTGTTACTTGGTAATTGTTGGTGGGAGGTGACATGTATCTTGTGGAATTAGTCGAGGTGCGCGGAAATTGGCCTGGACACCATAGTTATCAAAAAAAAAAAAGTGCGTGTATTATATCGGTTGTTAGGGCCAACTTATGCGCACCTCTGCTAATTGACCAGATACCCTTGTCTAGCCTGCACCAAGTGTTTCTGTAGAGTCATACTTGGGATCTCCAATTTTTTACTCCCTCACTAGGCCATCCTCTTGGTGATGCCTATACGTGTGGATCTTATTTTGGTTTTGTGCAGCAATTGCAATTCTATATTGCAAGGATCCAATTGCTTTCCATATCAATCTTCGTATCTTTAGGTGAAACATTAAATGTTGGGAGTTTCTTATGTGTTCTTAATGCATTTAATGCAGAGAACTAAAGATTTGGACACGCCGGAGTTGCTTGAACAGTTACCAGCCTTACAGCAACTTCTATATCGTATTAATGGCTGTCAGGTACGTTAATCTTCATAATCAGTTCAACATAGTTGCTACATTGACAATATGTCCTTTATTCAGATGGCATATGCTATTTTGCTCAAATTTATGATCATGAAACTTTCATGCAGCCACAAGGAGCATCTGTTCACAATGTTGTGATTCAGTTGGCACTTTCAATGGTAAGTAAGATGTTCTTCAAAGATTTATCAGAAATGATTTGCGTGTTCTATTTTCTCACGGTCTGATGGCTTGTTATTGTTTTGATAGGTTGCTTCAGAAAGCATTAAAATCTACAATGCTATCAGTGATGGTACAGTTAATTTAGTTGACAAGGTTAGGCTTTTCTTTTGGCTATATCACAGATGGTCTTCTTTCTCCTCGGAACTAATTACCAATGGTTAACCGAGTTCTTTTCTCAACAGTTCTTTGAGATGCAACGGAATGATGCTCTTAAGTCTCTGGATATATACCGCAGGGCTGGTCAGCAGGTATCATCATCCTGAGATATTATTTGCAGAGCCAGCTAATTAATCAAAACTGTTCTCGAGACTGTGTTCCTTCAGGAATTTAGATACTTTCCCTGATGCATCTCCATTTATTTTTAGGCGGAAGCGCTTTCAGAGTTCTATGAAATATGTAAAAGTATTGATGTTGGACGTGGCGAGAAATTTATTAAAATTGAGCAGGTACAAGATAACTTTTCTGGGAAATATATGTAATTGTTTTTCTAATTGCCATTGTAGATGTCTCCCTAATCCTGTTTGCATTTTGTTTATAATCAAGCCCCCTGCATCCTTTTTACAAGCGATGGAGGAGTATGTGAGAGATGCACCACGAGTTTCTACAGTGCGGAAAGATTCGGTAAGAAATCTCCTCACACTTGGATAAACATCAATTCTCTCGATGGAGCTAGTAAAAAATAGATGAAATACTTTTATTTATCTAATAGTAATGTTTAACATGCCCCTTCACATGACAAAGCATGCGAAAATACTTTTTTGGTAATGGTTGCCATTAGTTTTGGATTAATATGGACAAGTTTGTTTTACTCCAATGAGGTCTGAAATTTTAATGCATCTTTATTTCGGCTTCCAGGAACCCAAAGTTATTTTGGCTATTGAGTACAAAAAAGATCCAGCGGTCAAAGATGCTGGCTCTGGTTCTCCCCCTCCACCTGAGCCTGAGAAGGAACCTGAACCAAAGCCGGAACCTACTAAAACAGAAGCTCCCCCAGCAGAACCTGCTGATCTTTTGGTAATAGTTTCAAGACATATCTCATCTATAGCCTTTTTGTATACAACTCTTGTGATTGGATATTTGAAGCCTTATATTTGTTGTCCGTAGTCTTTGGATGATCCTTCTCCAGCTGTTGCAGAACTAGATGAGAAAAATTCTTTGGCTTTAGCTATCGTACCAGTCGGTAAGTTTATCAAATACAATTGCATTAGATACCTAGAAATGTTCGGAACTCGTTGTCCTCATTCTCAAGATGGAAACTCTGACTCTTGGTGCTGTCACAGGCTCTACCATCCCACCGACTTCAACTGGTTCAAATCTTACTAATGGAACTGCAGGCTGGGAACTGGCTCTTGTGGAAGCTCCCAGCTCGAATGAAACTGCCACTACTGCTAGTAAACTGGTACAATTACACATCTTTCTCATTTCGCTGCTTTTACTCTGTCCCATTGATTAAAAAATTGAATGAATTGTGTTGTCAAAGAAGTGTATTATCTCATCATCTTTTAATTTGGGGGCTAATGTAGTGCATGTGAGTAGAGGTGGATGTGCCTTCATACAATAGGTTCAACTGAACCCAATATTTTAAACCTAAGTTGCTTGTACCCCACTTTGGTGCCACACCCGTGTCAACACGATGTGGGTGTGGGATCCATACCAGATTTGATCAACCAATTTAGGGCTGTTTGACCAAAAATACGGAGATTTCAGGGTAAATGCTTTTAATTTCCATAATCAAAACAAAATCTAAGGTGAAATTCAGTAGCCTGTTAGAGAATTTCTATTTCAATCCTTTTTCTTTTTTCTCCTCGTGATTCCTCTTGATCAATATTTTCTCCTTGGAATATTAAGTATTCCACGTCTCATAATTTAGATCTGAAGGATCCACCCCACGTCCGTATCCGTACTTGGATCTGACTTCCATATCTTAAAATTTAGATCATGAAGGATCCACCCTCTAGATTCATAACTGTATCACACTGGATTTGCGTCCGAGCAACTTTGTTTTTGACAAGAAATATACCTGAAATGAGAAGAATGAATAAAAATTATCGAGTCCGGACTTGGTGAAAGGCTAGCGTTGCACAAACCATAGTACAATACTTACAGGTCGAACCTGTCAACTTTAAATCTTGGATCTACACGCTCAAGATTTAGATGCACATTTTTCTTCACATGTATAAAGAGCCATACAGATACTGATGTGTCCTACTTCTGTAAAAAACTAGGGTGGAGGACTGGACAAACTTACACTAGATAGTTTGTATGATGATGCAATGAGACAAGCCAACCAAAATGTGAGCTATAATCCATGGGAACCTGCACCAGCAGCGGTTCCCATGATGCAGTATGTAGGATACGACCCGTTCTATGTCTCCAACATGGTGGCAGCCCCGACAAATGTGCAGATGGCAGCCATGGCCAATCAGCAACAGGCTTTCATGTTACAACAGCAGCAACACCACCAACAGCAGATGATGATGACTCCTCCCCAACAACATCCAACTGCCAATCCTTTTGCCAACCCTTATGGAGCTACCGCCAATCCATATGGCCCCGGTATGCCTGTACAAACCGCCTATAATCCCTATACTGGCCTCATTTGAACAAAAATCCAGAGAGAACATGTTGCTATATTCAGCTATTGATTTTGATACTCAGAAGAGTAGATTTGTCCTGATTCAGCAAGGGGTAGGAAATGAATTCTTTGTTAAATATCTAGGTAGCTTTTCTTGGTTCATTCATTACTTGCAAACATCGTTGGCACGCTCAATAATTCTTCGACTCATCATTTTTGTCAGTTTTTTTCTTTGTAAGATTTGTGATTGTTGGAACACCTTGTGAAACAGATTTGTTCAGTGATTTGTACATCGCTTGGATATGAAATCTGGTCTTTTTGTATACTCCTTTGTTACTATGCATTATGCAAGGCAACCTAGTTACAGCATTTGTACTTGACCAATATTGTAATGGGAAGCATTGTGGGTGGAATTTTTGAAATGGTTGCCGAATCTCTGAAAACAGTCTCTCTATTCCTATGAGGTAGTGGTAAGGTTCGTGTACATTTTACTCTCCCCATATCCCATTTGTGAGACTTTACTGGCTAGGAATCAAAATGGCTCTTTAAACTATCTGCGTTTTTTTCATTTGTGAAGTAGCAGTTAGTCAATGCAACTTTCGACGCTCCT
>JAABOM020000101.1:2655202-2680041 GCA_011800125.2 Solanum clarkiae
GGGGGGGGGGGGGGGGGGGGGGGGGGGGGGGGGGGGGGGGGGGGGGAACGTGTGATGGTGGTTGGAGTTAGGGAGAGATGAGAAACTTCAGATCATCTTCCTTGTTACATCGTTCTGAACCTTAGAAATCACCTAATTTCATGGAATTGATTGCACTGGGAAATCTGAGTCTTATATTTCTCGTTTTCCCTACATAGTCAGCCAACGAATATACTGTCTTTTTTACGACTATGGCAACTAGTTGAATGAAGCTGAAATTTATCTGAGTGCATCTTAGAAAGTTCCAGGTTCAATTTTAGCCATAGTATTTTAGGTCACATAGGAGTTTTAGTTGAGTGAAAAAAAAAAAATAGAAGGCAAAGAGTTGCTGCCCCTCACAGATGCCAATATAGAATTGAGAAACATGAACGCTGTTCTTGATTTATCTTCATAATACTAGCTTCACTGGTATTCCCAAAAACTCCTAAGTGCCACAATAGATTAGGCTGCTGAAAAGTTAGTTTAAATCTTCTGGACTCATTCATGATCTTACTGCCTATTCCCAATCCTTGAAAGCAGAAGCACCAGCCGGGATGATGCCTAACTCAAGCTAGTCCAACCCTGAGGTAGTCTCAGGGAGTTTATGAGTAATCCAGCTCCATATGAAAGTGCTACAACTTACTTTACTTATCTAGTTCTTTCATTTGCGTTGAACTTATAAGAAATGTTGTTTGCTATATACTTGATTATGTTACTTCAGACTAGTGATTTGATATTTTATTGCTTAGTTTTCATTTTTTCTATTATCCTTGTTCTCTAACAAATTGTTCTCCACTTGATGGGATGATTTTGTCTCTTTATTTTCCTTCTACATGAAAGTAGTTATCCATTACAAATTTAATGTAGTAATTATCTCATTATCTGGACTCAGAGTTGGATTGCGAAGTAGTCCGGGTTTTCCTTCCTCAGAGTGCTTCTTCCTCTGCTTCTGAGGGGCAATTTGCTATGCTGTGACATGATTCTGTAATCAATGGAGCACTAACCATCGAACTTGAAGTTGATCTTCTTCTGAAACTAACGACGATATTGTGAGGGAAATAAGTCTGTTGTAATATGGGTTTGGCTAGTGGCCCACCACTTTCTTGTTGCGTGTCATTATTTGACAATGAAGCGCTCATTTCGCTAAAGAATGAACAAAGAGAAACAAAAAGACTTTGGATGGGGTGGCTACTGGTGACAGTGAGGGAGTTGTGTTGTGGCAATGGTGGCTATGGATGTTGGTGTGCTGATGGGTTAGGGCATTTGGGTGGGAAAGACGGGAATTTTGAGAGAAAGAGGAAAATTGGTGGAAAGTTGACCACTAGATCTGGATTTATTTTTATTTAAAGAAAAGGAAAGACCAACACGGTTCAATATTATCGGTTGGATAGAGATTTAATTTTTCACGAATACTGCCTGAGTTGGTTGGTTTAACTAAAATAGATAGGTTGTCGTAAATCCTAACAACCGTTTCGGTTGTTTTTTCAATTTCCCGCACATTTGTGCTAAACTGACTTAAAAGTTCCACTTAAACCATTCAGTCAGGGTTGGTTGGTTCGGGTGGTTTTATCCAACAGTAATTCATTTTCTACTATCGTTATTACGCCTTGGACAATTTGGTGAAGACCTACATACCCGATGCCATCTGCAGATAATTCCTGGAATTGGCAAGTTACAGCATTTTGCAGAGTATCTGTATAAATCATGCCAAGGAAAACGTACAGAGTGTAGACTACATCCAAAGTCTTGACTTTGCATTTGAGATTGAGGGAAGAATCATGTAGTCTACTATGTGCGAAAGGTAGTTCTGTAAGTTACAGTGTAGGCTTCAAATGGTTGAGTTCAGCTAATAATCGTGTAGGCTTCAACTGGCTTGCCTTGTGAAGATTTAATCCTCGAAGTATAATTTTCTCTGTATGGCTGTGTATCTATCGACTTCCTCAACCCAACAGCTCTTCCTCCCTGAAATGCCCAAGTTATTGCCTTTTCAGGTGGTTGCAGAGGTTTGCTTCTGATCCAGCATGTAGCACATATAATCTCAAAACGTACTTGGGATAAGAGAGGATGTACTCTTTTTTTTTCAGGGGATTGTTTGTTCTATGGAGGAGATGTAGAGTTCTCTTGGTCATATTTGTTTTTCCCTTTTCTTATATTTGCATGTGGCTCTTTTGTTGGCTTTTTCTGAATGAAAATTTATCATGGCATGATCGTCATTTTCAAGGAAATCTCTCTACCTAAGGTTTACGTGCATCCTATCGTCCTCACACCCACTTGTAGGACGATTACATATATTGTTGTTGTTGATCATCTCTTTCAAGTTAATTTGACTTTTGATGTAGATTGTTGAAGTAAGGGAGACACTTCTGCAGCAGTTGCAAAGTAAGAAAGATCCACAGCCAGAAGCATCTAAGGATTCTGATACTGTTGATGCATCTGAGAAGGATGTCAAGGTTGGTGAACTGCACGGGTCTGAAAGTAAATTGGAGGAGCAAAATATTTCAGCGGAGACTGCAAATGCCTCTCATGATAAAGATAGTTTGCAGGGCGAGGAACGTCAAGAACAGTTAAAAGATGAAAAGACCAAGGGTACAACCTCATATGCTGACAAAAACGAGGACGATGTTTCTTTCAGTGATCTTGAGGATGATGATGATACTGATATATCAGATAAACTGCAAGGAAGCAAGCCCACACACACAAAGAAAGTTTCCTCATCTAGTGAATCCCATGAATGGATTAAACTAAATGAGAACTCTAGAGGTCAAGGTAGTCAGCAGAAGGCGGGTCAGTCGAGTCACCGGGATAAAGATTCGGAAGGCGAGGAATCCAGTGACTGGCTCACTGTTGATGACATTGATTCAGACAGTTTGGCCACCAATTGATTCCTCTAAACTCTGTAAATGTTCCTTTTATTACTCTTATAAATCTATCACCTTGTAGATTTTTGTGGATGTCTTTGAAAATAAGTCAAAAAAACAAGCCTCCCACCCCCCACCCGCCCGCCCCCAACACCAAAAGCAAAACAAGAAAAAAAGAAATGGAAAGATCAGTTGGCATGAGTTCACATGTCATAGCTGACTTCCTTGGTGCCAGAATTGGCACAAACTGATATGGCTGCTTTCTTGATATTGTACATGATTTACACTGTTCTTTCAGAATGCTGTTATTTCTTTAGATTAGTGAATTCACCCAATTAGTTGTGGGGATTTTTCATTTTTCAAAAACCAAATGTGAATGCCTTGCAAAAACATAAGAAGAAACTCTTTTTTGGGGCATTCTTGCTGCAAAAACGTAAGAAGAAACTCTCTTGTGGGACATTCTTGCTCTCATTCAAGGTGGTGCAAGGGTTTGTTTTTGAAATTTTCATGTTAGTTTGAAATTCCTTGTCAGTAAAAGCAAGGATTTGCTTAGGATCGAGTTTGTCTCACCGAGTTTGCCTAGTGCAAATTATGTCTTCTATGTTGTTTACAAGCTATTGGATAGGTTTGGGGATTTTACTTGCGGCACCCAGAGTGACATCAAATTTACCTTGTTATTAAAATTTAAAAAAAAAAACCATTGTATTTGGTTTGCTAATTTTTATATAACAATAGAGATCTTACTCTCTGTGAGTCCAAAAGTTGGTGACTCAGTTTTTCTTGTCATCCAAAAAAAGAAAAAAAGAAAACAAACAATACCTCTACAATTGCATCAACAATTATGATAAGATATGAGGTGCTCGGAAATAGTTGAAGTACATGAATAGGAAGATTACTATAACAACAATCCTTCATTTCGAACAAAGACCAGAAAAATAGTCTCTTCTTTCCCAACTTTCAGCACAAAACAACAATTTATGTATCAGTTGTCACAATTAATACCACATGAAATAGCAATGCATGTATTGCTTACTGATCTGTTTTTACATAAATTTATTGGTCAAAAGGAAAAAAAATAAGGAAGTCCTCATGATGATATTGAAAGTAACGTCACAACCGATGTCCTATAGCCTTAATTATATAATAGAAACTATATAGAACAAAATATTTACGTTAGTAAAGGTTCTTTTCGCTACTCTTCAACCTTTTGTGAAGTAAAATGTCATAAAAGGCATCAAGAAAATTGATAGAGCCAAAAATGTCATTCCATTCTTTAGAGATTAGGAATCTGAATTTCTGGAAAGCTTTTGAACATATTCTTCTCCCTTAAACTTGTAGTAATAAGCTCCTTGTTATGAGAGATCAATCAACTCCATGTAATAAATGAAGTTAGAGAGAAGTTTCTCATAGCTCTTGAACTTCGTGCCACAACAATATATCCGGTATAATCCCATAGTGGAGTCTGGAGACGGTTGAGTATGCAAACCTTATCCTTACCTTGTGGAGGTATCGAGGATGGTTTCTATACCTTTGGCTCAAGTGACTCGCATCACAGCAGTTCCGGAAAAAAAAAAATATGAAAGTAAAGTGGATATAGCAAATCATATGGAAAGTTACATAGCATTCAGAAAACAAGAAAAATAACTGTAGTGAAATAATGTAATAACTGAAGCTCAAGAAACAAGGAGTAACGGAAATCATAGGACAGGACAACATATATGAACAGAGAAAAAGGTATGGCGCTCTTGACCTTGTTATGCAATTGAATCTTTCAGGTTCGTAACTACACACGTTGAGCTACCCTGTACCATCCATTGATCATTCCATAAACCCTTGACTGCAGATACCTCCTCCCAAAGTCTAATCTTTCCTAATAGTATAGCTTATAAACTCCAGTGAAGGACGTCTAGCTTTCACTTCTGCACATCACATTCATCAATCATAGCTCAATTCTCGTCTAATCAACCATGATTTGATCCTTACAAAGTAATTATACGTGTTAAAGTTTTGATTTTCATTCCCCTTCAACAAGGAAAGGAGAATAACTGGAAAAGCATGCTATGCGCAGATTGACTTGCTACTTGCTTTCTTTGAGGAATCTGGAGTACACGGTGATGAAAGTTGATTTGAGACTTCTTTTACCACTTAATACATACCAGACTTTCATCAACCATAACTCAATTCCCATCATCTCACCATGATTCTATCATACTTGAGTTTTGATATACTTTGTAGACATACTCATAAAATATCCTTCCCCATCTTCTGCACATGTTACCCTTGCAACCTGAAGTTGATTCGAGAGCTCACATATCCACAAGATGTTCTCATAACCGATTTTTAACCTGCTTGTGAAATGATGGACACACCCGATTAGAAAAAACAAGTAATTTATGGACTTCATCGATGAACTATTAATTCAAAGGACTTCTCACCTATGTTCTGCTGACTCTTCTCTTTCGATGCTGCACTTGTGTCAGATCTTCCAAAAATACACTATTGGAGAATCCAACATGCACCCGTTGATATTTTTGAAGAGTCCGAGCAACATAGCTTCTCACCAACAAGAAAGAAAAGTTTTTGCATCATCAAAATGCAGGCAAGAAAGTCATGTTTTTTTGTCCAAAAATCTTTTTTCCTTGAGCGGTTTCTCTTTCTTTAATGCTGAACTAATTAAGTACATGTGAGTACGGATCTATATATAGACAGATACCCTTTTTCCCATGTACTATTAACACATATTTTGTAACATATTAAGATAATACACAAATTCTTGCATAAGTATGCATGTATCATTTTATGTTATCTTGAAAACCAAATGTTTCATTAGTAATGCAACACTTCCTTACCAAAACTGAAAATTGCATTGATATTGCACAGTTTTATGATTGATTTTTCTTTTCAATAAAGGAAACAAAATGTATCTTAGGGTATGAAAACTTAGTGCATTGACCAAGTTCAAATATTCATATACACCGAATAGCTGCATAAACACAAATTACATTTTGACCTTGTTGATTGAGAATCATACCTGTGCTTTACCTGTTTGTCTGTCCCTAATAAGTAATTCTGATCACGTCCTACAGGGATCATTGAATCAATAGCTGAATTTCTGAAAGAGTTTTCATAATGCTATACTTTAACTAAAGATTGAGTCAAAGGGATACACAAGCTAAAGCAAATGCCTAAAGAATGACGCTCCAGAGGCGCTGCCACGTGTACCAGCACCAACAAGCTTTTCCACACAAAGAGGGGTGGAAGTGCTTGCTGCCAACTTGCCAGCCCTTGATCAATTAGTGGAGCATTCTAGACCTACATCAACAACCAATGAGGCACACATATTTCAACAGCTAATTGAATAGCCATATCTCATAATACATAGTTGTTGTTTTTCGTTTGAGGTGCCAATAGTAGCTTAGTTGTCCTTCCTCATATAGATTACAATTAGGTGCTTCTCATCATGCCTGTTGCAGAAATGTACTAGACACACCTAGATGCACATGTGATCACTTGACTTTGACAGGAAACATAATTTTGTTCACACATTTCAACAGCTAATTGAATAGTCATTATCTCATAATACATAGTTGTTTTAGTTTGGGGTGCCAATAGTAGTATAGTAGCTTAGAGGTCCTTCCTCGTAAAGATTACAATATAGGTGCTTCTCATGCTGCTTTTAACAGAAATGTACTAGACACACCTAGATGCACATGTGATCACTTGGCTTTGACAGGAAACACAATTTTGTTTAATTATCCTGTGAATTGAATAAAATTCTCACTAGTCATGGAAAACCAGTCAATAGGAGTTACAGGTGAACAACACAGCCACTTACTTGTTTCAAGTTTCTTACACACCAATACTATTAAGCACATTAAACATCAACAACACCAATAAGATATGAATAATATGCAGGGGGTGTGGAGGACCGGAAAAGGAAATTAAGAAAATCAATAACACAGCTAATTAAGTCACTAAAACAACCAAGTATAGGATGCAGAAAAACCTGTTCACAACAATTGTCTCTGCTTGACCGTTACTGTAGGAACACTACTTCTAATGAAGGAAAAAGAACGAAAACCAACTACAGACTTGTCTCAATTTACTCTACTATCCATGAACCTCACAGCTGTCCATGCATATTTACAGCTTCATAATGTCGCTGAACAATTATTGAAGAAGCATTTACTGTTCATTGAGTTTACAAGCTAGTATTAAGACCTCCTTACTCTTTTATCAGCAGGCTGCAATGAACTTGCAGCAGCACGGGAACTAGACTGTGGCCTTTAAACTGGATTAAAGGTGAATCCTGTGAAATAACTAGGACCAATTTGAGAGGGCATGGGGGGTAGCATTTCGGATTTTGAGGACAGATGATAGAGAGGAGATGGTTGTCAAGAAACACTGTTATAGGTTGTGGCGGGGTATGGATAAGGAAACACTGATACAGTAGGACGAGGCAGCAATGTTCTTGCGGTTGAGTTTGAAGATTCACGCGGCAAGGTTTTTGGTGGCGGCAACCCTTCAAACATATCATCATCACAAAATAAGTTCTTCCTACTTGAGTTATCAAATAGAACCATCGGTGAACTAGATGCAGAAACAGTAATTGTCACAGGAATAGCATGACTTTGGCTGTTATGCTTTTGTTCCATCTTCCAAGAAGCACTGGCCAAGTGAATATGGTCATTAACATTTCTAGCTAGGGGCATCTCTTTGCTGACTGATATAACTGACCTAGGAATACTCATGAAAACTGAAGGTGCCACAGGTCTGGTGGGCTGCTTAGACAAATCTAAAAATTCTACTTCCAGAAAGTTGAAGCCTATTGCCAAGAATGTATCCATCGGAATGATGGGAACTTGAATATCTTCCACTACCAGTACCAAAGTCGAACTCAGAGAGAGATCATCATCATCATCATCATCCGAAAATGCCATTTTCCGTTTTGATGCATTGGGCAGCAATGATATTACAGGTTTTGGGAGGTTAGTGCTTTCCTTGGGTGGTTCATCATTTGACTGGTGGGCATAAGAAATTTCTCAGCTCGACAAGTGCCCTTTAGATCCCCAAAGATGCGAGCTCGAAAGTTCAGATTCTTTTTGCTAAAGGGGGTAACTTCACACCTAGAGCTGTTAAGGTTGTCCTGCTTGAGGAATTAATACAAACACTCTTGTCATCAGTGACATTTGCTTGTTCAAGATTTGAGAAAGAGCTGAGTGGGGCAGATGGGTTTGATTTCTCAATTGATGGCACAGATAAAGAACCTTGTCCCCTACCTTGCAACATGGAAGAATCAGATGGAGACTTTTGAAACTGCTCCTGCAAAGAACTAGACTTTTCCTCAGGCTTTTTAAGAACAGAAGTCAAAGCTGTACAAACAATCAACTCAAGAGTTCCTTTCCACAGCTGTCGTTCCCTTAAAGAAACCATATTTTGCAAGAATAGTGATAATTATATTGCTCCAGGGACAAAGGTAAATATCAACACCTGGAGAGAGGTTTGCAACCCCGACTCTCTCACCTTTCAGATATCCTCGTGCAACCTAATGAAGAGAACACTACCTTAAGCAGGGGACATTTACAGAATCAATATTCTTCATTTATTGGTAGGAATAGCATTTACCTCTTTCATGCCCTTGAGCCCTTTTTCAGAAGCTCCCTCATTGAAGCAAATAGAAACCACCTGAGCACAGAACAATTTATTAAATACTAAATCACACTAATACAGCCAATGTATCTGAATGATCTGATCACTAGAGCATATAATCTGAAATAGCCGTATTGTGCCTTGATGCACCAAATATTAGCTCTTTTGTACCAAGGACTCGTAAAAGCCTTTTTAACAAGGTGGGGAACGTCCAGCTGGACATCGAGAGCATGTAGAGTTTTCATTTTTATTTTTTTCCTAGTAACCGAGAAATCACCAAGGAATAAAGGCGAATGGTTCAACTTGGTAGATGATGGGCTTGCCTCTCTACCCTTCTCTAGTTAAATATCTGGCTTTTTATCTATGGGAGGTTTGAACAAAAGTATGGAGAATTATTACAACATCCTTAGTGTAGTTCCGCAAAGTGAGGTCGAAAGTAGGTAAAGTATACGGACACATAAAAGATTTAAGTCCAGCTGTTGAAGATCCAATATTATAGTACCTGATGATGCAATTGTATTTCAACTCCGAGAAAGTTGGGGTAGAAAAACACAGACTGACTCGGAGATTTGAAACCTTGGCTTCATAATGAATGAAGTGAAACTCTTCGAGCTTTCTCCATCAGCAATAAAATTTCTCATCTGTGTGCTATTGGGGATCTATTCTTAGGAAGGAATGAAGGAATTGAATTTTCTTGCCAGATACTCCCTTCAGTTCAAAATATATGTCCATTAATCCTTTTCATTTTGGTTCAAACTGTCCATTTATATAATCAAGAAGGAATAATTATTTTCTTCCAAAATTACCCCAATTTAGATAAGTGCGCTTTTATGTAATTAAGAAAATTAATTGGATAATGGTTAATTAAGGGTAGTTTAGTCAAAACACACATTTCATCAATCATAACTCAATTCCTGTCTCTTCACCATGAGTTGATCCTCACAAAGCGATTATACGTGTTAAAGTTTTGATTTTCATTCCCCTTCAACAAGGAAAGGAGAATAACTAAATAAGCATGCTATGTGCAGATTGACTTGCTACTTGCTTTCTCTGAGGAATTGAGTAAACGGTGATGAAAGTTGATTTGAGACTTCTTTTACCACTTTATACATACCAGACTTTCCTCAATCATAACTCAATTCCTGTCATCTCAGCATGATTCGATCATAAAGTTTTGATATACTTTGTAGACATACCTATGAATTACCTTTCTCCATCTTCTGCATATAGTAGCCTTGCAACCTGAAGCTGATTTGAGAGCTCACATATCCATAGGGTGTTCTCACAAATGATTTTTAACCTGCTTGTGAATTGATGGCCGCACCCGGTTTTTTTTTTAAAAAAAGTAATTTATGGACTTCATCGAGAAACTATTAATTCAAAGGACTTCTCACTAGGAGTGGCAATTGGGCGGGTTGGGTCAAATTTGAAGGGGTTATAATGGGTGAAGACACCAAACGGGTCAAGAACCAACCCAATCCAACCCAAATTTGCTTGGGTCAAAATGGGTTGGGTCAAAACGGATTGAATAACGGGTTATAGAGTGGGTCAAGACCCAACCAGACCCAATTTTTACTAAGTTTTACTTATTTTATTTGTTCTTTTTCAATATTTTAGTACTTAATTAAATTACATTTTTCTTCATTATGGCTATATTAAACATGTCAAATTGAAAAAAAAAGTGTTTTGAAAATATTTTAACAAGATCTCTCTCGAATTAATTCGGGTTGCATATCAACCCAATTTTAAATGAGTTGAAATGGGTTCGGTTGAGATGGGTTAAGCTAATAATTGGGCGGGACGGGTTGGGCGGGTTGGGCTTAATTTTGCCACCCCTATTTCTCACCTAAGTTGTGCAGACTCTTCCCTTTCGATGCCGCACCTGTGTCAGATTCACCAAAAATACACTACTTTTGGAGAATCTGACATGCACGTGTTGACATTTTGAAGAGTCCGAGCAATATAGCTTCTCACCAACAAGAAAGGAAGTTTTTGCATCATCAAAATGCAGGCAAGAAACTCATGTCTTTTTTGTCAAAGAAATTTTCTTCCTTAAGTGGTTTCTCTTTCTTTTATGCTGAACTAATTAAGTACATGTGAGTACATATCTACATATAGACACATATCCTTTATTACTATGCGCTATTATTATCACATATTCTGTAACGTATGAAGATAGTACACAAATTCTTGCATAAGTATGTTATCTCGAAAACCAAATGTTTCATTTGTAATGCAACACTTACTAAAACTGAACATTGCATTTATATTGCACAGTTTTATGGTAGATATTTCTTTTCAATAACTGAAACAAAATGTATCTTAAGGGATGGAAACTTAGTGCATTGACCAAGTTCAAATATTCATACGCCAAATAGCTACATAAACACATTACATTTTGACCATGTTGATTGAGAATCATACCTGTGCTTTATCTGTTTGTCCGTCCCTGATAAGTAATTCTGATCACGTCCTCCAGGGATCATCAAAGCAATACCTCAAATTTCTGAAGGAGTTTTCATAATGCTATACTTTAATTAAAGATTGAGTCAAAGGAGTACACAAGCTAAGGCAAATGCACCTAAAGAATGACGATCCAGAGGCGCTGCCACGTGTACCAGCACCGACAAGCTTTTCCACACAAAGAGGGGAGGAAGTGCCATCGGCCAACTTGCCAGCCCTTGATCAATTAGTGGAGCATTTTAAACCTACATCAACAACCAATGAGGCACAGATATTTCAACAGCTAATTGAACAGCCATGATCTCATAAATACTTTTTTGTTTGGGGTGCCAATAGTAGCATAGTTGCTTAATCGTCCTTCCTCGTATAGATTACAATATAGGTGCTTTTCATGCTGCCTTCTGCGGAAATGTACCAGACACACCTAGATGCACATGTATCACTCGGCTTTGACAGGAAACGGGATTTTGTTCACACATATTTCAACAGCTAATTGAGTCATTATCTCATAATACATAGTTGTAGATTTTAGTTTGGGGTGCAAATATTAGCATAGTAGCTTAGATGTCCTTCCTCGTACAGACTACAATATACGTGCTTTTCATGCTGCCTTTAGCAGAAATGTACTAGACATACCTAGATGCACATGTGATCACTTGGCTTTGACAGGAAACATAATTTTGTTTAATTATCCTGTGTATTGAATAAAATCCTCACTAGTCATGGGAAACCAGTCAATAGGAGTTACCGGTGAACAAGACAGCCACTACTTGTTTCAGGTTTCTTACACATCAATACTATTAAGCACGTTAAACATCTACAACACCAATAAGATACAAATAATATGCAGGGAGTGGGGAGGACCAGAAAAGGATATTAAGAAAATCCATAACACAGCTTCCTAATGTAGCTGGACAAATATCAAAGAAGCATTTACTGTTGATTGTGTTTACAAGCTAGTATTAAGGCCTCCTTACTCTTTTATCAGCAGGCTGCACTGAACTTGCAGCAGAACGGGAACTAGACTGTGGCCTTCGAACTGGATTAAAACTGAATCCTGACAAATAACTAGGACCAATTTGAGAGGGCATGGGGGGTGGATAAGGAAACACTGATGCTGTAGGAAGAGGCGGCAACGTTCTTGCGGTTGAGTTTGAAGATTCATGTGGCAAGGTTTTTGGTGGCGGCAACCATTCAGGCATATCATCATCACAAAATAAGTTCTTCCTACTTGAGCTATCAAATTGACTATGGTCATTAACATTTCCAATTAGGGGCATCTCTTTGCTGACTGATATAACTGACCTAGGAATACTCGTGAAAACTGAAGGTGCCACAGGTCTGGTGGGCTGTTTAGACATATCTAAAATTCTACTTCCAGAAAGCTGAAGCCTATTGCCAAGAATGGATCCATCGGAATGGTGGAAACTTGAAGATCTTCCACTACCAGTTCCAAAGTCGAACTCAGGGAGATCATCATCATCTGAAAATGCCATTTTTCGTTTTGATGCATTGGGCAGCAATGATATTACAGGTTTTGGGAGGTTCATGCTTCCATTGGGTGGTTCATCATTTGACTGGTGGGCATAAGAAATTTCACTGCTCGACAAGTGCCCTGTAGATCCCCAAAGATGCGAACTGGAAAGTTCAGATTCTTTTTGCTGAAAAGGGGGTAATTTCACACCTGGAGCTGTTAAGGTTGTCCTGCTTGAGGAATTAATACCAACACTCTTGTCAGCAGTGACATTTGCTTGTTCAAGATTTGAGAAAGAGCTCAGTGGGGCAGATGGGTTTGAGTTCTCAATTGATGGCACAGATAAAGAACCTTGTCCCCCACCTTGCAACATGGAAGAATCAGATGGAGGCTTTTGAAGATGCTCCTGCAAAGAACTAGACTTTTCCTCAGGTTTTTCAAGAACAGAAGTCAAAGCTGTTGCATTCCTCCGCCATACAACACAACCAATCATTAACTCAGAGTTCACTTCAACAGCTGGCGCTTCATTAAGGTATTTATTTTTTGAAAGAATAGTGATAATTGCATCGCTCCGGGGACAAAGGTAAATATCAACACCTGGAGAGAGTTTTGCAAGCCCGACTCTCTCACCTTTCAGATATCCTCTTGCAACCTAATAAGAAAACACTACCTTAAGCAGGGGAACATTTACAGAATCAATATGCTTCATTTATTGGTAAGAATAGCATTTACCTCTTTCATGCCCTTGAGCCCTTTTTCAGAAGCTCCCTCCTTGAAGCAAATAGAAACAACCTGAGCACAGAACAATTTACTTAATACTAAATCACATTAATACAGCCAATTTATTTGAATTATCTGATCACTAGAGCATATAATCTGAAATAGCCTTATTGTGCCTTGATGCACCAAATATTAGCTCTTTTACACCAAGGACTAGTAAAGCCTTTTAACAAGGAGGGGAACCTCCATCTGGACATCGAAAGCATGTAGAGTTTTTATTTTTATTTTTCCTAGTAACTGAGAAATCCTCAAGAAATAAAGGCGAATGGTTCAACTTGGTAGATGATGGGCTTATCTCTCTACCCTTCTCTACTTAAATATCTGGCCTTTTTTCTAAGGGAGGTTTGAACAAAAGCATGGAGAATTATTACAACACACTCAGTGTAGTTCCACAAAGTGAGGTTGAAAAAAATGTAAAGTATATGGAGACCTTACCACTACCTTAGAGGTAGAGATGCAAGCATGGAGAGCTATTATGAGACATAAAAGATTTAAGTCCAACTGTTGAAGATCCAACATTATAGTACCTGGTGATGCAATTATACTTTTAACTCAGAGAAAATTAGGGTAGAAAAAACATAGACTGACTCGGAGATTTCAGACCTTGCTTCATAATGAATGAAGTGAAACTCCTTGAGCTTTCTTCATCAGCAATAAAATTCCTCATTGTGAGTTATTGGGGATCTATTCTTAGGAAGGAATGAAGGAATTGAATTTTCTTGCCCGAAACTCCCTTCAGTTCAAAATATATGCCCATTAATCCTTTTCATTTTGGTTCGAACTGTCCACTTATATAATCAAGAAGGAACAATTATTTTCTTCCAAAATTACCCCAATTTAGATAAGTGGGCTTTTATGAAATTAAGAAAATTAATTGGATAATAGTTAATTAAGGGTGGTTTAGTCAAAATACATATTTCATAGTGAAAAAGTCAAAAATACACCTCAAATATCCTAGTTCTTTTAAGCTCCATACTTGATTATTAGGTGAGCGAATTTCTTACCTGAACCAAGTGCTTGCAAAGAAAACTTCTAGGCACATAAAAACTTCATTTTCTCATAAAATTTCATCTACATGGCTCATGTAACGTCTATATGAGCTGACAAGTGAATTTTTTATTTTGTAAAAATCAATAATTTCCGTAACCCTAAGCTCTCCCTTCTTCTTTATTATTTTTCAACCATTTTTCTTCATTTCTTCTTCTTTGTTGTAGATTACAAAATAAAAAATTTCCGTAACCCTAAGCTCCCCCTTCTTCTTTATTATTTTTCAACCATTTTTCTTCATTTCTTCTTCTTTGTTGTAGATTCTCAACCTACTACTTCATTAGCAATTTTCTTCTTCTATAAGGGCTAATCAGATTTTCTTCTTCATTTTGCTCCCCTTCTTTTTTATTTCGTTATATTTCTTTTCTTCTTCTATCCATAAGATATCAAGATCTCTATGATTTGAGCAGAGATTTAAGTAGCTTGAGCCTAAGAGTGGCCTTATAATATCTGCCTAATCAAATTTTTCTAGTTGTTCATTATTAACAATTCTGTCCTCATTGGCTCATTCTCATGACAATTCCAGCCAACAATGTTTCTAGTTCCAATGACCGCATTAGCGAATTGACATCTTCTATCAATGATTGCCAATCACCATGCTTCTTCATGATGGTCATTATGACAGTTCACTTTCTCTTAGGCAACCAAGCCCGAAGCAATCGGTCCAACCTTAGGATAATCATTTCAACAGCTCTGTTCCCAAAAAAAAAACTTAGATTTCCAATCCCGCAATAACACACCACTTTACAATTACAATTATATGGGTTGGTCACCACCTCTGTCATCCATATGTCCTCCATACCATAATTTTCTACTGTTCATTCCATAGAGATACTTTTGGAGAGATGAATTTCCACAACCATTTCATCATCAGACTATTGTTCTCGGTACTCAGATCTTCGATATTGAGCCCCCCCCCCCCCCTCTTGCTTACTAACAGCTCCTCGCATTTGACCAAATGGTACTTTTTCTTATCTTCATTGCCCTGCCATAAAAAGTTCCTCCTAATTGCATCCAACTTCCAACCTCTTGGTTACGTTGTCTAGAATAGGGAATCATGACATCATGTAAGAGGGAAGGACATCCAGGACACTACTAACTAGAATTAGTCTGCCACCTGAAGATAAATATTGACACTTCCCGTTTGCAAGCTGTTCCTTTCACACTTTTCAATTACTCCATTTCTATATTTCTTTTGACTTGCTCTTAGCCCCCAAAGGCGTTCCTAAATAGGTTGGTAATTCACCCACTTTCCCTCCAAGTTTGTCAGCTAAGTCTTAAATATTTATCACTGTGTTAACTGGATAAATGGAACTCTTGCCCCTTTTTATGTGCAAACCTGAACAGCCTCGGAAATATTGAAAATGACTTTCAAAATCAACATATGCTCCTATACTGCATCACAAATTACTAGTGTGTCATTTGCATGCCGTAGATGAGTAATCTCTAGGTTGTTTCTTGTATTATCCCCCACTTTGAAACCTCTGGTCCAGTCCTTGACTTTTGCAGTCTGAAATAAGTTGCTTGACCCTTCCATAGCCAAGATACAGAGAAAAGGGGATAGCGGGCCTCATTGTCTCAGACCTCTGTAAGATGAGAAGAAGCTACATGAGCTTCTGTTGATCAAAATACTTCAGTAAGCTTATGCACCGTCTAGTCCACTTAAGCCATTTTGGTCCAAACCCCCTTGTTTGCAACATATTCATCAGAAAGCTTCTCAAATGATCATATGCCTTCTGGATATTCAGTTTACATAAAATCCCTAGTTGGTTATCCCTCTGCCTGGAATCAACATATTCATTTACAACCAATCCTACATCCATGATCTGTCTATTCTTGATATAAGTCGTATTTTGTCTGTTCACTAGCCTATGTATCACTCTCTTCAGTCTTTCAGCCAATAGTTTGCAATTATCTTGTACACTACTACTGCTAGACTTATTGTTCAAAGTCATTTAGTTCTTCGGTAGTGCGATCTTTTCCAGCAACTTCTTCGGTCATTATTCTAGCAAGTGTTTTGTTACTCCTTGAACATAAAATCAAGCTATGATGCTGATTTATTTCAATGTACCATTTAAGTGAGAAAATTGTTTCCTTCTAGAATGTGTTGCAACTTTCCGTCACTATGCACCAACATTAACTCTGCGAGAAAAACAAATTGTTTGAGGTGTATCGTGGTGCAGTTTACGCATTGCAAGTTGTGTTACTTGTCTCACTAGATTCCACTTTAATGTGGGTACAAACGCTAACCAATGCATATAGTCGACAGATGATATAATAATTGTTATGGAAATGATCTGAATCAATATGTTTGTATTTGCAATAAGAAAGAGGACACTAGAAATCTAATCAAAGAAAACTAGTCAGTAAATTTGAATTAGAAACTTAAAATTGCAGCTTTGCGCTGAATTTAAATGGTTTGTTAATCACCTCTGTAGTTTTTCAAATCCTTTGTCCAACTAATAGTTCGAGCTTATAGTTATGTTTTCCTTAAATATGTCTTGACAATAAAGGATAAAAATTCTAATACTATTTTTCCTTTTCATGATTTTTCACTACATTAGCGGCATCACTCAAGCGATCGTCTACTATTCAGATGACTTTTTAGCATCTATAGTTTCTAAATAATCGAATTGAATTGCTTCATCACCTTGAGGAAACATGAAAGTTAAGAGAATTGTGGATTTTTTTCATATTACCCTGCTTTTTCTTTGACATATTGTAACAAGATGCCTTGTTGACCATTATACTTGAAAATCAATGAAATTTCACCAAGAAATTAAAAGAGAAGAATGTAAGAAGAGAGAGAGAGCTATGAAAACGTTTGAGTTCAACTGGAGAAAGAGATAGGAGACGAAAAGATAGAGATGGACACAAAAACTGGAATACTAAAATATATTTGGTAGAGATTTAACCAGGTCGCGAGCAGCTCTCCGTACCTTACGTTTGGCAAAGGTATATATTTAAATTATATTATCACCTTATCTCTTATGCTTAGTTGTGATGTTACATTGTTATCTTCAATATTTTGAACTTATTACGAGTTTTATGTGTGTCAGAAATGCGTTGGATGACAACGGAAGGAAATCAATTTGGTGCAACTTCAAGGAAAAGTGAACAAAGATTGAGAAATGGCCGAGCTCGTCTCTTGTCCTCGCTTCACAAGTAGCTTAGACGAGTCAGGAGTTCCAGCCCTTGCACAAAATAGTGAAGTAAAGGGGAGGCGAGTTCCCATTGCAGGCCACTGACAATATACATGGGATAGAATTTAAATAAAAGTTTCAAGGTTGGAACACGCAAAAGCTGATGCACTTCAAGAGCAACATTGAAGAGGAATCACAATTTGTGCTTTAGTCAATTTATGGGGAATATACACCAAATAAAGGCAATTCTTGAGAAGAAATTTGATAAAGGCACAAGGTGATACCTTTGCATTATAAAAGTTATTTGACTGATGTGGAAGTCCTTTCCTTGCACCATACCGAGTGTTATCGACAAGTGACCCACGAGCTTAGTGAGCAAACCTAAAGCCCAGCTTGATTGGGATTGGAGTGGAACTGTAACGTTCAAGTTAAGAGACTTGAAAGTGCAGAAAAGTTGGACTCAAAATGCCCAGGGTCAGTCCACGAAGCCAAATTCACTGCCCGTAATTTGAACCACGAACCGTAGACCAGGCTCGTGGATGGGAACCTCAGAAAGTTGGAAAAATTTCTTAAGTGTTGAGTGGTGCACGAAGTCATTCACGGCCCATAAGTGGACAAATAGACCTTAGAGAGGGTCATAGGTGCGAGTCCCAAACATGAAGGAAATTTGGAGTTTCTGGAAGGAGGACAATGATTAACAGGACGGACCATATTCCTATGCACGACCCATAGATGGCCTTCGTAGATGGGTGTCCAGAACAGTGAAAATTAAGCCAAGTGTGGAAGAACTCCACGAGGCCATCCACGACCCGTGGATTGAAGGACGGCCCGTGGATAGGGGTTTTGTGGTTAGGGTTTGGTAACTAGTTTCTGAAGATTGGAAAAGAAGAACAGGATGACGAGAATCACAGCTCGTGGTTCCATCTACGGCCCATAATCGGGGTCTCGAGGTTCCAAACCGGCATTTTTAATGAAGAGCAATTTTGTCCTTTCCGTCATTCCTAAGCCTAAACTATGTCGTTTTTGAGACTCCTAGGGCCCTTAATCAGACCTTAAACCCTAAGGATTCCCCATTCCTTCCACTCTCCCATACTCCTAAAAATTTCCTAAGGAAATATTCTCTCCACAAGACAAGAACAAGCCAAGGAGGCTAGGGTTTCAAAAGGGTCTCTTCCATAACAGCAAGTTGGACGCAATAGAGAAGATACAGGAAAACAGAGCTTTGCAGGAGGAGGAAATTGCCTCCAGATTATCACTCACAATGGAATTTGAAGACATAGCAAGAAAGGAGGAGATTGCTTGGAGACAGAGATCCAGAGCAACATGGCTAAGAGAAGGAGATAGAAACACAAGCTTTTTCCACAATGGAATTTGAAGACATAGCAAGAAAGGAGGAGATTGCTTGGAGACAGAGATCCAGAGCAACATGGCTAAGAGAAGGAGATAGAAACACGAGCTTTTTCCACAGAACTGCAAATGTCCACGGGAGATTCAATACAATTGATAAGCTGAAGGTGGATGATACAGGAGAGGTGAAGAAAGAGATGGTCTCATATTATGAGAGATTATACATGGAAACAGAGGAATGGAGATCACACCTACAAATGGAGAATTTTCCCAGAATCAGTGATGAGGAAAATTTGTTGTTGATGGCACCGTTTGAACCCCAGGAGATTTTATATAGCATTAAAGCTTGTGCAGGGCACAAGGCACCTGGACCTGATGGATACTCTATGGAGTTCTTCAAGCAATGCTGGGAAATTATCAGAATGGATCTTGTAGCAGTTGTACAAAATTTTCATGAGAAAGGTATTTCTGAAATAAGTATGAATGCTACCTTTGTAGCTTTGATCCCAAATAAAGCAGGGGCAGAAGAACTAAATGATTATAGACTATAAGCCTAACTAAGGGGCTGTACAAGATCATAGCGAAGCTTCGACTGGAAGGCTTGAAGAAGGTCATCCATGGTTTGGTAGATAAGCAACAAATGGCCTTTATCAAAGGAAGGAAGATAATGGATGCAGTGCTAATTGCAAGTGAATGTATTGTCTTAAGAAGCCAGGTATTGTTTACAAACTGGACATTCAGAAGGCCTATGACTATCTGAACCGGAATTTCCTAACACAAGTTTTGGATAAGATGGGGTCTGGGAATAAGCGGATCAAATGGATACCACAATGTATAAGCACAGTCAGATTCTCAGTGATAATAAACAGGGTCCAAATAATTTCTTTCCATCTCGTAGAGACCTCGGAGAGGTGGAAGAAAGGGCTCGGGGTGGATTTTGAAGTCTTTGTGGTTTGTGCGAGCCGGTGATTCCTTGTCTCCATTTCTTTTCATTCTAGCTAAGGAATGAATGAGCAACCTGTTGAATAAGGCAAGGGGGAAAGGATGGATTAAAGGCTTCCAGATGGGGGAGTCAAACAGTTTGGAGATAACAAACCTTCAGTAAGAAGATGATACCTTAATATTTGTGAAGCAGTAAAGGAAAAAGCCCTGATTTAAGGGGTCATTTTCATCATTCTTAAAGCAGTCTCTTGGTTGCACATTAACTGGGGAAAAGTTTCATATGTCTCATCAACACAGTTGATCAGATAGAGAACCCTGCAAGAAGACTTGGGGTAAAGGTGGAAGAGATGCCCATAACTTATCTCGGTATGCCATTGTGTGCAAAAAGTCAATAGGAACTTGGAATGGGGCGGTGGAGAAATGCACTAGGAGATTAACAAATTGGAAGAGTCAATATCTCTCTAGGGGTGGCAGACTGACACGAATCAATAGTATTCTGGACACTTTGCCTTCTTATTTGATGTCTATTTTTCCTATACCTGCCAGTGTAAGTAGAATAATATACGTACGGAGAAGAAAATTCTTCTGGCAGGGAAATGATGATAAGAAAAAAGACCACCTAGTCAAATGGGAGGAGCTATTAATAGATAAGAAGACAGGGGGTTTAAGTATCTGAAACATAAAGAGGCAAAATCAGAGTTTGATGATGAAATGGTTCTGGAAGTTTGCTACTGATGAAGGAAAGTTGTTCCATTGTTGCAAAATATGGAATAGAAGGCAAGTGGATGAGTAATACTATTACAACACCCTATAGGTGCTTGGTCTGGAGAATCAGGAACTTATGGCCATTGATGCAAAGCAGAACAAAGGTGAAGATTGGGAATGAACAGCGAACATTCTTTTGGCATGACAATGGGCAGGGCAAGGAACCATGAAACAACAACGTCAAGAACTCTTCACATTAAGTCAAGAACAACATGCCACAGTTGCCATGATGTGGACTGGCCAGGATGGAACTTATTCTAAGAAGACATCCGAGTGACTGGGAGATGGGATCATGGGAAGGACTGCAGAATTTTACAATTCAGTATCAGGCTTCAATAACCTCAATGGAGGAGAGGATAGACTGCAATGGAGCAAAGACAGGAATGAAAAATTCTCCGACAACTCAGCATACAAGGAGCTGAACTCAGAGTGGTGAAGGAAAAAGATTGGCCTTGGAAAATGATATGGAAGCCAAAGATCCCTTACGAAGTTAACTGTTTCACCTGGCTTTTGGCTAAAGACGCAGTCTTGACACAGGAAAACCTAAGTAAAAGGGGTCATCATTTAGCCTCTAAATGTTCTCTATGTGGGGAACAAACCGAGACAACCAACCATCTTTTTTTGCATTGCAAGTGGACAGACAAATTATGGAGGATGTTTATTTGCCTAAAAGGGATCAGATGGGAAAAACCTGGAAGCATAGCAGGTGTCTTAAGATGCTGGAACAAGGATGGCATGGTAAGTAAGGAGGAGAGATGGAAGATTGTCCTGGCTTGTATTTGGTGGTCAGTTTGGTCTGCAAGGAACAAGAGGTGTTTTGAAGGAGTACAAGCAGCTTCCCGAATCTTAAGATGAATTTTTTAGGACTCTTTCATTTTTGGTTTGAGCAAAAATTGTCAGCTCAAACAGAAGACGTTTTTGATGCTTTAGACTTTTTGTAAGGACAAATTGAACCACAAGATGTAAGTTGTAATACTTTTTTAGGGGAACCACTCTTTTTTGTGTAGTATACCTGTGGTTTTTCATAGAACAAACGTTACCTTTTTCAGAAAAAAAAGGAACAAAAGATAACCTGAGATTTTCGCAGTTAAGTTCCATTGTTTTTTGGGAGTTCTTGAATGATGATTCTCCTGTATCATTATAAATCCATAATTCCTACCAAGATCCTTACTAAAGTATCATGTTAGACAACTTAGGAACAATGGCTACCACCTTTGCCAAGAAGAGAAAAAATTCCTACAGTATCTAAGTTTGTTCATCTTCTCTAGATAAGCATGCCAACAACAGGGACGGTTAGATTGGATAGAGGGGGCATTTCATCAGTCTTAAGAATTTAGAACATTTGCAGAGAGAAGTGACAGTAACAAGTAAGCTACAATTTTTGGAGTACCAAGTTTACGCAGCCAATAAACAAGTGACTTCTTCTCTTTTTCTTTTTAAGGACCAATGAGGAAGTGAGTAATCAGAAACTAGCAAAATGCATCTTATATTAAAAGTAATGTTTCATGTTGTCTTCCACTTCTCTATAAACCATTTCATCTTTCTCCTTTTCAGCTGAAATTTTAAAGGAAAATGCACATTTTCTTTTATATCTTTTTATGAAAAATTTATAGGCATCTATCACAAATGAATCATGCTAGCTCTCTGTATTAAACTGCCCAGTTTAAGTAACAGAAAAAAGATAACAAGTCTTACCATTAGTCCCCGAGTGCGTGCACGACGAAGATCTCCGACATATTTTTCGAATGCATCTAATCTTACTTTGCCTTTAACTTCTATAAATTCAGACCACTTGAGATCAAGCAACTTCTCACCGCTACATAAAATTCATCATTCATAGGGTCAACAAAATATGACTATAGAGGACACCAAGAATCATCAAAGAAGAGACAGAAATCTGCTTGCCATGCATGCAGATATATAACACTACAAATCAAGTGAACATGAATAGATCCATCGGCATCACATGTTCATAGGATCAGTGCAAGAGCAGGTCAAATTATGAGAAAAGTATTGGAAAATGGAAAGCCAGATAGATTATGCAGAGGCAGCTAAAATAAAGTTATTAAATAGGTAACCATGAAAGATGAGAAATCTTTCCTGAATACAGACAACATGGCTGCCAAAACTTTATACGGAAAGAGCCATCATATTAAACAGTCAGTAAAGACTAAACATATCTAAAAGGAAATCTATTAGAACTTAGAACTACGTTAACTACATTGAATTAAATAGACACAATTCAAGAACAAAAATAATTAAATTGAACGCACATGAAACTACCTACAGTAGAAGAGATTTACAAATTCCCAAATCTGTTCTAGTGGACAATTTAGTAAGCTCGGTGTGTTTCTCATATTAAAAAAGGCATCATGCAGGAATTTCTAGGCAGCTCTCCAATCTAAAGAACTAGAAACACAAGCTCTTACTACACATCCCACTGACACAATTTCTTTTTCCCCTTTTCTCTTAACTGCACTCAACATGAACCTGAACATGTGATGTACCTTAAAATAGTTCCTCATTTAAGCATTGAGTTTTGTATGATATTATGACTGAATGGACAACTATATCAAACAAAAAAGAGCCAGATATGTTTCAATTGTAAGAGGCATGGAAAATAATTTCCCAAGAAATCCATCCTAAAAAAGAGAAGTTGTGTTTTGAATGTATAATGAAGTGATGGATTCTTTTTTAAAGAAAATTTTTTTTTTGAGGAACGAAATATAAGATTTTTTTGAATTCATATACTTCATATCAAAATAATCAGCAAATAGTGATATGGTTATGGTATTCTTGGAAAATTGACACTAGATAGATACCGCGTCACTATAGATTGATTGAAGGATGTGCTTTTTGATTGCTCGTGGACCAAGTGCTCAAGCTACACCTGTATGGTCAGTGATAACTTTACTACAAATTTTGTTTCTACAATTTAATCAAAGACCCAATTCGGTCTCTCCACTAGTTGCAGCACTGATACATGTTCTTAATGTCTTAACTAGGTCATCTTCTCTATCCATGCACATCACCGCAAAAGGAAGATTGCTCAGCTAACACCTATCACAAAAATGACTAATCGGAAGACATCCCAGATGTGGAGGATCTTTATTGGTCTCAGGGGTTCTGCTTGGGCTATCCCTAACAGAATCACACATCCTTTTTGTTAGTTCGGGAGAAGGTGGAGAGGCTGTAGATAAGAGATAGATGGAGGACTGTCCCAGCCTGTATTTGGTAGACTGTTTGAGGGCAAGAGTTGTGATCTTCAAAAGATCAAACTAAATTGTGTTAGGCGTTTTTGCTTCTGGTGCAAACAGATGTATTTAGAGGACACTGAATCCATTATAGATATCCTAAGTTCCTGTTAGGATCAGATTCAGTTTTCTTACTTTTTTGAGAACTTACAGGAGTGTTTACAAAATAATTTATTTTTAAAAAACAGCAATAAGTTCTAAGGTTCTAGAGCATTCAACCAACCCGTAAAGATATGACAGTTCAGTCTAACTCAACCTCAAAAGCTAGCTCAATGATGAGATGACTACCAAAGTTCATATAAGCAGACCACCAATCCAGCCCACAACCAATGTGAGACTTTAACCCACTATAACAACCTCGTTCACGTTAAGCCCTACTGGAGCATGGACCTGGAGCCCAAACGGAAATGGACCTCGCAGTTAAAGAAAACATGGTATCAACAAAGGGAAAGGTACTTCGTTTGAATCTCACCCACCAATTACCAAAAAAAATTTCATGTGTTTGGTCTATGAAAAAAGAATAAAACTTGCACATGAGGGAGAATGTTGAAGATATAATTAATTAATATGTCTACTCTGAAAGAAAAGATCTTGATTAGGAGTCAGAGGGAATCTCTAGTGGATCTAGTCTAAGCCAGGAAGATGCCTCTGCTTAAGTTGCAAGGCTCTTATGAATCTCACCATCTCTATGGTACTATGACTGTACAGCTACAGCACACTTAAGTTGCTCAGATTCTTCACTTTTGGTGCCGGGTGTGGGTGTGGGTGTGGGTGCAGGTGCGAGATCCGTATCCGATTTGGTCAACTAGTTTCAAATACTTTGACCAAAATTGATGGGGAAAGTTTGGATAATTTTAATGATTTTTTATAATCAATACAAAAGCTAAGGAGAAATTGAAGAAAATGGAATACTTTTTATATAAATATATAGAAATTTCTATGTCACTGTTTTTCCTTTAATCTCCTTCCAGGATTCTCCTCAAGTTCTCCACGTAATATCTCATAATTTAGATTTTATCACCTGTTAGAATCCTTAATTATAGGGATTCCTTAATTATAGGGATTTTCCTTAATTATAGGGATTCCTTAATTATAGGGA
>JAABOM020000101.1:2680141-2694387 GCA_011800125.2 Solanum clarkiae
AGAGCCCTAGCTTCTGTATATATTGAAGTAATGCCATACCTCTCACAACACAATTGAGAGAGAGCTTTTTAGCCCGATGATGTAGGCATCACTTGCCGAACCTCGTAAATCATTTGTGTCCTTTTTTCTTTATGTTTTTCTACATCACCACTCTATTTTTAGATATTTTAGTTATATTTAGGCAAATCCCCGCACCCGCATCCATATGTGGATCCGTATCCCCGAATCTTAAAGATTAGATCATGAAGGATCCGACCTTTAGATCTGCACTCATATTGGACACCTGCCACAGAGTCCGAGCAACTTAGCAGTACCCTATGAAGAGATTCTCCCCTTCCCTCGAGGGTAGCTACAAGCTAAATCAGATTAAGAAATTACGTAGAGTGATTGCAGAAACTATTCGCAAGCTTGTGCTAGGTACGATGCACAAAACAACCTATTCCCATTTACGGCAAGTCAATGACCTTAGACACGTTACACCTAGTTGCATGAAATCTTGACTTTCGCCTTTTTAACTCGTGGGACAGGAATAAACCAACAACAACAACAACAACAACAACATACCCAGTGATGTCCCACAAGTGGGGTCTGGAGAGGGTGTATTGTACGCAGATCTTACCACTACCTCAGAGAAGTAGAGAGGATGTTTCCTAGGGACAGGAATAAACCAGTAGCAAGAAAAAAGCTTTAACCTCTAGTAGAGATTGTCAACATAGTTCAACACTACTACTTTATTTAGATTGCCAAAAGTAATCACAAATTATCCTAGTTGATCTATTGTATAGAAAGAGTGCATTGGGATTTGAGATTAAGAAGGAATCTTCACGATTGGAAGAATGGTGAATTTCAAAACCAGCTGATCTACCATTGGGCAGATTGCTTAGTATGATACTTCTATTCATTGGACATAGACAGAGGGCAGGGACAATATGTTCACTAATAAATCGCATAACCAAAGTAGGTTGGAGAGAGTGGAATTGGTTTGCCCACATCATTCTTTTTGGATATCCCGAGTGCCCAGAAAGGTGGTACTACTTTGTGTGGCTGCTAGTAAAGGGAGTGATTCTGACAGCAGAGAATCTAGAGAAGAGGATCACATATGTTAATTATATGCAAATGTCTGAGTGAAGATGCAGACCATATTTTGGTGCATTAGCAAGTCACTATACGTTTGTGGCCAATAGTCCTAAATTGGTTCATAATACAATGGGAGATGTTGTGAAAAATTAAATAGGCATTGTATGTTTGGGCCTTCAAAGAGTGAGAGAAGACCGAAAGCATGGGTTTTGGTCCTATTAGCCACTATATGGGTTCTGTTGAAATAGAGAAACATGAGAGCATTTGAGGGAGTTGAGAATGATCATGTAAAATCATAAAATTGACTACCGATTCTAGTTTCCTTTTGGTGTACTCATGAGCAGCCTTTGCAAAGAGATTTTTTTTTTTTAATGACAATGGGAACCGCAGCCGCTACCCTTTGCACATAGGGTAAAACCCCTGCTCCTCTGCAATAGCTTGCAAAACTGCACTGGAGAGTTAAACCGTGTTGGGCTTGACGAGCTCAACCAAGAAAGCAAGCCCCTTGCTTTTGCTAGCAGGGGGTTTTGAACTTGAGACCTCTTACATGGAAATCCCAAGCCCAAATCACTGAACCAACCTAAAAGGTTTACCTTCATGAAGAGAAGATTGAGTTTTATTGTAGAAAATCATATTTTGATGTAGGTTCTCTACTTTTTTGGTACACGACTTGTATATAGGAGTTTCCACTTCATGAATAAAGTTGTTACCTTATCAAAAAAAAAAAAAGCAATCATAAACTATGCAAAAATAGTACCACATACACATAAGCTTGAGTCAACATCGGATGGATGGTGTTCAAATTCTAGTTCATTGATTATACTACCTCTCTTTGATTTTATGCGTCTTAGTTTGATTACTCATGGAGTTTTTTTTCCTTTGAGAAATGGTAACTTGTATTATCAACATAGGAATACCCCAGGAGTATTCCAGTAATATTTACAAAAAGCTTACAGGAATGTAAAAATGATCCTCCTATAATCTCATAGGTAATAAAAATACTAGGGAAATCTTCTTGTAGAGGATATTGCTTCCACCAAAAATACAACAGAAGCACACAATTCATCTTCATCTTCTCAAAAGAGCTGCTCTTGTTTTCAAAACATCTTTGGTTCCTTTCTAGCCAAATAGTCCACCAAATGCAAGCTGGGACAATCTACCATCTCTTTATGCCCTAACTTGTTCCAGTCTCTCATCCAACAAGCTAAAGCTTCCTTTATATTCCTGGGCATAGTCCAATTTATACCCCTAATATTGATGAAAATCTGTCATAGCTTCACTGTGTTTCTATGTAAAAAAAGATAATTTATTGTCTTTGCTTCACATTCACAAAAGGAACATCTGGAGCACAATTGGATGCCTCTTCATTAGGTTTGTCATGAGTTAGTGCAGCCTGCTTAGCCAGAAGCCAAGAGAAACAGGCTATCTTGAATGGAACCTTGACCTTCCATATCATTTTCCATGTCCCACCTCCTTGTTGTTGGTCTGATCTCTGAAACTTCCTATAAGTAGATCTCACTAAGAATCTCCCTTGTTTGTCTGGAATCCAATCTAGTTGATCCTCACTAGTATTGAAATTCCTGCATTATTCCAAGGTGTTTAGAAATTCAGTCATTCTGTTTATCTCCAAATCATTCAATGGTCTTCTAAATCTAAAGTTCCACCCTTAGTTGTCTCTCATCTCTTTAACTAACCTTTTCATGGAGGCTCAGAAGGAAAGATAAGGGAAACTGTTTTTTAGACTTCCCTGATCCACCCAGCTTTCCTCCCAGAACAAGGCCTTCCTTCCATCACCCATGTTGATCTTACATACAGTTATTTATCAATTTTGGACACAAATTCTTTATAGATCTCCACAGATCAGTGCCATATGGTTGTGTAGTTGCTTTGCAGATCCACCAGTTTTATATGCCATACCTTGTCATGATTGTCTCCTTCCAGAGAGATTGTTCATGAGAAGCAAACCCCCACAGCAATTTCATAGTAAGTTGTTGTTCTGAATCTTCAGATTCCTTATTTTCGAACCCCCTTCTTTCTTGTTGGCTATGACTTCATCCCAATTGACCAAATGAAACATGCTGGATCACAGTTACCGTGCCACAGAAAGTTTCTTCTGATGGTGCTCCAGTCTGTCCCTTACACTAGCTGGCATAGGCAATAGTAACATCATATAGGTAGGTAAAGCATCCAGGACACTATTAATGGAGTAACTCTACCACCCAAAGACAAGTGACAGCTGAAGTCTTGTGATTTGCCCATAAATTTACAAGTAATGCTGTAAGTCCCAATTTCACATATCTCCCCTTCCCAGATTCTGCTATCCCATAAAATAATGATGCCCCCTCTTATTCCGTTTGCTTCCAATTGCACAAAATTTGCCGATCTGTTTGCCCATAAATCTTGGATGAAATTTATTATATCCCCTTGTAATTTTTGTTTCCAGAAAGCAGAAAATATCAGCTTTCCATTTGTTCATCAGCCTCTTGATACTAAGTCTCTTCCTAGCATCATTAATACCCCTCACGTTCCAAGAGACAACATTGACCTTCATTGATCAAGGTCGATGTTGCCTCCTCCCCCCTTCCCCTGGTTCCTTGTGCCATAGCTAAAAAAATTGTTCTCCAATTCCAGCCTCTTCAATTCCTTAGAGCCTTTTGTTTTGGGTGTTGACGAAATCAAAGCCTTTGACACTTCAGCGTGCTCTATCTCTTTCCATCAATCTACATAAATAATGCCTTCTGCTATCTCCTCGCAACCACTGAAGTGAACCCCAAACTCCTCCGCCAACCTAATTGTATTTCATTGAACTCGGAGTGGAATTGGAATATCAAGTATCGGGTCCATATTATCTGCCAGTTTTGTTGTATTTAGAGGAATCGCCCCTTCTACTTTAAGGACCCAGATTTCCTTCCTGACTGCATCTTTCTGTTCAACTGTCTCATTGTTGTCTATCTGGATAATTGACATGGCATCCTCATCTATTGATCCCTTAATATGAAGAGCTTCGGCATAATCTTTTTTGTTGGAATGCATGAGATCTGGCATCGAGTAGCTTATAGTTTTTCTCTTGTTTTGTCTAAGAGAAGAAGCAAAATTAACCTGATAAAGCTTCTAATTCATCTTTTAACGGATCCATCGGGCTTTTGTCTTCTGCTTGGCAACGGAAGGAGTTCACCTTTTGGGCCAGTAGCTCCTGGCCCAAATTCCTCCAGCCTAACTTCTTTCTCTTAAGACTCATTAAATTAGGGGCATGTGCCACGTCACGTGGATTTGACCCTACTTCACGTGGGAAGCTGCGTGATGGAGCAACTAAAGAAGTCAAAAGTTGTTGAGACTAAGAAGTGCCCACGTGGTCTATGGGCTCTGTGAAAGTCGGCTTTCCCCCTTCCCTGCTTCATAGGGTTTCTTGATTATTTGTCGGCCCGAGCCTAAACTCTCCTTTTGTCCATCGGTTAAAATTCTCGCCAGAGCTTCGATCCAGATTTGGATATTGAAAATCTTCCCTTCGCGAATCAATTCCACCTCCCCCGGAACCGATACCTCGTCTCCTCTTACCTTCAGTCTCGCCCATTTAAGATGATTTCGGAGCTCTGTTTCCTCCTCTGTTTGGATCCATCCGCCACAAAGTTCGGCTCTATCTTGAAAAATCTTTTGGGACCAGAATTGGAGGGGCAACCTACCAATCTTATCCACACCTGCTCCAGTTTTTCCGTATAGAATTCAACGTCGGCGACCACCAGTGAAGATGGAACTTGCGATTTTTCCATAACCAACATCAGCATCCTTTTACGACATGGTTTGCATCCCTCTTTGTGGGTAACTTGAAGAGAACTGGTTGCGACCTATCTCATAAATATTAATGGCATAAAGGTGCTTCCAAGTGCTCGACGGCCATTGCCGGATTTCCGACAGCGTGACATTTGCAATCTTCTCAAGAAGGCTGCCTACAACACTGCTAGCTAGCACTTCACTTTGGGTTTTCCCGACATCATCATTTATAACTAAGGAGTTCCATTTTCTATGCATTCTCACAACATTCATTTCTCTTGTTATCCATTTATTGTTTCTAACAATATCCGCGAAAAAAAGTCCTTCCTCTGTAGTTCGACGGATTAATGGCTCTGCTTTTTTTCCTTTCACGTAGATGAACTTTGTTACTATTGCAGCCAACCTGAGTTGAAAGACCACTCTGGGATGATAATTAATGCTCTCCTTTTCCCTTGCATATTAATAATACTGATGTAGCACCCCCCCCCCCACATCTATTGGAAATTCTTGAGCAAAAGTACTCTGAGAGGTGATCAGGAAATTTCCATCTTCTAATTGAATAACTTTTGGTTTTCGAGGCTTCTCGGAGAACATATGTTATCCATTTTATCGTCTTCTAGCTGAAACTTGCTCTTGTCATCATATTGCATCCTCTTTCCACCCAATCGTACCAAGTCCGCTCTTGAAACATTCTTAGTGATGTCATATGATTTGAATCCAGCCGTAAAGTAAATAATGTCATTTCCCATAACAATATCTCTAAACAGAAACCTGGTTTATGAAAGAATAAAGGCAATTTTCTACAAGACTACCGAAAAAAAGGAGGTTTTAAGATCCTAGAAAGTAGGAGAGAGAACGACACCTTGGTAAACGTGCCTGGGAGTTATTTTATGAATCAAGATATTTTGATAGACTTAAAATCTTGTGGTTTTAAGTTAAATATGTATATAATATACCAAAATATTCTTAATCTTGGGGTCTTAAAAATATTATGCTGGATGTTGAATGTTGGAATTAAAGGATTAAGAAATATTGGAAGTGTCATTTCCTTTAAAGGAAATGTCATACTTTTTTAAACAGACTGAAAAGGAAAGTAAGCAAATAAAGTGAAAGAGACGAAGTAGTAGTACATTGTCATTGAGTAAGCTGCACTATAGAGGATAGAGATAAAAGATATGGTATATCTAAACTTGGGGATGGGAGAGAACATTTTCTATTGATCCAAAATTCTTGCAGGGCATGAGTCCCCAACAAAAGAAGTATATTGGTTTGCTTCACCTCGCCTGTAGCAAAGTTAGGCGGCAACTTTCTTCCCTTCAAATATTACGTAGCTCATAAACTCATTGACAACACCGCATAGAGATTGAATAAAATCAATCCAACCAAAACTCAGAGGTTCTTGAAAATGCAGCAATAATCATTTTATTGTCCTATTAACAGGGTGCTATTGCTCCTTCTTCTACATCTTTCTACTTGCTACTATTTCATTATCAAGTATTGTAGACATACAACAAGGCAACATTAGGCAAGATAAAAACTTTGTGAACTTAGGCCCCAACCAACTTGTTCATTCTGAATGAGCCAATTCTCTTTGTTGATGAAAACCTGAATCGTGAAGGGACATTTTAAAGAACATGGAGAAAGAAGTGGCTGATTTTTTTTTGGTTCAATCAAACCCGACCATGAAGGGGCAGTTTCAGTAAATTCGGAGAAGCAGCTGATTTCATCCAGTTCAATCAACTTCTACATCACTTTTGAGGACTGATTTCAAGCAAATCAGCTAAAGTTAAAACAGTGCTGTACGGAGGCCTGAGATAGTTACTTACAAGTTTTTCTTAAGCTTTTCAATTACCAAGACCAAATAAGTCTCTCTGGTTCAAAGATTTGGATACAACTAGCTTCATTGTCAACTGCAAATGACTAGGTTCATTTTTTAATTGTTTTTTCTTGTTTGAGATGTAAACTAACATTTTTCATATAAGTGGTCTTATCACAAACATAAAACTTTTAGTGGTGTATACCAGACCCAAATTAATAGCCAAACTAGACAACATCAAGTCTGAGGAAGTGGTAGAAGAGGTTGAAGCAAAGTTACCTAGAGCTTACTACTGTTTTGTGGAACAGAGGATGGTATAGATATTCATGGGATAGGGAATTGCAGAACTTTGTTCAACACCCCCCAACCCCTTCTCTCCATTCTCACTTCTAGTGTTCTCTTTTTACCACTCCTTATTAATCCTTATTAATTCTTTTCTCAAATCTGATTTTCCTCCTCCTCCAATAATTCTTCTGCTGCTATTATGAATGATTAGATTCCCTTCTACTTGATCATCCTCATTTCCTATTCATGATCTCTTTCTTTATTTCTTTACCCTCATTCTAGATCTCTTCAATCTCGCACTATAGTTACAGATCCCTTCTTCATCTCAGCATGCATTCAACGTCCTCGAAAATCCATTTCTTCTGGCACTTTTCTTATAGTTCTCTTTACCATCCAAAATCTGGCCAGATGTAAAGCTTCCTTTTTTGCTTTTGCACCATTGATTTTTGAGAAGCACCATTGATTAATTGCTGCAAGTTCTCAGCTCCAGCTTCAATATCAACATTCCAGCAGCTTCCACTCCATGCGAAATCATTTTGGAATCAGCTAAGCTAAAATATGCTTGGGTAGGTCCAGTATATAGCAGTTAAAGTTGGCCAAAACCCACTTGGGCTTAGGAAGAGGAAGGTTAAATGCCAACACCCTAGTTTTCTTTGGTCTCTCCCAAAAGTCTAAACTACAAATTAGTCTCAATCTCCTAGCATATCTTTTTTGTATAGACATCTCCTCTAATCCGCTTTTTTTTCCTTGTGACAAGGGAAACCCCCAACTGCTACCTTTGGGTGCGCACGGGGTAAAACTCCCATTCCTATGCAATAGTTTGCAAACCACATAGGAGAGTTAACTCGTACTAGGCAAGTCCGTTGCAACGAGCTCGACCCAGAAGGCAAACCCCTTGCTTTTGCTGGCAAGGGATTTCGAACTTGAGACCTCCAACATGGAAGTTCCAAGCCCAAACCACTACACCATCCCGAAGGATTTCTCCACCCCCCTTTATAACCCATTATTATTTCCTTTTCTTCTTTTTTTGCTTATTTTTCTTCATTTTTCTAAGATATCATTCCACTTTTGAGTTTAATTATCTATGCCTGAAGGGAATAACACTGGAAAATTATTTTAAATATGAGTAACATGCATCAAGCGTGCCATGATTTCTAATATGGATCAAATTCTAACAGGGGTAAACTAACGAAATTATGTTACATGTTTAAGTCTGGTCTCTGCGTTGGAATTTGATCAAACGAAATGCAGTAACAAAGCAATTTAGTGATGCAACTGCAGAACATTGAAAACAATAAGATCAACTTGCAAAGGAGTAGCATTTCAGGCATGATTTAACCAAGTCAATGGAGAATCTTTTAACATTTAATTTGCCAACACCAATGCCAGATTAATCTACAACAGACAACCCCTCAATAATATAAAGAAAAACTTAGTATTACTTCTAAGGTAGCTTGCAGTTTTTAAAAGGTTGTAACCGAATGTTGAAAACCAAAAACAAAAAGCGAATAGAAAGACCTTTTGAAGAAAGCCACCACAGAAACAGTTGCAGATGCATTTAGCTGAAGAGATCCATCCCATAGCTTTTCGGCCGCAAGATATGATGGTAACCTACTCTTCCCATCTAATCTGAGAGAACTTTCATTCAACTTATTTGATTTAACATGTTGAAGACAATTTGACGGAGAATGGCGATGTTTGCAGGAAAGGTCATCTGTAGAAGAACTTTTGATGTTCTCCTTATCAATTGCTTTCAGGTCCTCCTTCATATCACCTTCCATGTGACTTCTTCCTCTACTTTCTAGTAAATTGTCTCCACGGTTATCATAAGAATTAATGAATTTCTCAGCCTCATTATGTAATGACTTTCCACCAGCCTTTTGGCCAGTCGAAGCCAAGCCCCCTAAAAGAGTATCTCCATATGAGGGGTTACTACTTCCAGCTCTGTTTGAACACTGAAGACTTTGTTCCAAAACATAAGAACATCCAAGTCTATTGGTTTCTTCAGGACAACCTCTTACATTAGAAGCAGCACATGAGATATGGTGCTGAGAAGAAATCTGCTCAACTGCTCCAACATCTCTCATAACTCCAGTGGAAACATTATGCATTTCCAATGGCATCCTAGAGGTGAAGATTGGACCATTCTCTTTTAATATTGATTCTGGAGGCCAAGAAAATTCAGGCAACTCAGCTGGCCTTGATATCCTTTGACCCAAATGTGTCCCACAGGAATCAATCTCGCAGCCTCCAGATGAAGATGGAAGTATTTTGTTTTCCATCCAAGCTTCCTGAAGTCGTAATAAAGAAAAATACTAAGTATGTGTTATTGTTCCTTGTACTTCAAAGTTCAAACCATTCCCAACAATAATCGCTCAAGGAAGTTGTAATTCAATCCTGCTCATTAGCAAAATAAGATCAATTAGATAAGAGAATAATCTAAAGAAAACAAACAAAACTCATCTACAAGCATTTCAAAAAGCTGTTTAGTACAAAAAGGACTAATTGGAGAACTTAAACTACTGGTGACAACAGAAATTAAGGGTACATGTTAGAAGCTTTATCTGAGTGATTACACCTCCACCCCCAACCCCATAATAACAATCTATTCTCCTTGTCTCTAACAATTAGTAGACTTTCTAAGACCTTTATATCTAACCTACAAATAGCCTTCTGAAATAACTTGATGGATAAAATGATATTTCCTCGTTTCAATAATTATATTGAATAAAATGAGGAAAAATCAAAGTCAGACACTTTGAACGATCCAACCTCTACCAAGGGAAACAAGTAAGATGTAGCATAATTCTAAATATTGCCTATGGCATACCTCTACTCAAATAAGATGTAGCATAATTCCATTAATCATTTTAATAAACAGAATGGATCAAAATGCAATTTGCCACGAAATGTAGATTTTTATGCACTAGGTAAGGTTTCTTTAGATGATACCCCACTTGTACTTTGAGGAATTTTGGTCAAGAAAGCTGATTTTCCTAAATTAGAAGCAACTTCCCAGGAAAATATTACATAAAAGTATTATTTTCACTGCTTAAATTGATTGAGCTAAATTAATAACAGTACTATCTATAGATCATTAAAGAAAGGCATACTACTATCCCAGTGGATATCCTAGTGCTTGAAACATGAATTCTAACTACAACCAACACTCAGTGTGACACCATTTGCTCCACACTTGATGTGTGGGATTAACTTGGCAAGCTTTACTTGTGGACAGGTCAGGCTACCCAGAGGATTAGTCAAAGTACGAACAAGTTGGATGCACATCATTGATATACAAGAAGAAAATAAAAATTAGGTAAACAACTTGGCTAGCGAAAATATATAAATTCTAGGTAGTCCAACCCACTGACTAAATCCAACGTAGTCTTGATAGAGCCATCCGACCACAAAAAAGGATTAACCTAGCTATGCCAAAGGGGTAAATTATTGCAATAAAAAACAGCTTTTGATTTTTGTTGAGAAAGGTAGCAGTATATCAAATCTTTTATTTTATTTTATTTTGAGAAAGGAAAAAACAGAAAACAACAATATATTAATCATCAGCACAAAGGCTGTGCTAGGGCCATATTTACAATTTCAAAAAACAATTGTGACGCCTTGTTCTTCTTAAAAATCTAAGAATTCTAATAGAATTTCAGTTTTCTTTACATAGTTCTCTTTGCACCAAAATAGTCTTTTTTGTCTTCTGTTGATTCATTGGCGTTACTTTTCCAAGTTTTTCATATTTTACAGTAATAAAGTACAGTAGTATTCCAGTTAATCACAAAGAAAGAGGTGATTTGAAGTTGGAAAATTTGCAAGATGAAAATTCTTTTTGCACTTAAAATGTAACTAACAAAGCACGAGAGAATATGAAGGAAGTATTTTCTTTTTAATTTAATGTTACACGTCTGTCGTGCTCCCATTGGTGTGTTACAGAGTCCCAAGATGAAGTGGTCGTAAGTCATCCAGGGAAATCTTAGCAAAGGAATTGACAAATTAGAGTGTGTAAAAGGATGCCCACAAACAAAGGTGTGCGAAAAATTCCCACAAGTTGGAGGAGTAAAGTATGCATTAAGCCTGAACTTAAATAAAACAGACTTTATTCTGCACAGAAAAAGCAACTTTAATCTCAACCAACACATATCCAACTCTTCTCGCTATCTGATAATGGTGCATGATTACATCCTTTGTTCCCCAACTGTGTTTTACCAAGAGCAGTCCAACCAGACATTGAGATGACCCATTCAGTATCTTTACATATTTGATTCTACTGGATGAAACCAAAACATCCTATATCTTTCTTATTTGGTTCCAAAGAAACATGAAATGTCCATTGACATTCCAATGTTACCCAGCAATTAAGTAAATGTCATTTAAGTTTATGGTCCTAAAACAACTAGAAACCTTACATCACCTCCCAAGGAATCTCAATATCAATCAACCATATCTCAAACCCAATGCAAGCTAATCGCTATTGCTATATTCAGAAAAGACAAATTATCTCTACCCAAACTAAATTTACTACTTGATAATATTGGACCTAATGTAGGTGTAAGACAACTACACTTAATCTTGATTAGTTGGTTTCCCGTAAATGGATCAGTTGCTTCTGTGATGATCTGTTCTTAGCTAAAGTGGCATTGGTTTTAGAGAAATAAAGGATTGTCTGGACCTACTTCAGTTCATGTGTATTAAAGTCTATCTCATCCACTTTTAGAACCTTCACTCATTTGTACCTACTGACAAGTGCATATGGCAGTAAACAAAAGACATGGACAAACCATTTTAGGCGAGCTTCTCTGAGTTTATTCTCCATGTTTTTACTTGCACCCTCTATTGGAGATCAACATTCTAATATTATGATCTTGTCAGAGAAACATTCATCCTAGATCTGCATTACTACAACATTTATCTTGTGAAAATATTCTATGATCCAACATTCACTTTCACAATATATAGTTAGTCTTGCTGTCATCAGATAAAACTTGCCTTGCACTTACTTAAGTATAATTGCGTCATATAATTATACGTTTTTGATAAAATATGGTAAATTTCTTCAATAAATACCAAGAAGGTCTACAAAAGTACAATAAGGAACTATCATGTAATTATATGTGTTGCACTTCCATAACTCTCCTGCATTTAGATCATCCTATTTTAATGAGGTCTGTTACATCTTCATTTATCACCTCATTGTCCCCCCAAAGAATGAATCTATATATCTAAATCGTTTGCACTTAAGCATCACAGTCCCAAATGACATATCCAAAAATATAATGAACAAAGAAATAGCATTAAACAAAGGTACACGATTCAGGAATAAAAATGATAGCACTACAGAAAACCAACTAGCAACGCAAAATCAAAGGGGCAAAATTCAAGGCATCAAACAAATCCATATCTATAGAGGAAAGCATGTTTTGGGCCATTCAAAATTTGCACAAGCAGCATAATCTGTACAAGTGAGCTTTACTTATTCAATATCGCTGATATCTAATACTCCCTCCCTTGCAATATATTCAACCTACTTTACTTTTTAGTCCATTGAACAAAGAAATGACCTTTTCCTTTTAGTAACTTTCGAATTTCAACTTTCCACCTGACATGAGCAACAACACAAGATTAAAGCCCATACTAATACATGTGACAAATATTTAATTTTAAACCACAAGACCCAAAAATCTTTTATTTTTTATTTTCTCAAACTGTATACCAAGTCAAAAGAGGTCCCTCAATTTGAAATTGAAACATAGGGACTATCTAAAAACTTATTTCAATTTTTATAGACTACTAATATGATGACCTTGTAACAATGTTCATTTAAATTTTGTACAAATGCCCACCGTTTGAACACTGTTTCTAATTCTCTAAAAAAAAAAAGTAATCTTCACTTGATTATTTAACTAGATTTCTCCTTTTTCTGAATTTTTGATTTAACAAAACCCTTATTTATGTTTTTCCTTTAAATTGCTAACGAAATCTTTTTAAAAAAAAAAAAATCAGTAACGGAGAATTTACCAGGGAAGCCATGAATGAAGAGGTGGAGGCAGTAGCAAGAGCAAGAGCAAATGCCCACTGTTAAAACATTGTTTCTAATTCTCTTAAAAGAAAAAGTAATCTTCACTTGATTATTTAACTAGATTTCTCTTTTTTTTGAATATTTGATTCAACAAAACCCTTATTTATGTTTTTCCTTTAAATTGCTAACGAAATTTTTTCTAAAAAAATAGAAAAATCAGGTGCCAAGAATTTACCGGAGAAGCCATCAACGAAGAGGTCGAGGCTGTAGCAAGAGCAAGAGCAAATGCCCACCGTTAGAACACTGTTTCTTATTCTCTAAAAAAACAATAATCTTCACTTAATTATTTCACTAGATTTCTCACTTTTTCTGAATTTTTGACCAACAAAACCCTTACTTATGTTTTTCCTTTAAATTGCTAACGAAATTTAAAAGAAAAAAAATCAGTAACCGAGAATTTACCAGGGAAGCCATGAACGGGTGGAGGCGGTGGCAAGAGCAAGAGCAAATGCCCACTGTTTAATCATTATTCCTAATTCTCTAAAAAAAAAAGTAATCTTCACCTAGATTTCTCTTTTTTCTGAATTTTTTATTCAACAAAACCCTTACTTATGATTTACCTTTAAATTGATAACAAAATTTTGAAAAAAAGCAGAAAAAATAATCGAGAATTTACCGGAGAAGCCATGAACAAGCGGTGTAGCGGCAGCAAAGAGCAAGAGTGAGAAGCAGTGAGAGTGAGAGAGAAGAGACCCACAGAGAGCAAAGAGAAAACTGAAAAGACTAGAGATTTTGTCCTATTAAAATTATATTTATAATAAATAATGAATAAATTAAAATGCATTAAAAAATTATATTATTTAAACTCAAGTCTATTTATATTTTGTGAAATTATGAACTTCCTTTACCAATGAATCAAGTTTTTGACTTATGCCAAATTAGTTCAATATTAAGTGTGTGAATATATACAAATATTAAAAATAATTATATATATAATATAATTTTTTGCACAAGACTTTAAAAATTAATATTAAAATTATTATAAGAAATCAATGAATATAATTATAAATTAAGTTCTACTTATACTAAATATATTATTGATATATGTATTGCTATTCAATATCAATTTTGGTAAAAAAATAACACATCAATCACAATGTAACAAATACATAGATTATTAATACAATAATGATTAGAAAGCAACCAAACACTATTGAAGGTGAAAATTAGAATCAATGATATTTCAATAAATACATGAAATTAAATGATACATAT
>JAABOM020000101.1:2710178-2745156 GCA_011800125.2 Solanum clarkiae
AAATACAAATATAGAACACAAATAAAGTGAATAAACATACAATAAATACAATTATTATGTTTTATGAATACAACCTCAATGTGTATACATATATTGATTGAATACAATGAACACAACTATTATAATAATATATATACAACAAATAATTAGTTGTTTCACTCAATTGTATTCATAAATAAAAAATATTCATGTGTGTGTGTGTGTGTGTGTGTGTGTGTGTGTGTCTGTGTGTGTGTATTCACTAATCGATAATTCAAAACTAGTGTTAATATTTGAATACAAGTGTACTGCACAATTATGACTATGGATTGAGACAACACATCAAAGTATTCCAAAATTCAACTATATCAAAAAATAATTGGAGAAAGCGAATACAAGCATATATCGTTTTCTCTAGTTCTTGCAGGATGTTACTAAAAATAATATTATTAACTTTTCTCTCTTTTAAAAGATTTTGAATATTTTTTTTTTCTCTTAATAAATTTTGCCCCTTACTCTTCGTACACTTATACAAATACATCTATAAAAAGATGATCAAATATTGATATGTATTTGCAGTAATTTAAAAGCAAAACATACAATTTATAGTAATTTACAAATAAATTGAGAGAAATCTCATTAATTTAGGGGTTATGAGAGAGACTATAAATGGAAGAGTAGAGAAAAAACAAAAGAGAATATTTATTTATTGCTCCATTAATTAATATATCTTATGTGTAACTGAAAATTTGTTATTTAATATAAAATATATCCATATAAGATAAATATTTTAAATTATAGCTAAATACTCTAAATACATATCACTGTTTGCTATATCATGTAGTTTTTTCTTAAAATTATATGTCTTAATAAAATTCAAATTATATTTGGGTCAGTCCATTAAGTTGACAAGACAAGTCCATCTTATATTCTTTAAGCCCAAGGTCTTCTAAAATTAACTAAAGACCAAGATACCCCCAAAATCCTAACTATAAAGGGGTCTTCATAAGAAAAAAAAAAAAGAAGAGGAACAAGAAGAAGAGAAATACATAGAAAAGTTCTACTCTTCAGTGATGATCTGCAAATTCGCAAGTCTTTCGCATACGAAGGAGTTTTGTCTCCAAGTTGTAAGCCGCAAGTTCCCGCGATTGTGATTAAAGCTTGGACTCTGCATTCGTAGTGAAGTTTCAACAAGCATTTTTTAATTCAAAAACAAAGCAAAACTGTTAAGTTGATGATCGTGAGGAGAAGAATTAGAGGATTACATATTTTTTTTAGATTTTTATAAAGATTTTAACCTTAACACTAATTCTTGAAATACAAATATTGTTGTTTGCCTCTATCTTTCTTTTCTTGATTTATTATTTTTCAGGAATGAAACTTAATCACTTACACCCACCTTGTATGATATATCAACAACAACAACAACAACAACAACAACAACAACATACCCAGTGAAATCCCACAAGTGGGGTCTAGGGAGGGTCGATTGTACGCAGACATTACCACTACCTCATAGAGGTAGAGAGGCTGTTTCCTAAAACCCTCAGCTCAAAACCCATAAGCAGAAATACCTGGAGAGATAACCTTGTATGATATATCAACAAGGTCTACATATACTGACAGGGTATCAGAGAAAATTAAGCTCAGTCTTGTATGATACCAATATGGTATCAATATATCGACAGAGTATCACAAAGAATATATTTTCTACTAAATAAGAATTTAATAAATAAGTTTATGACTAGTAATTTTCTGTTAATTATTTTATTTATTAAAAAAGAAGCTCAAAATTATATGATATGGATAGGGTATCAATATATTGATGGAGTATAACAAGAATATATATTCTACTAATTTAAAGTTTAATAAATAATTTTGTGACTTTAATAATTCTCTTAATTGTTCCATTTCTTAAAAAAAAAAAAAAAAGCTCAAAGCTATATGACATCGATAGTGTATCAATATATCGATGAAATATTACAGATAATTAAGCTCCAGTCTTATACGATATAAGACACCGATATCAATATATCGATGAAGTATCACAACAAATAAATTTTCTACTAATTTAGAGTTTAATAATTTTTTTTAATTATTTCTTATTTATTTCTTAAAAAAAAACATATTCTTATATGATACCAATAAGGTATCAATATACCCCCAGAGGAGTACTATAGATGATTAATTCATATATATATATATATCGTCAGAGTATAAAAAAAAAAGAGATGAGAAGATAAATAATTTGAATCGAATTCATAAGTAAATAATTTCATATTAAGTATATTTTGTATAATTTTCCCTCTGCCATATGGCATGACAAGTTGGTTCAAACTTTTATCCAATTCTTAAACAATCCTACGGAATAAATAAATCAAAGAAATTCCAAGGCACCACATTACTAAATCGATTCTTACAAATAAATATTTTTTTAATTATAAATTTTTAAAAAACCCAACCATCAACTAGTTACGTACTCTCTCTGTCTCAAAATAATTGAATTTTTGAGGCTTTTTTCAAGGTTTAAAATAGTTGAATTTTTCAAAGTTCAAGATGAATATTTGAAACTTTTTCCATATTTGTCTTTTCATTTATTGAACTTTTATATTTTTTAGGAAATAATTACATTGTATATTTATGATTTTATAAAGGATATGATTTTGCAAAGGATAATATTGGCAAATATGGTATAAAGTTTGTCTTTGAATATTTTTCTTAATATGTGTGCATTATGTCACAAATTCGGTTATTATGAGACAGAGGGAGTATTAATTATTAGTTTGATAAAATCCTTTCACATGTATTATTCACACCGAACATGAGTCAATGTTCAATATTTCCCACATGAAAACCATGTTGATTTTTCAAATCCCAAAGCTCCATGAAAACGACCATTCTTCTCCGTCCATCCACCATTAAAACGCACCTCCCTCCAGGCAATTTCTTGTAATAAAGAAGAAAAACCCAATCTTCTCTCTTCCTCAGTTCAACAGCAATGGCTAAAACGACATCGTCTTCAGCTCAAGATGGAAACAATCCACTCTTTTCTCCTTACCAGATGAGCAAATTCAATCTCTCCCACAGGTCTGTAACTTTCTTTCACAGTTAAAGAATCGAAAAAATGGGCATTAATATATATTTGAATAGGAGATTTTAGTAGCTCAATTGATCCATTAACTGTCTAAAATTTCACAAGGATTCGATTTTTCAGATGATTAATCTAAGAAAAAACTCCATTATAAGCTTAACAAGAATCCAAATTAGGGTGGATAAAAATTGAACGGAAACTGATTACCCAAATCGAAAAATATTATTGGTTCTATAACAGTTTATATCTACAAACTGATAACCAATATGTCAAATTCATAAACTTTAAAATCAAACTGATATGCAGCATAATCCAATTGGGTATCATTTTCGTAAATCTGAAAATCCATTATTAGATCGGAATTTTTTTTCTCTTACACGAGAAAACTGAGGGTGACGGGAATACAAATCTGGAGGTTGAATTCTTTTGTGACGATTTTACCCTACAGAGGGGACGTATTTACGGTTGCTCAATCACCCCTTGGCAAAAAAAAATCTGGAAGTTAATACTTGAAAATGTTGACTGTTGTTGTACACGTGGCAGGATAGTATTGGCTCCGATGACAAGGTGCAGAGCCCTGAACAGTATTCCTCAGGCGGCGCTGGCGGAGTATTACGAGCAGAGAGCGACGGCCGGTGGATTTCTGATCACTGAAGGCACTATGATTTCTCCGACTTCAGCTGGGTATGTCTTTGTAAATTTCATTACATTTTAGGGTCATTTTCGGTACAAAAATATTAAAGTAATTCAATTATTGCAGCTCGTGGGTCCCGCATTGCACTATTAATAAAAGTTTATTAGTGGAATTTCATGGGTCCCGGTTGGTCAATTTAATATTTAAAGTTTATATATTTTTAAAATTAATTTATAATTAAATATTTTGTGAAACATATAAATTATAACAGGTCTTTTGGAAATACCTCTTCTTGCATGTATGAGATAGTGATAAGATTTGTGTATATTTTATCCTCTTCAAATTCCATTTATGAAATTTTACTGAATATGTTATTATATTATGTTGTATATATTAGGTTAAGACGACATGACCTTAGATAGAAAGGAGTGGAGGTCGCGAATTAGAGTAGCAGACTAATTGGTTGGTAGGGTTAGGTGGATGTCTGGCCTTGGGGTATAGTAGGGTAGCAGGAATAGTGTTTATATCATATTTGTCACTATTTGTCGTATATGTTTAATTTTATCGTATTTACATATTGCTATTTGCTTTTCGTTATTAGTCGCCCTTTCTATTCCCTTTATTTCCTTGTTGTCATATTTAGTTTATTCTGCTTATGGGTTTTTGAGACAAAGTTTCCCAGGAAACAACCTCTCTACTTCTATGAAGTAGTGGTAAGGTTTGCGTACATTCTACCCTCCTCAGACCCCACTTGTGGGATTCCACTGGGTATGTTGTTGTTGTATTAGGTTAAGACGACGACAACAACAATAATAATAATATATTCAATATGTTTCTATAAATGAAAGACATATGTATAAAGGAAATTAATAAAAACAAGGGGAAGGGGAGAGGAGGAGACCACCTTGATAATACTCGATTACCTACTAATTTTTTACATTAATTCTTGACTTCCAAATCTTCTTAGGATTATGTCCTTGGTATGCTGCAAATATGTCATGTCTCGTCTAATCATCTATTCTTTTTGGACTTACCTCTATCTTTCTTAGGTCCTACTAAATCAATCTCTCACACCTCTTTCTTTTCACGTGTCCAAACTATCTCAATCTCGTTTCCTTCATTTTGTCCACTACGAAGATCCTTCCCACCCTTATGTTTCCCCATATACATTTTTTAACAACTTAACCATGATTAAAGTAATATGTATTTTCACTTTAATATGTTAACTTTTAAGATTAATTGCTTAATTTGGTGTAAACATTTGATGCAAATATGTATTTATCACCAAAAGAATCATTATCAAATTTGTTTGTTCAGAATTTCTTTTTTTATATATCATTGTGGTGGGGTTTTTCAGGTTTCCACATGTGCCAGGGATTTTCACAAAGGAGCAAGTAGAGGCATGGAAGAAAATAGTTGATGTAGTGCATGCAAAGGGTTCTGTCATATTTTGTCAGCTGTGGCATGTTGGCCGTGCATCTCATGAAGGTAAAAGTTGTTACATTTACATTAAATTAGGATCATGAATGGTCAGTATTGTCTAGAGTGTATTGTGACTAGTCCAGTATCTAAACAGGTGGAAGGTAGAAGGTACTGAATGAAATAGTCGAGATATTTGCAAGTTAGTTTAGACATCACTATTATAAAAAAGATATTGTCTAGATGTATTTATGGGAGATAGAAGGCACTTTGTGAGATAGTTGAGGTGTGAAGTTAGTTTGGACACCACCATTATAATAAAAAATGTTGTCTAGATACGTTGCTGGGAGGTAGAAGATACTTGATGAAAAAGTTGAGGTGTGTGGTAGCTAGTCTAGATGCTACCTTTATAAAGAAAAATGTTGTCAAGATGCATAATGTGAAGTATACAAATATTGTCAATAGGCATAATGTGAGGTAAAAGGTACTTCATGAAACAATCAAAGTGTGCACAAGCTTAGTCCAAACGCAATAAGTTTTGATGAAAAATATTGTCAAGATGCATAACGTGAAGTAGAAGGTACTCCATGAAATAGTTGAAGTGTGTGCAAGCTAGTTCAAACTCCAAAGTTATAAATTAAAAAAAAAAGTTTAGATGATTGGTGGGAGGTAGAAGCTACTCGATGATACTTGTGGTGTGCAAGCTACCAATTCAACACCATTATAAAGAAAAATAGTCTAAAGGCATTGGTGGGAGGTACAAAGTATCTGGACAAATAGGCAAGCTAGTCCAAACATCATCTTATAAAGAGAAGTATTTTCATATGTATTGCTTTTTCACTCATTTTACTCGGTTTTTTTTTTTCTATCAAAGACCAACTTTGATAGTTTGTACAAAGAAGCTATTAGTTTCAAACTATGTTGCTCGGGACTCGTCAAAAATGTTGTTGCACCCATGTTGGATCATCCACAACCATTAGTCAACATTTTTAAGAGCTCGAGCAACATAGGTTTCAAATGAGTTACCTAACTAAGCTCATGTTTATCACTTCATTAGTTTATCAACCTGATGGAGCTGCACCAATATCATCCACTAACAAGCCAATATCAAAGAGATGGAGGATACTAATGCCTGATGGAACTTATGGGATTTATCCAAAACCAAGAGCTATTGGAACCTATGAGATCTCACAAGTGGTTGAAGATTATCAAAGGGCGGCCTTGAACGCTATTGAAGCAGGTTAGCTCATTCATTCTCTATGTTAATCTTGTACTAATAGACGTTTCAGTTTGAAATTCTACAACATCTTTTTCGTTGTGCAAGTATTCAAGTTCATACTGTTGAGATCTTTCTGCTCACAAAAAGGTTAACCAAAACAGACCCTTCTTTTCATCCCATAAAGTAAGGGATCGTTTGGTAGAATGTATAAGAATAGAGTTTTGTTCTGGCAGATACTGTTTTTATTGCTACTTCTTTTTCACCCTTTTTTTTTCTCTTTTTGGTTCATTATGCTGTGTAAGTCTAAACACCTGAAAATTCCATGCATTTACAGGTTTTGATGGTATTGAAATCCATGGAGCTCATGGTTACTTGATTGACCAATTCTTGAAAGATGGGATCAATGACCGGACTGATGAGTATGGTGGATCACTAGCCAACCGGTGCAAATTCATAACACAAGTGGTTCAAGCAGTCGTATCAGCAATAGGAGCTGATCGCGTTGGCGTTAGAGTTTCACCAGCAATCGATCATCTTGATGCCACGGACTCTAATCCACTCAGCCTCGGCTTAGCAGTTGTTGAAAGACTAAACAAAATCCAACTCCATTCTGGTTCCAAGCTTGCCTATCTTCATGTAACACAGCCACGATTCGTAGCATATGGGCAAAGTGAAGCAGGCAGGGTTGGAAGTGAAGAGGAGGAGGCGCGTTTAATGAGGACTTTGAGGAACACATACCAAGGGACGTTCATTTGCAGTGGTGGATACACTAGGGAGCTAGGAATTGAGGCTGTGGCACAAGGTGATGCTGATCTCGTGTCATATGGCCGTCTTTTCATCTCTAATCCTGATTTGGTTATGAGATTCAAGCTTAATGCCCCTCTAAACAAGTACAATAGGAAGACATTCTATACTCAAGATCCAATTGTTGGATACACAGATTACCCTTTCCTTCAAGGAAATGGAACCAATGCACACTTGTCGTCGCGTCTGTGAGAAGAGCAGTTGGATTGCAAGAACTTGTGAAGCCTGATTTTGTTGGGCAACTTATTTACTTGGTAAAGTATGTATTCTTAAGTTGTATATGCATCTATGTGAGGTTGTGCTCTTTTAGAGCCTAGTACTAGCCAAGCCTCCTCGACTCGCCAATAAGAGTCAGTTATGGAATAGTCTTTTAGTCCGCTTTCTCGTTCTTAAGAACTTTCTGGTGAGGAAGGTGGATTTTTCAGAGAAATTTGTGCTATTAAAACAATAGTTTTTTGATCATTCATGAGAATGCTCTAAAATTACCATTCTTGCTAAGCATTGGAGTACTATTCTTATATTCTCCTTAAGTTCTTTTGGTATGTTTCTCTTCTCCAAACTAGTCGAAGGGGTTCGACATCTATCTATAAAAATAAAATTATTTTAATCATAAATAAATAGTATAATTTTTTTCGAAGGGGATTCAGATGAACCCCCTAACAAATTAGGGTAAACCCCTAACCTCTTCACAAGGTTCAAAGCCTTCTTTCACCAAGGTTTTTAAAATTAATTTTATGCAAATTTTTACTACTAAAGTAGCAAATATGTAATAATAGAAGAACGCCACATATCAGCTTCTCTAGAGATTTCAATTTCGAACCTTTGACGGAAAAAAAAAAGAGTGGATATCCAAATTAGTCGAGTAGACCAAAAAAAAAAAAATTGCACAACTTTCGTCATTGATCAAAATTACTAAGGGGTCGTTTGCTGTGAAGGATAACACCAAACAGTCCCGAGATTAAACTATAGCTCCGTTCAATTTATTGTTTGATTGGCAAGTCCAGTATAACTTATCCGGGAATTGTACTGATATAGGTTATCCCTCTCCTCGGATGGTATAGTAATCTCGGGATAAATTAGGTAAATGACAAATATATACTTTTAAACCTTTTCTATACATCACCATTGCACATTCATAAAGGATATTTTGTAAATAAATAATCTATTCTCAAAATTTATATAATGCATGTTATTTTGAAAGCAACAAACCAAACGAACTAATAGAACTTGTATTCAGACCAAACAAACTCTAAATATATGCTATTTGATATTAGAGAAGCAAGAAGTACTTGACAACAACTACATTGAACCCAAAAGAACCAACTAAAACAACATTACTACTAGTGCATAGAAAAAGAAACACCAATAAATTTAAACTAAAGTTTTCTAATCAAAGAGACTAAAATTATAATCTTCTTCATCAGATTCTTCCACTTTCTTTTCCTCTTTTTTCTCTTCAACATCAACTTGTCCACCAACACTAGCATTATTATTTGTACCACCACCACCAACACATCCAAAAGACACACAAGTAGAACCCAATCTTTGTTTGCCAGCAGCAATTAACTCATTAATGTCTTTACCTTCCACTTGTGACAATAACAGTTCAATTTTCACATCATCAATTTCAGCTCCAACTGAATTCAAGATTTTCTTTAAATCATTAGCTGATGGGCTAGAGTTGCCACTCAATTGAGCCAACAAATAAGCTGCTATCACCTTCATCTTGAATAATTTTTCTTCTCAACTATGACAAGTATGTGTCCTTATTAAGGGTATATATATATATATATATGGTGGTAGGAAATCCAATTTGATTTAGAATAGGTAAACCTAATTAAAAGTTTAAGACCATATTTAAGTTGGATTATGGAATATGATTCCTAATACTAATAGGATTTGGAAAGGGAAAAAGGAAAATCTGAAATCCATCCTGACAAGGAAATACCTATGATTCCAAGAGCTATTAGGACTAGGAGAAAAGCATCAAGTCAAGGAAAAAATTATGACTAACCGGTGATATTAGAAAATCATTTTTTCTTAGAATTTCTACTACCATCTACTATCTCGTGTACTTTGATTTCTTGCATCAAAGGTCGATCAAAAACAAACTCTATCTGTTTCAAAATAGGAATTTTCTCGTGTACTTCGATTTTCTAGTGTCAAGGTTAATTAAAAACGAACGCTGGCTGTTTCAAGATAGAAATAAAACCTGCACATATTCTACCCTTCCTAGATACGACTTTGTAGGACTATACTACATATATTCACATAGCATAAATATCGCAATTTTAGGATTAAGATTAACAGGTGATATTAGACAATAAATTTTTTCTCATTATCCTCAAATTTTTGTTATTATATACGTCGAAGGTCAATCAGAAACAAACTCCGACTGTTTCAAGATAGGAATAAGACCTGCACATACTCTACCTTTCCCGAATACGACTTTGTAGGACTATACTACATACATCATGTATACTATATTCACATAGCACAAATGCCGCAATTTTATGATTAAGATTAACAAGTGATATTAGAAAATAATTTTTTCTTATTATTCTTAATTTTCTGTTACTATCTACTATCTCGTTTACTTTGATTTCCTTGTGTCAAAGGACAATTAAAAACAAACTCTGATTGTTTCAAGTAGGGCTGCTATCAATCGGTTCGATTTGGTTTTAAGATTTATCTGTTTGACTTATCGATTATCTATCTGTAGATATGCTAAACAGTTATAAAATTGTTAAGATATTGGCTATCAATTATTGATTTATCGATTATTGATCGTTATCGATTTAACCATTAAGATTTGACAAAATTTTTCTTCATTTAAAATTACTTAAAAATAAGGCGATAAATCAAATTAACTATACAAATGAGTTGACAAATTGCATTTTGCTCAAAATCAAACACTATTACATTGTAGAATAACTAAAAATTTGAAATAGTAAAAAATAAAAGCACGAAACTATCAATGACTTTATATATCAAGTAGTACAAATATAATTATTTATTACTTATCGAATTATCAATTAATCCATTTAGAAAAAACCAAAAACCATTAAAAATTGATAAACCAATAATAATAAAATTTAAACCATTATAAAAATTACTAAACCAATAACTCATTATCAATAAACCAATAACTATTTTTTGATTTAGATAATCAGTTTTGATTCGATTTTGAACACCCCTGGTTTCAAAATAGGAATAAGATATGCATATACTCCCCTGTCCCCTAACCGGACAAAAATTATGATTAACAAATGATATTGAAAAATAAATTTTTCTTATTATCCTCAAATTTTTGTTACCATCTACTATCTCGTGTACTTCAACTTCCTTGTGTCAAAGGTCAATCAAAAACAAACTTCAACTGTTTCAAGATAGGAATAAGACTTGCACATACTCTACCCTTCCGAGATTCGACTTTGTAGGACTATACTACATACATCATGTATACCATATTCACATAGCACAAATACAGCAATTTTATGAAAAGCCCATGAGTTGAGGATTTAAATAACTTTATGAAAGAAATGCTAAGTTCACGATGGAGTTCATAATCATAAAACCTCTATATATCTCTAAAAGGGAACTAGACTGGGTCTTTCTGTATGAAAAATACACCTCCAATCTTTTAAAGATGGGCATAATCTCAGCCACACCACCACCCCCATCACTTCCTGAAACCTAAACCTGCAAATCATAAACATTTGAAAAACAAAAACTCGTTCCTGAATTGAGCTATATATATGGTACACATACTCTATCAAGGGATTCCTGAACTACCTGCCTTGCTAACTCATGACTCAAAGGTGGGCTGGATAAGAATAATCACGACGAACCACTTAAAGACGGACTGTCTGGTAGGAACCTAATACGACTACACTGTCTCAACTTTGTGAGAGCTTCTTGTGCTTTTCCACGCAGAAGATCCACGTATACTGCAGTAAGAATAGCTTCAGGGCGTAGAGGTTTTGTTGAAAGTGCTTGTACTACATAAGTTTGGGCCTGTTCGATGTCTCCTTGTTTAGCAGACATGGCAGCTAAGTTTGTGAAGAGAATTCCGCGGGCCTCCTCTGGCTTAACAAACACAAATGCTTGAGATTCCTCTGATGGGAAGGAATTCACAGCTGCTGATCCAACATTAGTATCTTCGGAATCCAATGTTTTCTCCTGTTTCCACATTTCAGAATCTTCTTCACTGAATGGTAGATCAACACCCTTGTCACTGGAGATATAGGTTGACAAATGCTCTGCAGCTTCCTTAGTCCGGTTCAGCAAGCATAAAGCTTCAGCAGCATACACATTGCCAAGAAAGATGTATATTCTAGAACATTCTTGGACTGTCAAGAGAGATCTTGCAACTGTAAGAGCCTTCAATGGATTTCCCAATTCCAGCTCTACAAAAGCCAAATCAGCCAATGCAGCTTGCTCAATCATCAGATTCTCTTTTCTACAAGTGGCTTCGTACTCACCGAGAGAACTCAAGAAGGAGGAATTTTGACTGCTCACACCCTTTTGCTCTTTCACCTCCCCATTTGCATTAACCTGACCAGATGCTGGCACGTTCAGTGCCTTGGGGTCAGCAGTTGACCCATTCTTTGATGGTACTGCTTTTGTTTCACTTTCTTCCAGACCAGAAGCATGAGACTCTGTGGACTTGTTACCTTTTGATTCAGAACAGTTCAATAAATGTAAAGCATTCAGAAGACACTGGCGAGCAAGTGGCACCGATAACTTAGGCTGTCTATCCTTGGTCACCAAACCTTCCTTACCTGAAAAACTTTCTTGTCCATTTCTAGATATCCCATCTTCTATAACAAGTTGCCTCCATTTTCCTTGGCCAACAACATGAACTTTAACATTAGACGTGTCAGAAGCAGCAACATCAATGGACTTGAGCAGTCCCTGCTCAAGGGCCATTAGACAACATTCTGCAACTCGTAACCATAAAAGTGGCCTATTGTAGAAAACCTGACTGGTCTTATAGAAACAGCTGGCAGCCAGCAATGGTTTCCCACAAGCCAGGTACTGCACACCACAGTTATATGTTATAAGAAGAGATTTATCCTGTGAGATGGTTGAGAGCTTTAAAGGTCTTTCTTTCCGGAGAGATGAACTATTACTCAGAGCCTTGGCAAAAAACACAGAAGAAGTATGAGGCTTGCCAAGTCGATAATATATGCAACCCAGGTTATTGTAGTATACACTAGAAATTCCCGTTTCTGCCCGATTACTTGATGCCATCAAGAGCTTGATTGCTTTTCGGTGATTCCCACGAGTATATTCAAGCTGGGACTTCAAATAAAGTGCCATGGAATGATCTTTCCCCCGTGCTGTGTTCATAGCCATCTTAACTTCACGTTTAGCTGCCTTAAGATTCCTGGTGAGAAGAAGAAATTGGACCTTGCAAAGGTGCAGTTTAATCCTCATATCAGCTGTTGAGATAAATTCATCAGCTTGGTTCTTTGTTGAGTCATTTGAAGATTTCAAGCCAGACTGTCGCGGCAGGTTCTGCCCACCAATCTCCATAGATGATATTAAATGCAAAGCATCATCTTCAAGTCCCTCTTCTGATAATGCTCTAGACAAAGAGCCTTCAGAGGTTATCCCAGCGGCAGGTGAATCTGGATTAGATGCATCAGGAGCTGTTGAATTGCTAGGAAATGAAGCTGATTTCAAAACGGCTGAAGCTGTTGGCAGTGCAGAGTTTCCGCTGTCAACTTGACTCAATAAACTACTGCTACAAAAGACCTTCTCCACATAGCTGATCACATCCTGGGAGCAAGAATCATAATTAAACTGTTTGGAACCATTTTTTTTTCCAAAAAAGTTCCCTACATAAAGTCTAAGGAAAAAAAGCAATATACTAGAACTAGAAAACAAACATGAGGAACACACGGATTCCACCATCCTAGGAATAGTATGGGAAAATTTCAACAATGACAAACAAAAACTAGAAACAACTGTCCTTCATAAAATTAGCAATCATCATTTAGCTATAGAAATAATAAAACTACAAATGGAGCATGAACCAATAATCAACCTTTAAAATAGAACAATAATGACAACTCTCAAGGATTTTATTCTGTGCTGTCATAAGGGGTTGAAAAAGAAGTCAAAGAAGACTTGGTATACAATTCCTGTTTGCATTTGAATTCAGTAAAATCTGATCATAGTATTGTATCTTTTTGCAGTAGATTAGATTGGGCAAATGAATCTTGAACACTTGTACAGTACATAGAATCTTTTGTCTAGGCAGTCAGGTCTTTTCTTTTATTCTCTCTCCAGTAATCTTTTGGATGTAACAATAGAGCTTTCTTACTGCCGACATCAATACTAGTTACCTTTTAATAAAACTAAAACAACAATAAAAAAAACTAGTCTAAACCCATTAAAAGCTGCTCACTAGCTCATTTCAGAAACTACTGCAACAGCTGCAGGAATTAAATCATCCATCACAAATATCAAAGCCTGCAATATTTTATATAAGTGTGTGAAACCATAACTCAAAGTTCACCACCCCACAATATTTTATATAAGTGTGTTAAACCATAACTCTAGGTTCACCACTCCACAATATTTTATATAAGTGTGTTAAACAATAACTCTAGGTTCACCACCTAACAATTGCCTAGCATCACTCATTTAGAACAACATTAGATGGAACGAAGGAAATCCATTTAGGAATGTGTATTATTCAGTTTAACCCAAAAGGAAATCTTTTTTTGTTATTTGGGTTGGTTTTTACGTTTCTGGTTGGTTATGGATTTTTAAAAGTTTGGTTTCAAAAATATAAATAAAAAGGAATAGATTATTACATATATATTCATCACACTTTCTTCACTTAGAGAGAAATACTAAGGTTACTTTATATAAAACACATTTAATTATTGGTATGTGGTTAGTAAGGAAATCAACTAGCATTAAATATTACCTAAATTTTGCTTTAATAATGATTTTCGACTTGAAGATTTATTCATTGATAGTTGCATTATGCTTTTATAGGAGAGTACGAGTTTTCATTGACTACCACATCAAATGTACTACTCTTATTAATGGTGTCCACAAGTTTAATCATTTTAATCATGTGAATTGAATTTAGAAAAGGTATTTAAGAGATTTGACATTACTACTTCTCATATACAAATAGTTATTTTGTAGATTCTCAACCTTTGGGTATATTCCTTGTATAATGCCGGCCATGCTTATGAATTAGAATACATTTGCTTGATAAAAAATGAATCTATTCAAATAGTTGTTTTTTTAGTTGAATCTATTCCTAGATTTAATCAAAAACTAGTTGCTTCCATCACAAATTGTTGTAAAGGTCAGTTCAAATGCAGTAAGTAAATCATGATATTTATAAGACAGAATAAGAGATCAAAAGATAAAAAAATCAGGAGAAACAAACAGTTATGCATGTAGGACTTACAGCTGATCTTGCTGCATTTCGAGCAAGTAATGCAACATCCAGCAGTAAGAGGCAAATGCGCTTGGCTATTTCCTGAGTGGAAATTCAATAGTCAATAAGCAGAATTGAATTTTTAATATTTCAGAATCTACGGTAATTGTTTACCTCGTCTATTGGTTCGATGTTCTGAAACAGTCCTTCCAAAATTGAAAACGCTTTTGCATATTCATGCAAATGAAACCAGCAAACTGCCTATTATAATTCAAATGCATATATTAGCACAAATAAAGGTCCATCAAAGCAATAGGCCATTTATCTGGAGAAAACCAACCAAGCCAATATCAACTGAACATACCAGATTGTATGTGGTCACTGAGGGGTCAAATTCATCAGCATAAATAAGTTTAGAACTATGTTGAGCAGATAGCTGCCGTGACACACTGTTATTTCCAATTCCTTTGGTTCCAACATTGCTAGCAGGCTCTGCCTGGTCACCAGCAGCACAAGCAAGCTCTTCGCTTCTTTTCTAAACATTGAAAGCAATGATAATGTAAAGGAGGTAAGAACACTTAGGACTACGATAACGTAAAGGTTAATACTACAACAAGAACTATAACAACCAAAGCAGTCAGAAAGGGAATAAAAATAGAAGAGCTGAGAAAGAACAATTTTTGAGCTACTCTATTCCACACAACCAGAAACAGATGAACTAAGTCAAAGCTCCCTAATCTGCTAAATGGTTATCGAGTAAAACAGAGAATTCACATAAAAAGGGAACAGAGATGCCACCAAAAGCGTCAAGACCAATAGATGAAAATCACTCTGTGAAAAGAAACGGAAAAAATAAAAAGCAGAAATCCAAGTTCACTAAAGGGTGACATAAAGGAACACCCAAGACTTAGGCAGAAAATCATGCATAAGCAAATAACAATTTCATTGCTCTAGCCTGTACAGAAAATCAATGTTCTAATTACTCAAAGAGGAAAAACAATTGACGCATTAAAATTCCTTCTGCTGCTAGTCATAAGAGCACTAAATATAAATGATCATATGCACCTGTGATGCTACCAAATTAAGGACTACAGAATATGTTTAACGAAAAGGTTTAAATTATTTCAAGTAGAATAATCAACACCGAGAAAATTAATTGAAATTATGTTACCACTAACTTATACAACATTGAAGCTTCATGAATGAAAGAACACAAGACCAATACCAAAACCAATCTATCTGATCATTCCTTCAAAATTAGTCCATCAATCTGATTCTATGTGATCGCTATTTTTAATTATAAATTGGAATTACGAAGTTAAAACAGGCCCAAATAAGTAACATGTATTCGTGGAAGTAGTCCCGTTCTTAATATCTATCATCTTTAATTTATAACTACTGGTGAGTCTTATGCTCATCAAAAAAGAAATTAAGCATATAGATCCTCAATTATGCCAAATCCTTAAACAAAAACTTCTAGGTAAAATATCCCTTTCGAAGGAAAATAAAAAGCAAAGGTTACTTGATCTTTATATCTTGCTTTGATTTGTACCTCTATGACTGAAGAGGTTACACAATCTATTTGGTATGCCAAACTTACACCATGCTTTTAATAAAAAATTAGTAGTAATTAGATCCATTTGAATAGGGAAAACTTCCAATAGATAGACCAGCAAGAAATTGTGTTCCAGTGCAGTTTTCATCCAACCATGTACAAGAATGAGTGACAAGAGGCAGACCTATAGCCCCGATGGCCAATTCAACTTAGTGAGAACCTTTATTCACATATTTCTTCATCATAAAAGAACCTTTATTCACATATTTTCTTCCAAGAATGTCTTTGCACACTCGCACCCCAACACAAATCAATTTGTAGTGTCTTACTTTGACGCAATTTGTAAGGTTCCACAAAAAGATCCACAAACAATTTTTTACGATAAGGGTGTTCACCTGCACCAGCTTACTAGTATCAACGATGGCTCCTTACTCTAACAAGGTTTTTTGACACATTGGATGCACTAATGCTAACTAGAATTATATTCTTAAATATCAGTTTAGACTTTATTATGACTGCCTAAAACGTAAGGTATATGCGCATATAGAAACAGTGTAACAAGCATAAACACTAAGTAAAAACCAAAGCATGTATAATTTTTTGCCACAGGTCAACTTCTGCAGAAAAAACAAGGCCCCTCCTCCTGCTGAGGGCATACATCAAGAACAGGCTTGCTCTTGCAAGAGAAAACTTCATAGCAATAGAGCTCTAAGATCAAATCTGCCTCTTGGAGCTCATACCAAATATAGAATCATTCAAACATGCATAATAGGAGCAAACAAGCAGTACCGGCAGGGATGAACAACAAGATCACCATACCACAATATCTCAATGATACAGCTCCACATACCTTGGCATTATTAAGTTCATCAATCAGCTTCTTAGGATTGGAGCAACCATCTTGAAAGTTCACAGCAATCGCAATGTTATGTAGAATCTAGCACATAAGTATAAAGCAATTAGAAGTAAAAGGGAAAACGACAGAACATCATCATGAAACCAAAGCCACAAGAAATATTTACAAATCCAACGGTTAGATGACTCAATTAACATAATTATGGGTGCATTTAATAAAAATACCGACGATTCCTAAATCCCAAAGGACTTGAAGTCAATATGATAAATGATCTCTATTCATTATGCTTTACTCAAAACCAATTTCCAAATCCCAATGCTGGCACATGCTTTGTTTTTATGTCTTGGTTAATGATTCCTAATGCAAGTGTAAGCAAAACAAATAAATTCCAACTAGTTGATATCGTCTACATAGATCATTGGTTTGACTCTTTTTTGTTCTTAGCTGTTACCGCATTTAGACAGCCTCTCTGCCTACACAAGGTAGGAGTGGGCACACCCGGCCAAAAGCCCACTTATAAGATTACACTGGATATGTTGTTATGGCTAATATTGCATCATATCACATTTTTTGAGCTGAGATAACTTCTCACCGTGGTTTTAGGCCTAAGTAATCCCTTTTTAGTACTTCCAATCATATAATGCCATACCTCCAAACTGATACATTTGAAAATTTATGTAGGATATTGTCAGCATACACTTACTAATAGACCCTTAACTTCCAAATGAACATCAAATACTTGACCCGCCCAAAGTAAACATAACACCGGTGCGTATCAGGTAATTGATAAATACAAGATTTCTTTCTCCGAAGACTGAGTGCAGATATCTAATTATCCATATTGGACTCATTGTTTTGCTCTAAAAACTAAAATCAGCAATAGCATACTAAATTCAAACCCCAACTGTAGTTAAAACTAAAGACACTTAACTAAAGCCACAATTTTCCATCGAAAATCACGTGCAAATTGAGCTCAATGCCACGGTTCAATTTATGACTTTGAACTGGATAACTGCATTTACCATCAAAAATCAAGTGCAAATTTGGCTCAAAGACACAACTTCCCACTGAAAATCACGTGCGAATTGAGCTCAAAGTCATCAATTCAGTTTTCCATCGACTTTGAACTGGAAAACTGCATGCATCATCGAAAATCACGTGCAAATTGAGCTCAAAGCCACAATTTTCCATCAAAAATCATGAGCTCAATTTGCACGTGATTTTCAATGGTGCATGCAGTTTTCCAATTCAAAGTTGATGGAACTGAATTGATGACTTTGAGCTCAAAGCCAAAATTTTCCATCGAAAATCACGTGCAAATTGAGCTCAAAACCATCGATTCAGTTACCGACAAGAGAAAAGAGTGCAAACTATGGATAACCATAAATCACTTACTCACTCTGTCCCATTGAATGTGGCATATTTGAAATTTCAAGAATCAAACTTCTAAACTACTATAAATCACAAAAATTAACAACTTCAAATATCTAAAATTCAAATTTAAAAATCAATCATACAAAAACTTGGTTAGCCCCTGAAACTCCAAATGTACGACATCAATTAGGTCAGAGAGAGTATATATACACACACCAACAAGTTGAAAATGCACAAAGATACCATACACAAAAACCAAAAAAAGACAGATTTATTCACCTTTGGATCGCCTTCTTTTTTCTGCAACAGTTGATACAAAACTCTAACACAATCAGTATACTTCCCCGACTGAAACAACAAAGCTGCCTCCTTTGCAAGTCCATAGTTTACAGACATCGCGCCGTCATCCTCCACCGCGGTCGACGTCATCGAAGACGGAACATCCTTGTTATTCGCTACTGCCATTGACGATGCAGACGACACCGTATCCATTTCCAATCACACAGATCCCCAAAAATAAAAAACCGAACAGTAAAAATCCCAAAAACCCTCAGTTTTCCGGCGCCGCCGCAACTCAAATCTGAATTCCGATTACCAAAACCCTAGAGTCACGAAGATGAACAACAGACATATATATATGTATCGATCGATAGCGATTTCTAGAGAGAGAAACAAAGGGCGATTTTTCCAAATTGGGGAGAATTCGGATAGAGAGAGAAAATCTAGAGAGAGAGAGAGAAGGGACTAATTTTAACACTTCACTCTATATAATATATGAAGGAAAAGCTCAAAATGGTCCACTATTTTTTGACTTGGAACATCAAACATAATGTATATTTCTTTAATATATAGAGTATTAAATGTGTATATTCTTTATCAAAATGATACAATTTCAATCCTAATCTTAATTATTATGAGTGTTTTTAAAGCAGTGGAGAAGTTATTTGTCTTCTTTTGTTTTAAAAGATTTTTCGATTTTGAGTTTTAATGTATTCAATAGTTTAGGAGATTAGTTTAGCTTAGCTTAGCTTTACGTTTGTACTGAATTAACAGGTTGATGATAGATTTCTAGATAAATGAACAGATCTGTTTTCACTTAACTTGTTCATAAATCGATCAAATCAGTAGTTAAGTTCATAAATTAGTACCGTATACAGAATTTTAGGAATAGAGAACTTAAATGATTAATGAAATGAGCATGTTCTCCACGGTTATGTTATTTATTTTAGTCATACTTTGTTGTTTGTTCTGTATTTGGTAACTAATGTTTTATTTTTAGTTCCAGTTTTAATGACCTTAAGTGTTTTGAAGCGTTAAAGAGATAAATAATGTGGTTTCAATTATCTTTTGAAATTTATGAGATGAATTTTATACTGCTATGAATAGATAAGTCAAAAATATATTTCTAACTAAATGAACCAATTTGTATATATTTGGCTTGCCGATTAATCTATCAAACCAGTAACTAAGTTCATATGCTGGTATCATGTCTAGGATGTTAGACAAGAATGAATTTAAATGATATCTAATGGAATGAGCATGTTCCTCACTGCTCTGTGATTTATTTTGATCGTACTCTTTTTTGTATTTAGCTATAGCTAGTGTTTCACTTTCAATCCTAATCTTATTCATCGTAAGTATTTTAAAGCATTAGAATTTGAAGAAAGTTATTTTAATTATCTTTTGAATTTCAAGCTTTAATCCATTCAATAGCTTTATGAGATGAGTTTTGCACTATAGTGATTAGATAAATCAAGAATATATTTTTTGAACGAATGAACATATCTTTCTTTACTTAACTTGCTAATAAATCTATCAAACTAGTAACTAAGTTCATGTGTATGTGTTAGCATCATGTCTATGATGTTAGACAAGAACAAGCTTAAATGATATCTAATTTGAGCTTAACAAGCTTATATATTATTTGAGCTTTTTCTTTTATATGATCTTGAATGTGATACTGACACATGAACTTGATAATTAATTCGATCGATTTGTTGGCAAATTAAGTAAAGAAAGATTTGTTTATTTATTCAGAAAATATATTATTGACTTATCTATTCACTGCGGTGCAAAACTCGTCTTATAAAGTTATTGAATACATTAAAGCTTGAAATTCAAAAGATAATTAAAATGACATTCTTTATCTCTCGGATGCTTTAAAAATACTTACGGTGAATAAGATTAAGATTAAAAGTGGAAGACTAGCTACTAGATACAAAAAAGAGTACGACTATAATAAAAAATAGAGCAACGAGAAATATGTCCATTCCATTAGATATTATTTAAGCTAGTTCTTGTCTAACACCATAGATGTGATACTAACACATACTTATGAACTTAGTTATTGATTTGACAGATTTATTAGCAAGTTAAGTAAAGAAAGATTTGTTTATTTGTTCAGCAAATATATTTTTGACTTATCTAATTATTGTAGTGCAAAACTCACATCATAAAGCTATCAAATACATTAAAACTTGAAATTCAAAAGATACTCAAAACAATATTTTTTATCTCTCAAATGCTTATACTTATGACGAATAAAATTAGGATTGAAAGTGAAAAACTAACTATTAGATACAAAAAAGAGTAGGACTACATTAAATAACCAACCAGCGAGAAACACGTCTATTCAATTAGATATCTTTTTTAGTGTTTTGTGACTTATAATAATCATACTCTATTTTTATTTCGCATTTGATAGTTAATCTTTCATTTCCTCCTAGCATTTAAATTTTTTCACTGTTGATTAACTATTTATTGGTTGTTGACCTTCATCATAGGTTTATTTTGTTATGAGTTTCTATGCATGTGCATTGCACGTGAATGTCAAATCATGTAGTACATTACTTTTTTAAATAATATTAACATTATCAAATAAGTAAACGGTTATAAATAGAATAATAAAGTATAGGCCGAATTACAATTGTAAACTTTCTTATGATTATTAACTGTGTGCATTCTGAAAATTATTAAATCAATATTCAAAAATATTTATATCTATCTATTTTTAATGTAAAGTTAGATATAGATAAAATGATGTGGCACCTTTTAATGACCTCCAATTAGATTTATTTGTTTTTCTCCCTTCTTCTTTTTTGACCTTTTATCATTTTAAAATTAATTGAGATATATAAACTAAAAAAATTTACTCTTAAAATCTCTAATTACACCTTTTAAAATACCTTTTCCTCCCTCCCCTACAATTCATTGCTTAGTTATTGTTGTATCATTGGAGTTTTTATTTAATTTTAATATAATATAAATGAATATAAAAGATGTATTAAATATAGTGTTTTTAGATAGGGATATTATAATAAGTTAACATTTAAATTAAGGAATGTACAAATTCTACTGAACTTTGAACTCAATTAACAATGACAAATCACATTTGAGTTCTTCAAGAAGAGAAAGGAAATAAAAACTTAGAAAATGTCTAGTTTAAATATATATGAGGAAATCGCTTTGTTTATAGACAACAAAAATAGTATGAACAAGTGTGTATTGTGTCTTATTATAAAAGTCACAATCTTTCAAAAAGGTCATAATTTTTTGAAAAAGTCGACAACCCTTCATTGTGAAATGATGTCTGCTTTTAATATTATATGTAATATAATCTAACTAAATATAATATAAAATATATATTAAATTGGATGTTTTAAGAAGAAAAAGGGGTAGAAGAACTAAAAAAATAAATCATAGTTAAAAAAATTTGAGGGAACCCTTCTATTTAATAGTCAACAAATGGTTGTATCAAAAGGTACTTATTGCATGTGCCTTATTAGGAAAGTCACAATCCTTCCGAAAAGTGGAAATATTTTGGGAAAATCATAATTCACCAAAAAAGTCACAACTCTTTAAAAATAATCACACAACTCTTTGATAAGGCCATAACCATTCAACATAAAAAGGTGTCTACTTTTAATATAATATAATAAAGTGACTGTTTTAAGAAGAAGAATAAAAAACTTTAAAAATTCATAGTTTAAAAATGTGAGGAAACTCCTTTATTTATAACCAACAAAGGGTAGTATGAAAGGTACTTAGTATACATTATTAAAAAAAGTTACAAGCCTTTCGAAAATTCGCAACTCATCGAAAAAGTTACAACTATTTGAAAACTCACAAATGTCACAACCCTTTAATGTGAAAGACGTCTACTTTTATTATAATATAATATAAATAAATAAATATAAATAATAGACTAAATTGAGTGTTTGAAATTGGGATATTATATGAATTTAATATTCAAATTAAGGAATTCATGCTTTTAAGGCAGTATAGATAAGTAGGAATTTAAAGTGTGCCAAAATGATATTATGGAATTCTTGATTTTGGAATTTAATGGATTATTAATTATTATTAATGTTAAAACTTTTCTACTTTAGTAATTGTACAAGTTTTTGTAATAACTTTCTCCAAAATTAGTATTTATACTATCTAAAATCTTGTTTTGAAATATCTAGAACTTTTTGTAATTTGTAGAACAAGAATGTTTTCATGACAATTGAATCACATTCATTTCAAATTCATTGGTGAAATAAGCATATTATTTTCTAAGATGATTGAAATATTTAGTTGTGTTTGCTATGTTGAATGCTATGCCATGGGAAGAATGAAACAAAAAGAGGTTTCAAAGTAGAAACTAAAAGTATACATCGAAAATGTATCAAAGGAAATGGTCTTGATTCTATTTCCCAAATATAGTATTATTAAGTGAAACTATAATATAAATATTGTTGGTGTATATGCATTTTCTTATTAAAATAAAATATTAAGTGCATGTGTTAGTGGGTATAAATTATGATAGAAATGGTTATTAGTTCTTGTAACTTATACGACCATTAATTTTTGTAACTCTTATAGTCATTAGTTTATATGACCATTAGGTGTCGTTTGGTACAAAAATGAATAGCGCAGGGATTAGTAATATAGAGATTAGTAATGCAGGGATTATTTTTTATCATTTGTTTGGTTTATTACTTCTCATCTAATGTTGTGCTTGGTTTAAAACTCTATAAAAAGTTTCTTTCCAATTTTACCCTTGAATTATTATGGAATCAAAGTAGATTATTTTTTTTATAACTTCTAACTAGTTAGGAAAACAATAATTTTGTCATCATGTTTGCTATTTCTCACTTGAATTATTTGAGAATAAATAGTTGTGCTCTTAATAAACTCATTATTAATAAAACATCAATTTTTAATTTAATAAAGATAGACCATCTATTATTAAAATAAAAAAAGATGGTAAACACTTGTAAAATAAACATTCTATATTTACACATAAAAAATTGAAAGTTGTAGTTTTAGTATAGAATATATTTAACATTATTAAACTTTGTTTTGTATCAATAAAATCACTCAAATAAATTTATTTTAAAAAAATGACATGACAAAATATTTTTTGTTTATTATATAAATGCGAAACCACAAATAAATAAAACTTGACATGAAAATTTATTTATTTTTTATATTATGAAAATATGAACCCACAAATAATAAAATTTCAAATTTATAAGCTAATTTATTGAAATAAATTTACTAATACAAAACTACAAATATAAAAGATAAAGCATGAAAATAACAAAAAAGTGAAAAAGAATTTGAGGATATTTTTGTCTTTATATATTTATCTCATGGTATTAAATCCAAGGTATTGGCTAATACCACCAAATGAGAGGTATTAATTAATATCATCTATGATGTATTAACTAATACATGGATTAGTTATACATGGGTCCAAAAATCCTACCAAACATAGCATTAGCTAATACCATATGTAATCCATGGTTTATTTCTTCTAATACCACCTACCAAACGGTCCCTTAGTGTCTTGTAACTCATATAACCACTAAGCTATGTTTTACCTCGTTATGTCTTGTAACTCATGTAACCTTTACGGCATAATTTTTTTATTCATTTACCTACATTACTATCCACATTAATTTTATTCAAGATGAATTCTCACCTATAAATAGTGATGTTTCTTCCTTGTGAAGTAGAGATGAGAAGAGACAAAAATGTGAAGGGTGTGGATAAAGTTTTATAGTGTCTAGTGAAGTGAGCAATAGTGAAAAAGAGAGTTGAGACAAAGAAAATATTCTAAGTCTTTAATTATATTCACTATACAAAAAAGTAAGTAATTATATGTTGAAGGAAGGTGTTCTTTTGTGGAGTTTAGAACTCTTCAACTAATCTGGAGTTGTTTGATTCATATAACATAGTTGGATTGTTGTATCCTGAAGGAGACAAGTCAAGAGATGTACTACTGGATCGGTGTAGATTATACCACAGTGGACTTAAATCTCCTTAAAGAGAGTAAGATATTCGCACCTAAGCCTGAATAAATTTTTAGTCAATTTTGTCATTTTATTTTCAACTATAAGTTATTATATTTGTGGTATATTAGAACAACAAATATGAAGATCATGATTAAAAGGATTTGGAGACAACTTAATATAAATAATGTCATTATTGTAACTTTGTGTGATTATTTGGAGGTTTTATGTTATTTTGGAACAACAATATGCTGTATATCTATTTTACACTTCACACTTTCATAGTATAAAAATTCTTGTGCTTGATAGTTTATATAAATGTAATTTTTTTATCTGATTTTTTTTTATAAAGACTATGAATTAATCAGGAGGAAAAGGGGGAAAAGAGGAAAGAAAGTAACACAAACTAAGGAAAAGAATTTTTAAAAAACGAAAAAAAAAAAAGAAAGACAAAAAACAAATAAAATTTTTGGGTAGAAATATTATGAATTAATTACTAACACTCCTATATTATATAATAAATATAGATTAATTTCAAATATATCCTTTATATTTAAATAATCAAATATTAATACTTCTTGTATTATGAAATGAAAATTCTACACTTAACAACTCTTGTGAATTATATCGGTTTATAGGTATATTAAAATAAATAAAATTAAGACAAAAATATTTTATGTATTTCTTTTTTATGAAATAAATAATGTAATGTATATCAAATAGGTCCCAACCTATAAAACAAAGATAATCCCCTCTTTCCAACACTAAAATCAACCCACTCCCAACCCATAACATACTTGATAAAATAAATCATCTTTCATAAGTATATTTAAACTCGGACATCTAGATTTTAATGCACATCTTAGTATTTAGATGTGCATTCAATGTCTTAATCCTAATTAAAACAAATGAGGCCATAACCTCCGAAACCACAGGAAAAGACCACCTAAAAGTTCAACAAGATCCCACACTGAAAAACCTTATAACAATAATAACATATCAATGAAATCCCACAAGTGAGGTCTAGGGAGGATAAAATGTATGCAGACTTTACCACTAAATAGAGAGTTTATTTCCTGGGAACCCTCGTCTCAAAAACTCATAAGCAGAATAAACTAGATACGGAAAAACGAAAGGAAAGGACAGTACACTGAAAAACCTTAACAGGATTAAAGAATGCTGCTGCTCCTGCTGAGCAGATTTTGACGAAGAAACACAACATTTTCGTAGCAGAAACTCCTAACGAAAAGAATGCAGAGATGAGAATAACAGGTCAGAGCCAGAACAATGCAGCTTTAGAGATGAAGGAGGTCGGAATACATATATACAAAGCATAGTTATTAAAGTTACAACAGTGTATAAAGTTAAAACTAAAACTTTACTCAACTTTGCGCAACATTTTCAAAATAGTTTCTGCATCTCGAATGCCCTGGCTTTCTTGTGATTCTTCATTTCCTTGAGAAAAATCAACACTTGTATATGTCCTGATTCCTGGACCATGCCCGCTACAATCCATTGACCGACCTTGTTGTGCTCTTCTCACTTCTTTTTGATGCTCTGTCAGCTCAGTGTGTCTTCGTTTTGAACAAATTCTGTCATTTCCCTCCGAACTATTAGCTGCATTCCCCACGTGTTCAACTCGTTTTGAGCACCTACGCAGTGTTGTTGGCACCTTGTATCTATTTGGAACTGTAACTTTATCTACATCAGAACTGTCCTTGCTATTGGTTAACAAGCTGCTTTTTCCGAGTTTAATTTTGCCTCTCCTTGACAGCTTGTCTAGGACTGGAAGTAAGCTTTGAGGGTAGTCTAACTTGGTCTGCTCTCCGAACGTAGAATTCCAGAAGTTAACAGTAGAGTTGCAAATGAGAGGATCTGGGTGATCAAGAGTTTTCTCAAGAAGAAGCTCTAGGAGCTGAAGAAAAGAGGAACCGAATTCTACTATTGGTCGCGTTTTCTGCAAACAGGTCAATGTTTGAATCCATAACTGTTGAAGCTGATCTTTGAACTTACTGTCTTGAGCTTCAAAATGTGACAGCCACAGAAGCAATGTACTGATCAGGATCTGATGACAGGAATCGGCATAGAATTTAAGAGAGAGCGAAAAAAATAAAAGCAAATTACAAGAAATGGCTTCATACAGCTATTAATCGTCTCTGTTTCCTTAGAATCATCTGATTAGTAGATGGAACGATGAAGCATGGTACCAGTTTGACAACCTTAAGAAGGGAAAGGAGAAAAAGCATGGCAAGGCTCTTTGCAATACGAGAATAATATATTATCATAGTTTAAACTAATGATTCATACATATTTTCCACCTCAAGACTATGATCTAATGGCACCATAGTTTTAAATACCGAAGAGAGTCTAATACAAACCTCGATGAATATCGTTATATCCTTCTGCAAGTGCAAGCAGCCAATGAAGTGAACCAGTGATGACAGCAGCCTGAAACTCTCAGTTAAGGATTACCAGAATGCTACACACCATTTCAAGAAACCAGCAAAACAGGAAGGTCATTACCTTTTCTCGATGAGGCTGGTTGATACATTAGTTTCATCCTTTGCCCTAGAAAACTTCACGAAGCTGCAGAAGGTGTGAACGCATTAGAAACATGTAGAGAATTGAAGTGCGTGCATAGTAAAGCTTATGCAATCACTGGAAGACTCTTGAAATATATGCAATCACTGAAAGTTTTAATTATAGTCATACAAATATTATAAGCTTTCAATTTTGATCTCCTACTCTTCTTTCAATTATTTCATTGCTCAGGTCAATTGATTGACAACAAACTCTTTTTTAAGAAAATATACATAACAGTGTTCTTCCTATCACTGGAAGACTCTTGCAATATATTTTATTCTGATATTAGTGACAGTTAGTAATGACACCATTTAACAACTTTAACTAAGACATATTACAATGTTGTTGACTTCTACTCAGGAAAGCAAATGTGTAATGGGAAAAGAAGTAAGTTTGGTCGTTTGTTCAGTAAAGCAAAGGTGTAATGGGAAAAAAAGGAAGTTCGGTCGTTTATTTGAGCATATTGTTGGAGATAAACAACAGCTAGAGCTTACAATCAAAATAAAGCTGTCAAAACTACCAAGTATTCTTAATGAAGCACTTCAGTGCTTAAATCAAATCATTCTACATCTGGAGCTTACAGTTGCAGCAGCGCACTTTTTATGAATTTTTAAGTGCTAAAGTCATCAATTTAACAGCAGTTTTTGAAAGACCGGGATAAATATAGGTAGAAAAGTTAAATGGCAAGTTGTTGGTACAACCTTCACTTGAATATCAATAAAATGATTCAATATTTTTGACCTGTTAGGATTCCTTTGTTTCATGTCTTAAGTATTTTAAATCACTAGATGATCTCAAGAATAATATAAGTGCGTGCTTCAGTAAGTGAAAATATTTGCAAAATCATGTTGCTCACCAGGAAGCGAATTCCAAGCTACTTCTGATATTTCTGGATCTCCAACTTTCACACTCTTTAGCTTCAGAATTCGCTATCAAAGAAGCTTGTTCCACGGACCATATCATTGCTTCTCCAAACAATAAAAGAACATCGTTATCCTGACCCTTTACACTTGACTGAGGTTCAGGAACAGGATCACCATTGTTTACTGCTTCAATGAAATATGAACAGAGCATTGAGCACAGATCCTCAGTAAGAGTAGGATAACCAATTTCTGATGCCCGACTAAGAGAAACATTCAGTGATTTCCATGCTTCAAAAACGTGTTGAAGCTTGAGATGCACCATAGGGCAAGGATACATAGCAAATGGATAACACAGGAAATGCATTGCTATAGCATAACCAGGACTATCCAATTGCAATTTGAAAAGTGACTGAAACCTATGATTATATATGTAGTCTTTCAGACAATTTGCCAGAGCTATCCAGATCTCGAAGCAATGGGGCATCTTCTTTGTATATAATAAACTAACAAAGAGATGGAGAATTTCCAAAGGTTCATATGACGATAGAAGAAGCTTGACATACCGGTGCTTCCCTTCAACTATGTCACAATCAGGTGCTTTCAATGTTGCCTTAGTCGCTGCATGGAAATAGAGCAAAGTAATATACACAACTGGTGAGACCTTCTCCATACAATTCATAAAGCAAATTTCTGGTATCTTTGCACTTTTGAATATATAGACTGGTTCTAACGTCTCAATATTTTCCAAGTCCAGTGGCACCTTGTAAAGAGGGGATTGCAATGTTGATGGTTCTAATTCTTCAACAAAAGCCTCCAAAAGCTGAAGTAAAAGAGGTAGCAAATCATCTATACCACCATCCCTTGAATGCATATCTTCATATACACTCTTCAAAAACTTTAACATCATTTGCAAAGACAAGATAATCTCGTCATAAGTTATAAGGTCAGACTTCAAGAAATGTTTAACAGATCTCAGAAGAGATCGAAACAAACTTGAGGCAGCACCGTACGTCACTGTCCTGACTTCACCAGACAGAGTAACATTTGACCCATGGATGATCAGACCATGAATTGTGTTTAGAAAAAACTCCAAGTTACCAAGATCCAAAGGAGCCCATTTAATTGGATAGTACTTCCATGAGTATTTTGCAGATTCGGGAACTCTCATTGCCTTGTGGTCATTTAACTTACTATTTGCGTCTTTGTTTCCTGCTGAAATAAAATTATCAAGCAGCTCAATGCAGAAATTCCATGACCAGATATTTTTATTGACAGGTCCAACCTTGATAATGACTTCCAAGATGGGCTCCCAAATTGTTTTAACCAGCGAATAGGAGCTGGCTAACTTGTCGAGCTTATAGAGAAGATAAGACCATGTATTCAGGCACGATACATGGACAGATGCATCACAGTTGCTTGACACGATTCCTATAAGAGGCGTCATCACAAGTTTAATCTTTTTGGAAAATCCATCAGCTTCAGTTGGATTACTTCCTTTAAATACTGTCTGATCAGTAGGATTCTCTACAAGTGCATTGCTTTCAGGAGCATGAAGTTGTGAGCAGATTAAAGCATCAACGAGACCTTCCCAGGCAACCTGCAGAAGTAAGGGATCTATTTACTTTTAAACATACCCAAGCTATTCAACAAGTTGAGTTAGTAGAAGCACTCGATTTTCTTTTTGAGAAAAAAAAAAGTTAGTAAAAATGGCACAAGAAGCTGAACTTCCTGCACTGGAGAAAAAGTTAAAAAACAACAAACTGAGCGGTTAAAATCTTCACATTATAGCTGATAAAAAATGTATGGTATCCAGATATGCTATAGGAAGCAAAAATTTCTTACACCTAACTTTTGATGTTACACTCAAAGTACAAGTATACAATCAAATACATAAAAATATAACGCACTTAAATTTAATAGCAGAAGTTACTCGTTAATACTAAAGTCAAATTAAATTGACGAAGTAGCTGTCTTTTATTGGGGATAATATCCTAGAGTTCTCCCTAAAATTAATTATTAATGGATGAATTTGCATTAAGTTACTAATGAAATTTAAAAGAATTCTAAAATCAAATTGATAAACTTGATCTCTTTTCTCGGGGTGATATCCTAGAATTCTCTCTCAAATCAACCATTCATTGATGAATGTGCAATCTATAACTTGGTATAAGCACTACTTAAAGATGGTTCATTTTAATAGGTTTTTTTACATTACTACAACCGAGCAAATATAACAAAATCAGAAGAATTTAGTTTGAAATGGTTCAGTTTAATAAGCTTTTTAGATTAATTCAAGCAAGCAAATCTAAAAAAAAATTTACTTAAACTAAAGAGAGTAGCCTGGTAAAAAAGCCGCTATATGCAAGGTATAGGGAAAGGGCAGAGCACATTGCGTTATTCTCTTGATACCTAAGTTATGAATGTAAAAAACTGAAACTTCCAATTACATAGGATAACACATATATTTCGATTGTCCACTTGACTGTTAACACCAAAATATAGGCAGATGCTAATCAATGTTCATAAAAGCTGTGTAAATATTTAAAAGTTCTAAGCAAGTATAGTGACAATTTGCCATTGCAGAATCTGCAGTGCAAATAAAACTAGAGCTTTTTCATTGGGTACTCATAGGATTGGACACATCCCATTAATCTATTGAATCCCATGATTAATAATAAAATACTAGGACAGACTTTTGCTTGACCAAGTCGCATTAAATTATCTGGAATTGATGTACCAAACTTAGATGAATGAATAGCATACCAGTGAAGCAATCTGAATCTGCGGATCAAGGTCCGTAAAAGTTTGTTCTGGAATTTTAAGTAATTTGTTGACCAAATGCTTATTTTTCATTCCATAAGGTCCAAGTAGACACATAAACCATCTCCATACTTGTAGAATTTGAATCTTCAAGCCTTGGTTCAGCAACTCCTCCATTGTCAAAAGCAAAGTTTTCTTCAAATCTGTGATAAGGGCCTGTTTAAGAGACACTAAAAAAATTGGTAAAACATGTTACCTAAGAGTTGACATGAATTATAGGCTTTTATCAAAAAAATTCTCAAGTTTTTTAGATCAATGAGGTTGGGAGGGGGAGAGGGGGTAAGAGATCTGCATGTTCGCTATACAAATAAACAGATATCAAAAACTAATGCCTCATATTTAACAATAAACACTTTTTGACTGCACTATGTGGATCCTTCACTCATGCAGAATTCTTCAAAAATGCCAAAATATAGTTACTTGAACACACATCCGTTCTGATAGCTTTCTGTTCTGGAGATTAAGTTGAGCTACATAATGCTGTAGTCTATATCAATGCACATTTTTCGGTCTCCTCAGGAAACATAAGAAATAAAGTGGATTACAGCGAACAAGAGTATAAGAATAGAATATCATCTACTACCTTAGAAAGAATTACTGGTGGAGGACATATCACGCTAGAGACTTTTTGTAAACAACGTTCTGACATGTCTCTTTCCCTTTTATCGCTGCTGACAAGTCTTCTATAAACTGGAGGAGCCCATATGTTTGACATGGCTCTCATATTTTGAGCTGATGTACTCGCCAACTTCATTACAGCCTATAGTAGTATAATCACAAGATGACATGTATCAATATTGGTATTAATTTACACTTGAGATAATATATATACACACACTATTTGACTGAAGGCTATATATTAAAAGACCATGTCATATCTCTTTACTTCAGATCTTTTTTTTTTTTTTGGAAGTGAAAGTTGAATGTATATGCCAGAGTCGAATGCATTCCTGATCATTTCTTCTTTATGCAAGAACATCCAAAATTATATGAAGTGCATTTGACTTATGGACTGTAAAGATATTTCTTTTCTCATTACAGTGTCATGAGAATAATCCAAGGAGCAGCGATCAATTCGGAGAGCAACATTGCTTGCTCTATTCAACAAAAACAAACATACTCCTTTCAAATGAATAAAAAATTTTGGATAAGCACTATACATAGTGCTCATCTGTTGTTTAGTAAAAGAGAAAGTGATAACTCTTATTAAGCACATATGGTAATCGATTCTCAAACGGGAGTCTTTTTCTTTATCATTCCAAAGAACAAGTGAAAAAAATTTTGCTTATACAAATATTTGAAAAAGGTGTTCATCTAATTAAGTTCCATGATTATTTCACATTTAGTTAAATGAACCGTTGGTCACCTGTAATATTTTGAAAAGAGTAGCACATGAATTTGAACCTTCCTACTATGCGACAAGATCTAGATTGTATGCAGTATGATTAGGTTAGCCACATATATCATTGCAGAACATAGTAAGCTATACCTGCATTGCCTCAAATGTGATTGAAAGAGAACCAATAGGATTGTCAAGAGCATAAGTAATTGCCCTCAGCAAAGACTGGAAATTTGCATCTAAAAGCGATGAGTTAAACTGCTGCATTGATATACACCAGACACCTAAGTTGCAAACAGACTGCAATTGACAATAGCTATAAGTCAAATTCTTCAATCATGTTCTTAGCAAAGACTGTCTAACATACATTACTTTGTTACCTATCAAGAAGTTCAGAATACCTTAATCTTGCTGGTTGTAATGACCTCAATGAGAGAATCAACAATAGCCCTGGCATCATCACCTAAATTTAGTCATCGAAGCTACATTAGCTCCTGAATTCAGTATATGCCCCAAGAATACTTTCTCAGTAGCAGTAATGAACAACGCACACTTGTAACTTTGTGTGAATGACACTAGAAAAAGAAAAAAAGATATATATGTCTCCTTCATATTATTATTTTTTTCAAAGTACATACTTTAATTCTTCTAGTGTACTCTTTATCTTAAGCATATCCACACATGTGTTATTTCTTTAATAAATTTGGCAAGAAATCAAGTTGAGTTCTTTTTTCTATGTCTTATACTTCCTTAAATCCAACTAATCCAGAAAATAAATTTCTTCTCGTTTTAATCTCTCTATCCCAAAGTGTTTGTCAATCACACTTTTCACTAGTTTGAATACGCCACATTTTGACCTCCTCTTTAATAGTTGGCCTTAAATTTTCCAACTTGTGGGCTCCTCCTTTTTTCTTTTATCGTGTATGTGTATATAGGGCTGCTAAACCTCTAATATTTTTCAAATAACAATCATCTACATCAAATGTTACTCCAACAACCAATTAATTTGAGCCTTGAAAAGTATAAAACATCCAACATTTTGAGATGGAGGGACTCACTTACGATGCCACTTTTGAAAGTTCAAATGAGCGAGTAAATGAGATTACAAACAGAGACTACTAAAACAAAAATAAATAAAGGACAAACGATAGAACCTTTGATTGAGCCAACTATAGATGGATGATATATCATAAATCCCAAGCACTTCAAAGCCTGAGCAGCACTATAATTTTGAGGAAACATGACCAAAATCAGCTTTTGAAATTATGAAACAAAGAGGTATTTTAGAAAGAAAAAAGTAGAGTTCAATTTTTATATACATGTCAATATAAAAATAATAATTAAACTGTTACTCCCGCTGTCCCAAATAAGCTGTCACGTTTCACTTCGTGACAGTCAAATTATGTGAATTTTGTTTAACATTTTAAAATAAGTGTAATTTTTATCAGTAAATTGACACGAGAAAAGTTGCAACTTATATAGTACTTTTCGTATAGACTTTTATTATCTAAATTTGAATTATAAGTTTTTTTATGATAATAGTATACGGACTAGCTTTTCCGCACACACATGATACTCGACACCTCCTACTAGCAACAAATACTAAGTAACTCTATCCATCAATTCTAGGACGGATGGAAAGAACCGTGTAGTGTCTTTTTTGTCTTCATTGGGATTTGAACCCGGGACCTCATGGCTCTCAACCACTTTATTCACCACTAGGCCACAGGATTGAATTATAAGTCATTGAGCTTATCCAATCTAATTTAGCTTCGAAAATTAGTCAAATTCATTCTCGAAAAGCAAACATACAACTATATGGGACAAAGGGAGTACAAATTAGAAACCAAGTACAAGTAACTAGTGTATGAGTATTAAACTCAATTGCTATTACTATAAGTATGTATATTAACTTAAAGTCGTTGTAAGACCCCATAAACTTTAAATCACAACTGAAGAAACTCACATTTCCTCGTCGTTATCGGAGATGTCGGAGAGAATATAAGGAACGATGACAGAAGATGAATCGGCGAGCAATCGAATGAGAGAAGGATCATCGCCGGATTGTTGCTGGAGATGAAGAAGCGTCGAGTAAGCCAACGATTTGTCTGATGACAAAAGAGATTGTATCTCCTCGAATTGCTCTTTGAAGTTTTCCATTTTACGAATTTCGCTCTTTGAAGAGAACACTAAAGCTTTGCCCTAGATTGGCGAAGTTGTATCCATGGCGGATTTTCGCGCCAAATTCGAGGGTAAAAAAAAAAAAGAGGGAAGGAGAGGGACTGTTTGTGTTAATAGGAAGTTTCGTAATTGGGCCCTACAAGTTTTAAAATATGTCAATCTAACGTACGAGATTTCAGAAATTTCAAATGAGCTCTTTGAGTGTAATGTTAATATTTTTATGGTATAGTGCTATTAAATATGTTGTTATGTAACAATAAAAAATATCATTTATATAATTAAAAGTGATAAAAATCTTGTGATATTCACTAGTTAATTAGTATTTAATTATTTCTTCATCTACTTCAACTATGAAATTACGATAACGTATCTGCTTAATTTTTACGATAGCTACTAAAATGTCTACTTATTTTTACTATGTTATTTCTATTAATTATTATTTAATTATTTTTTCATCTACTTCAACCATGAAATTACAATAACTTGTCTACACCAGGAGTGACAAGGTTAGGAACGAGGCGATTCGTGAGAAACTGGAGGTGGCCCCTGTGGACGATAAGATGCGG